>NC_069399.1:16731642-16756642 GCF_026875155.1 Cherax quadricarinatus | reverse complement strand
TCTTGGGGCCCTCCGGTTGGAAGGTGACTTCTTCTGTCTTGCGGTGACTCCCCAAGTGGGAAGTTTCTTCTCGTTTAGCATCTTCAGCAGCATAGGAGGGCGGAGGCAGCAATTACAGGGTTTGGAGCCACACCCCAGCTTTGGCAGGCAGCAAAGTGCTGGGGAAACTTACCTTCACGGTGATTGATCATTGACAGTCCTGCTAGGTTAGGGTACCATCTTCGGCAGCCCCATTCTGGAGAGTCCTGAATTTCTTCCTTGTGGTGTAGTCGAGTGCCACAAAGCGGTGACTTTTTGAGAGTAGGTTGATCAGGGATTCAGTGGTGAATGATCGAGTTGAGTCGCAGGTGAACTTGACTGTCCGTTGTGGAGGGCGCTGAATAAATCTCGGAGTATCCATTGCGTTAGACATTCATGGATGGTTGTGGAGAAGTATACACCAGGCAAGCATGGACTTCTTGTGAAGAGGCGTTGCGGTAGTACGTAGGGATGCATCGCAAGGCTTCTTGTGTCTTAACTTCTGGCTGGTGGCTGAGACGATTGAGGTGAGGCGTTGATTGGCGTCAGGTTGTGAGGAGTGGACGGCAGGTGCTGGGGGACTCTATTGGTGGAAATCAGGTCGGCGTTCAGTGGTCTCTGATTGGTCCATCTCTGTGTCGGGAGGAAGGTGTAGTAACGGTGGAGCAGCGGTAATGTTGGCGACATTTGGCAGTGGATTTATATGACTCTGTAGAAGGTGGGAGATGCAGGGAATGTGAAACCAGGTTTGATGTTGAGACTGATGAATTCGTTAATGGATGGTGTTGAAGGAACCAGGTTTCAGCTACATTCTGCGAATGTAGGCATACATGTGCAGTAATTTATTATTATTAACATTATTATAATCAAGGGGATGAAGCCTAAAAAACTCCATAGGGTTATTACAGCGCCTGGGGGGGAATGGTGGAAGGCATTCGGCCTTAATTCGGGGAACTGGAGACTGATCAAGAGCTCGTCACCACATCAAGGACCTATCGTGAGGGGTGATGCAGTAAAGAATCTGGTGGAGTCGCCAGCAAAGAGTTGGTGAGAAGTGGTCAGATGCAGCTTGCGTGGCTTTGAAGAATCTTGGTAGTATCTGGCTCGAAGCTGGTAATAGCAGCATATGTAGTCGTGGCAGTGTGTTTTTTTTTGGTTGTTGTTGTTGTAGGGTTGTTTTCTTAGTATGTATCTCGTCTGGCTAGGGCACTTGGCAGCAAGAATATTGGTGATCATTCTTGCAGTTCAAGCATTTAGGTGTAGAGGCGTAGTGCACGTCTGAAGTGATGACTTCTTGGCCGGCAGGTGGGAGCAGAACTTCATTCTTCATGTCATTTCATACTAATTATGAATTTAATTTCTTATACCCCTTTTTACCCAACTAACCTGGTGGAATTTGGATTTTTCTGCTTCGATGAGGCTGGATTAATGAGGAAGTAGTGGAATAGGCCAGTCCCTCAGCGAGAGCTTGGCTGCCATGTGACGTCACTGAAGGTGACTTCAGCATGGAGGAGGCATTGGATATTTTGGTAATGAATTACACTTGGGCCCAAGGATTTCTGCGCTTCAAATGGACGACTATGCAATTTCCCCCCCCCGGTAGCCGGCAGTGATGAGCTGTCGAGTCTTCTTGAGGAACACAGTTGTCCTGTCGTGTGTGCAGAGGCTGGGGGAGTCAAGACAATAAAATTCATGATTCTTAGTAGTGGTTGTAGCATTGAGTGGTAAAGAGTTTTGGCTGCATCGATGTGTCCAGTACAGACGTAACGAAGGCTCTTTGAAGCGTCAGGATAGCATTAAACTTGACATTGCAGACTGCCCAACTGCACGACAGCTGCAAGTGTCATGACTGTCCCACTCTTGGTTGATCTTTTAACTGGTTCGAGAAGTGCATCGTGAAGTGTGGAGCTCTACGTGTGCTGATGCTGATGCTTCCACCTGGGGTGGAAGGATACGGCGAGTATTTATAGTCTGTTAAGAATCTGGGTCGGGGTGGAGAAGCTGCATCTGATGGATCTACGGGATGGGGTTAATAGAGTTCTAAAATCTGGTGAGCTTGGAAGGGAGATTGGATACAGTTTGTGAGCAGACCTTCTGCAGTGTTCCTCTATGCTGTGTTCTTATGTTGGATAGCGATGAAGAAGTTTCTTGGCAAGTGGATCAGCTATGTTACAGAAGGCATTGTCATGGTTGAAGTTGTTGGATATAGAGATAAACGATTGATTCCAGGATTCTTCGGGATTCTTCCAATCTCCCTTACTAAGCTACCCAAGATTTTTTAGGACTATAACCCCACACGGTAGGATCATCAGATTGCGGCATTACCACCTGACCCTGGCATTCTATAGCTGACTATAAATACTCGAGACTCTGTGTTCCTCATGAGGACAAACGTTTCACCATTCACATCAAACGAGGGGTTTTCAGAGGAATTGCCTGATCTGGGTTGATTTTTGGACTTTCTTCATCATGGCCTCCAGGATTCTGTGCGTCGCTGGCTGCTGTTCCAGGGCGACGTTGGCCTCTGAACTCTGCAGCTGGTGTGAGTCTTCCCACTCATCCTGTTATCATATCAACCTCTACCATCTTCCACGATGTCACATCGTGTGAAAATTAAGGCACATAAGGTCTGCTGTCGTCGATGACGCCCGAACATGCTTGAGCTTGTGGCAGGTTCTCTCAACACTAGTCTTCACGCAAATTCTTCAAGATTACGTCACTGAAAAGCAGCTTTCATCGTCACTTTTTCTCATGATGCTGAAGTGACAAAGTGCTTACACCTACTGCCATGAAGACCTTAGAAGACCTCGGCTTTACCATCTCACGTCACCATACATGCTTTGCTCAACGTTCAGTGTATGAAATAAATGGTATAAAATACCGACACAATGGCAATAATAACACAATGAAGTATAATGTGATCTTTATTGACTACGTTTCGCCACACAGTGGCTTTTTCAAGTCACAAACAGAACTACTGGGTGGAAGGAACGCGAGTATTTATAGTCCGGCTGAGGTCAGGTGAAGAATGCCTGTCATTGATGATGTACCGGGTGGGGTTATAGAGTCTAAAAACTTGGGTAGGCTTGCGAAAGGAGATTGATAAGTTTTTGAGCCGACCTTCTTACAGTGTTTCTTATGTGGGATAGCGATGAAGAATGTTTCTGGAAGTGGTTCTGCTATGTTATAGAAGCCCACTATTCTGTTAGTTAAAGTTGTAGGATATAGAAATAAGTGATGATTCCGGATTCTTCGGTATTGTGTGTTGTCTTCTGTGGACGATAAGGTCTTGAGTTTCTGTTGTTTATCAAGGTGGTTGTGTGAATTACGGTGTGGTTACGCAGGCATACTTGTGTCGTCAGACCTGCTTTGCGTATTGGTGTTCTGGAAATACGTGTTTGGAGGTCCTTGATGTTTCGCCTCACGTAATAAACTTGTTGCAGCATTACAAGGGATTATGTATACCCCTGCAGAGATGGAGCTTGTCCTGCTAACTTACTGGTGATGTCTTGATGGGTCGTGGGTTTGTGGAGGTAGATACTTGGAATGATGTTTTGGCAAAGATGTTGGAAACATGTTTGGCAATGGAGTTGGTGGGAAGGTCTATGTTTCTCTTCTCGGCAGTGTCTTCTCTGGGTGTGTTGAAGATGTTTAATGCATTCGCCGTCTGCCAGTCATCTGATGAAGTGTCGAGAGATAGTGGAGTTTGGAATTATTTGTTCTATTATGTGTCATTCTTCCCTCAAAGGACTCGTTGTCCTGCAGATTCTGAGTGCACCGCAGGAAGAAGCCCTATAATTACACACGTTTGGTTTGGTGTCGGTGGTGAGAGTAGAGTGGAGAAGATTCGTAATTCAACTACAACTTATAAAACTACAGAAACTCAAGACTTATCGACAGAAGGCAAACTCTCAATACGATGAATCCTGGAATCATCACTTATTTCTATATCCGACAACTTAACCAGATTATGGCTTCTATAAACATAAGCTGAACACTTGCAAGAAACTTTTCATCGCTTATCCCAATAAGAACACTGGAGAAGGTCTGCTCCACAAACTTATCCAATTCCTTTCCAAGCTACCCAAGTTTTTAGATCTATACACCACACTCGGTAATCATCAGATTGCAGCATTCTTCACTGTACTTCAGCCGGACTATAAATACTCGCGTTCTTCCACCCCAGGTGAGTTTGTTTTGTGACTTGAAAATCCCCACTGGTGGGCGAAACGTAGTCAATAAAGGATCACATTATACTGCATTTGTGTCTTATATTGCCGCAAATCGTCAGTGTTTATGAAACGGTCTTGACAGGTGATCTCGAAACATGGTCCTTCAGGAATTATAGTCATCACTTGAAAGACCTCAACACCCCCCAACTGGGCAAGATTGATGTTGTGAAGGTTCCCAACGACTTCCTCAATTGCTCAAGGTCACTTTCTAGACCTTACCATGGCGACCAGAGGCACTGTCTGATGGCCTTGGCCATATCTTAACTACTACATCACCCTCGACAGATTGAACCGAACGCTTCACGTACATAACACATGGCTGGCCATGTTACTCGTTACAAAATTTTTTTCCCAAAAAACTCTTACTGCCGACTGCACGTGAAGAATAAGATAGATATGTTCCTACTGTGTCTGAGGACTCGATTTCGTTCTTGCACTACCACTGCTGCTCCAATTGATCAACTGTAAGAGTGATCACCATTACTTCTTTGCAGCCAAATGTCCAGTTGCGTAAGGATTTCCTCTCTTAAGAAACTGAGAAGAAAACAAAGAAGTCATCTGGAACCTCTCCTACATTCGCTGCAATTGCCAAGATTCAATCTTACAACATCCAAGATTTTAAAGCCACACCACAGTCGTCTCACCTCTCTCATACCCAACCTCCACTGACGATAATCTTACCAAATACTATTACTGCATGATGTTTGCCTCACATGGAAAAAATGCTGCAAAACTTGTCTCTTTCAACACGACTATTAATGAACTTATTGCACTTAACAAACAGGCCATCATTTAAGGGGGATGTAGGCAAATTTCGTAACTTTTTAATTTACGTCGATTTTTAATACAGAAGACCAACACGAGACATTACCTGCACTGGAACAGATATAAAATTTATGCGACTCCTGACCAAAAACCACCATGAATGTCGACACTTTGTACGAGAAGTTACTCGACAGAACAGTCAAGTTTACAAATCGTAAAGGACCCATTGCTCCTCACAGCAATCAAGACGAATCTTTTGACCAGTTACAAGCGACCCAGCATTTCCGACCAAGATTACAAGTCAAATCATCGTTTCCTCCCACAACTGCTCAACATAAGGAATGCTCGTCCAAATTGAAGAATGATGTAACTCCTGACTCACAACTTTAACGGACACCTGACCAATCAAGAAGCTAGCCTCCTTACCACGCCTCCGCTTATGCCAAGCCGCCATCAACATTAAAACTGCAAGTTGCACGATAGCTTGCCTAGCCGGACGACTGAGTGTTCTCCGTTTTTTGTGTTGCCGTTTCCGTCTGCTTCCAAGGCTTAGCTGTTGGGTCTAGTCCTTGCTATTCTCTCTTCGACTCACGACCATTCTCTCACCCGGACTATTCTTCGAGCTGTCCCCACTTGCCCTCGCCCCCTCGCCCCTAGTGGGTCTTACCTGTTGAGTCTCTGATCTGTTCCCAGGTAGATCTGTTTGTGATTGAAAAAGCCACTGAGTGGGCGAAACGTGTGTCCAATAAAAGGATCACATTATATGTATAGTGTTTTATTATTTCCATTGTGTCGCTATCTTAATACCAGTTTATTTCCAAGCAGTTAAAGTGACGTGAGGGTCTTGTGGAGAATGCTGAGAAGTTGGATTTAAAAGGAACCTTCCGGAATGAGGCAAGTATGTTTGCGTGCTATGTAGGAAAAACGATGAGGATTCTGGCATGGGGTTCCATACGTTGTAAAAGACGTAGTTTTGGTTGAAATTAGTTAGAATACAGATGAGTGATGATTTCGATCTGCATCACTGAATCTTCTTCTCTGGCGATGAATCTTGCGTCTCTTTAGTTGATTAACTGATTGTGGAGTGTCGGTATGAAAACAGCATTCCTCAAATCTTTCATTCCTGCTCTGTGTTGGTGTTCTGAAATGCATGTCTGGAAGTCGCTGAATTTTCGCCATGGTACAGGCTGGTTGCAATCGTTTACAAAGTGATTACGGTATACCCCTTAGTGTTGTCCATTACTGTTGATGTCTTTGAGTGGGTGCTGATATGAGGATGTAGAATGCTGAATCGGAAAAGACGTTGAAGTGTTCTGTCTATGGAGTATAGTGAGAGGATATTTGTCTCTCCCTCTTGTCTGGGGGAGTTAAAGATGTATATATGCACTGCGTGTGTTATCGTACTGAGTGATGGAGGAGTACTGAAGTTTAGAAAATACTTGTTTAGAAAATTCTTGATAGTAGTGAATTCCTCAGGTTTCACTACTACAGATTCAGAGGGGCACGATAGGAAGAAGACATTTGATTATGTTACGATAGTCACTTTAAAGGTCGCATAATACTGCGATTGCGTTTTTCTTCCACATCGTGTCAGTATTTTATACCATTTATGCTCCATCGTTTCAGTCATACAGTAGAAAATGGATCCTTTAAACTGAGAATACTCGGCAACAGACAATTTTCTAAGTGACTGTTTGCTAAGAAAAGTGGTTGTACCAGATCACGTCCACCTCAAAACAGCTCCTTCAATGCCTTTCCACAACAGCACGAATGTGCAGATGGGCTTGAAGATGAACAAAAAATGGTGTTCTTCAGCCAGGTTAGACACTCGAGGTAACATGAAAAGACGCACTCCCGAAATTATACGCGTCGTGTCACACTGCTAATGTTCATGGAAAATTCAGGAACTTCACTAGTGAAAACTCCAAGCTCTCTGAGAAAAGTCATGGGAAAAATGTGGGGAAGACTGAATTATTCATAATCTTTCACTAAATAGACTACGAATTTCAAAAAAGGGACTCTTCAAGAGGCATTCATTTCAGCGGCATTCTTTTAACACAGCTTCCCGTACTAACTCGAAGTTACATCACTGCACTTCAGACTTTTAGTAAAGGACACAAGCAATCAGAAATCACACTAAAGACTACAAAAGAAAATACTCAATCTACTAAAGAAACCTACACACTTACAAAATCTCACAATAAACCAAGTGGGACAACCTAAACAAGTTTTTCTTCACAAGACTCGCCTCATTGTATGTGGACTCGTATAAGGAAGAAAATTCTCTGCTCACCTTTTCCAGCAAAACCCACCACCCCAGAATATAGTCTGCTGAAAACGCACAAAGCCAGGGAACTCCACTGCAGACCTTCTCCTCTGAAGTAGGAAGTGCCTCACCAACTCTCAGGGATCTTGTTTATATTTTCTTCTAAACTCTTGGGCACAATCGGTCGATTGTGTCGATGACGGTCCACAGTCGCAATCCGCAACATAAAACATCAGAGCAAGAAACTCTGCAGGTAGACGTGATTTCCATCTTCCAGGGTTACTCACTAAAAAATGCCATGAATCTCTTGCGCGGAAAATTGACGACTCCTCGGCAGTCTGTTCCAGCCAGCGATTTATACGGACATGTTGAACTGTGAGGTTGGTTTCACAAGTTTCTCTTTGGAAAATTATGTTTTTAACAGACTGTGGGATGCCTATAGGTTCGCATACTTTGTGCGAGCTGGTGAACCTATTAATGGAAGCTCTCAGATGCGAGCGATTTTTCCTCTTTTTCCATCTTCAATTCATGGCTCCATTATCTTAGAACGACATTCCTCACCTATAACTCCGACGCTTCAGTGTTTCTGCTCACAATATCACAGCTCAGCCATGTGGAGCCCTCAATCATTTTACACTAGAAAAGTCGTACGACCACTCTTCCTTTCCTTAATATTTCTTCTCTGCCAAAGCTAACCATGAGTATTAGTTGTTAATTAAAGTTTGTACCAAAATCCGGACCAACCAACACGAAACTTCTCCATTTTACTCGCAATTACAGGACAACAAACAATAAACGCTGTAAATGTCATAAGTTTCTTCGTTTGCGTCATCCGAATCTGCAGTTAGTCTAATTTCTGAGGAAGATAGCTCCTCTTGTCGACAAGGTAATTTATCTCAAAATTCAATATCCTCATCAATATAATTAGTAAACTGCAGAAGCCGTGATAATAACAACTTCAACTCAGTCCAGAACTTTCATTATTCTCATCACATAATTAGAAATGAAGCAGCGGGCATTATGACAAACTGAACTCAGATCCAGATTCTTGCATTATTCTCATCACTTAATTAGAAAAACTGCGCAGAAGCGTGCACTATGAACAACTTTCATATCATCCAGAACTTCATTATCTCATTCACTTAATTAGAAATGCAGAATTCGTGCCGGTATAACACACATTCAACTCGCATCCAGAACTTCATATATCCTCATCTACTTAATTAGAAAAATGCGGAAGCGGTGCATATAACAACTTCAACTCATCCAGACAAGTACACCGACAGGAGGTACATAGTCCTGTGCACTAACTCTGTTGCCAAACACATCTCCATCCAATATTTTCTTCAGTACCCTTCTGAGAAGACAGTCACTGTTGTAAGCAGTGGAGTGTTTTCTTCTTTGTCGGGTCATCTCACCTTCGGTGGGGGAATGCGAAGATTTTAACCTTTTTCAAATCATTGCGTTAAAAGGAATATGTATATATTTTTGGATTATTTTCATATAAATTTATATCTTAAATTTAGTTTTTTTTTCAATTTGTCCTACAATAAACGTTATATATTTACAAGAATTTTATATACAATTATTAGCATTTTTGCTAGATGTGAAGATGAAGTTAATTTATAACATCTGGATGTGCAAAAACCATTTGTTATGTATTTGTGAAATAAACCAGGAATTTCAGTGAATTGGACGTTCTTATGATACCAATACGTTTCTATTTGTTTATATGGAATCTCTTGTTGTTCATATTTTAATGCAGTATATATGGGGAAAAGGAATTCGTAATTTTTCTATTTAAGATGACTGAAAGTTTTGGTGATATTTGTAATGACCGGTCATTTTTATATAAAATCAAAGATCGCATTGAGCCATTTATGAACTTAAATATGAATATTCAAATAGCTGTTAACAAGTGGAAAAGAAAATCTTAAATTTGACTCTGGTCGTAGACGGCGGTAGTGATGAACGATTTATACTCTTAAGGAACGACTACTGCTTGAACTCTAATGGTTTTCTTTTGTTTACTGAGAAAATCTTACTTTAGTAAGGATAGTCGTGATTTTGTAAAATAAAACTGTACTAGTGAAAAACTCAATAAGCGGATTTGATATAATAATCATATATAAATAAGATAATAATAATAATAATAATAATATAATAATAATATAATAATAATAATAATAATCATAATTAGTCTTATTTCTACAAGTACATGTACATGGTATGACAGCCATGGCGTGAAATCAGTAACGTAATAACTTCATAGAAAACCGGTTGTTATGCAGAGAATTTCGGGCTAATTAGGTCAGTTTTGTCTCGGATTGCGCCCAAAACCAGTCGACTAAACCCCCAGGTACCAATTTCTATATTGATGAGTGATATTGATAACAAGTTTAGAGAAAACCCACCAATTTTCAACCCTCGCCGGGAATCGCCACCCTGACCCCCCACTCACCATGTGAAGCGAGAGTTTTCACCAGGGCCACGGGGCATAGAGTATGACTCTACGAGCTTCGACTATAAAATTCCTTGGACCATATCAGCACATATAAACCAATTTTGATTAAACCTCAAATGAATATCACACAATGCACATCAAGTCCATCGTCGCGTTTAAAAAAATGTAAGATTATATGACATGTACTCACGTGATAAATAGCAGTCTACTAGGCAAACAGAGATGCGGTACATTCTCATTCTATGGTAAAAACTAGTCCTTCAGTCATTAGGTCCTGTTCCTTTGGAGAAATCTTTCTTACTTGACATTTGTAACTTTCTCGACAATATCCTCGGATATCTCAGTTTGTGGCTATGTTGAATATCTTGCTGATTTCGTCCTCTAAGGATTCTGGACTGAAGATTGCGAAGGCTCTCAAGAACATTGTGAGGAACCACGGTTCTTTTTACCCTAGTTTGGGATTGGAATAGGAGCGAATGATTGACGACACATTGGTGGACTTCCTTTAAACTGGTGAATTTGAATTGTCTATCGACCGATTGATTAAATAACACTAGGAACGGGCAAGTGTTGTTTATTCGTGTTCTGTGGTGAACTTAAGATGAGGTACTAAGCCACTGAGTGTAGGTAGGAAGTACTCTTCATTGAGTTTGTGACAGATTAGGACACAGGCAAAGAACTCTATCATCTACGTATGTTACCTCTAGTTGTGAACAATCAAAGCTCCAACTAGGAGATAAGTCATGAAGGGACACTATAAATTTCGGGAGACTTTCAGTGACGAGTCAGACGGTAATTTTTTTTAAGCGATCTGCTTCTGGATATTCTTGACATGGGAGGTTAGAAATTCAATACCACTACATTTAGTTAGGTGACATGCTGCTAAACCTTACTAGAAGCGGGGCTGGGTACCTTGGCTAATGAGTTCTTGATTTACCTGTACTTATATATAAATATGTGTAACGTTGCTGTACATAGCGTAGATATTTTATTTACTTCATCATTCCTTTTCAGTAACATTTGAGGTGTTATTGAAATTGTCTGTAACCTGGTAGGTGGGTTTTAATGAGCTCGGTTTCATACGTTTCATTATCATCATTAATTGGTTATTTTCCCTATAATATTCGGTTTTATCCCAAATAACAACTACCTTAGATTTATCACCCTTGAGAGGTGAAGAGTCCTGTCATTATGTACTCTTTATAAGCTTTTGTGAATAATGGGCAGTTGGGAGGACGGATGGAGTTTGGATGTCCCATATACCATAACTTTGCTTATCATTAAATGTATTCAGGTAAAGTAACAGTGTTTTCCAGCATGCAAAACGATTTGCTAGGTTACATTAATTAACATTATTAGTTGAGGCGCGACAAAGCTTAATCACCTAGCACTGCCGGTTGATCATTGTTTCAGTCCTTGATTAGCCCCCACCACAGGTTGCATACACAAACTCCGGATTAGCATGCTGTGGACCAACCACTCTCTGCTATGAGATTATTTAACTCTTCACAGGTATGATTGGTTCGGTCGTTATGTCTGACTTTTTACGTCCATAAACATAGCAAGTAGTCATGCAACTGGGGATTCTTTTTAAAGACTACCTGTTCTTGGTTTTCCTCATTTCAATGAAAAGCAAACTTCTTTGCATGTCTTATAGGTCACAATTTTTGGAATGAGCTACTACTTGTGTAGTTGATCGAACGTGGTGTTGCTTGCCTGACAACATATTCTGCAGTAGGGATTTCGGTAGGATTTGTTCACTAGGCACTTCTTTAGAATGACTACACTTGAGATGCAGTTCTGTGGGCTTTGAGGAGTGAGCAGTTGTAGGAAGGTAACAGTAGATGTCAAGGAAGAAAAACAAGTGGGAGAAATGGGGGAAAGAGTTGGCGAGTTGGTTTCATAATGCAAAACAATCGCAGAACAGGCATATCTTATAGTATGAAAGACAAGCCACGGGGGGTGGAAAATTTCAGCTAAAAGTACTTTCACATTCTCGGGTGTCATCAGGAGCTTTGCAATGTTACCAAAGGGAGCAAATAAAGCAGGGAGAGTTTTCTAAGGACTAGGGTAGTGCTGGTGTGTCACCGGCTGCAGCTTCTCTCAGATATGTGGCCAAAAGGTTGGTGCGGTCCCCATGCCATACCCCATGAATTTACGAGATTTAAATTGATAAATAAATTGTGTTAATGATTGCAAGTTCGTGTTTGAAGGAAATACTATGTTCAAAAACCAAAGCAATGGGAATGGAAATTCCCTTAGCCCTTATCAGCACTTGTAAATGGAATTTGAGACCAGATATCTTAAAGACATTTCTCTCAGGTAAGCTAGTGTCAGATACGTAGATGATACTCTTTGCCTGTGGCACTTAAAGACCACAACATTGTTGAGTTCCTACACAGATCAGTGGCCTAGTCACCTTCCTATTATAGTTCATCAGAACATGATATAAACAACACTTGCCGTTTCTAGATGTTTTATCCAAACTGTGTGGACAGAAATTAAAATTCAATATATTCCTTGGGATTTCAAAAACAAGGGGACTGTGAAAAAAGTGATTGAAACACACATTCCCACAAAGGACCCACAGGACACCATATCTGGGGATTAAAGCGTAATTGGTTCGCGCCACACATAACGCAGGCCAGTGCAACTAATGGGTTCGAGTCCTTGGTTAGTGCAGTTTGGGCATTGATCTAATACACTCGTTCGTGGCTACTGAATAATATATATATTATTATAAATATATATATATATAATATATATATAATTATATATATTTATATATATATATATATATATTATTATATTATATATAATATATATATATATATATATACATATTATATTTTATAATATATATATATATATTTATTTATATATATATTTGTATATATATATATATCATATATCATTAATATTGATTCATATGTACTATATATATTGTATATTATTCTATATTTATATATATATCATATTTATTATATTATTATTGTATATATTTATAAATATATATATATGTGTTGTGTGTGTGTTGTGTGTGTGGTGTCTACACTAGCAGAGTGCTGCCCACATAGAGTAATAAGGAACTTACTATGAAAACACATATTTGAATCCCTGATCAGTTTTTTTTTTATTATCTGGTGCATTATTTATCAACCTCTTTGATGTTACTGGACAGCTTACACAAATATAAAACAATGTATTATAATTATACGTGGAGTGAGATAACATAGTACCGTGATAATAAAATTGCTGCAAAACTAATGAGATAAATATTAACATTTTCTGTGATATTTTAATTTTTGGTGGATCCAAAGGGGTTTTTTTGAATGTATAATACATACATAGGAGATACATATGATTATTTATACTATATATATATACTATATTTATATAGATATTTATATTATGACTATATATATAAGTATTTTATATACTTATATATTAGATAATATTATATATATATATATGTCGTGCCGATTTGTAAACGGTCAATTAGCAAGAACTCTATTATAAAAATATTAAGTCTTTCCAAAATTTTCTATTTATACTTTAATTATATAGAATTTTTAGAGTCATTAATGTTAATGACAAAATTATTTTTAATTTTGCTCCAAAAGGAAAACTTAACCTTCCCTTATTATAACAAGACACAATGTTATTTTAAGCCTAACTCCCATCTAAATTTATTTTTAGATTTGTTTACAAGTTAATTTAATACTAAACAAAAACAGTGCGAATATATGTTTTTCGTTGGTTCAGAATGATTTTGGCGAAATTATTGCATACTCCAATTTTCATTGTCCCATATAGCAATGATGAGCGTTGCTATTTAAGCCAAGATCGAAGTTCTGCCTATTCGGCACGTCATACGATATATATAATATTTTTGTATTTATATATATTTAGTATTATATATATATATTTGTAATGTTTAGATCATTGATGATATATATATATATGATATCTCATAAAATATATTATTTCATATATATTTATACTAAATATACTATATATATATATATTTATAAATTAATATATATATATATTATTTATTATATATATATAAATATATATAAATATATATATTTCTATATATTTTATATATATATATATATACTTTATATTTATATATATAATTATATATTTATAGTATATTTATATATTATATATTTTATATATATATATATCTATTTATATATATATATATATATATATATATATACATTTATATATATATATATACTATATATATATATCTATATTTATATATATATATATATATTATATATATAAATATATATTTTTAAATTATTATATATATATATAATAGATATATATATATATAATATATTTATATTATATATTATACATATATATTATTATTCTATATATTTATATATAAATTATATATATATATATATATATATATATATATATATTTATATATATATATATATATATATTATATATATATATATATATAATATAATATATATAAATATATATATATTATATATTACTATTTATATATATAATATCTAATATATAAATATATTATTTTATTATTATTTTAATTATACACAGTGGCCGATTCCCCCAGGCAGGGTGGCACGAAAAAGATAACTTTCACCATCATTCACTCCATCACTGTCTTGCCAGAAAGGTCGCTTTACACTACAGCTTTTTAAAACTGCACAATTAACACCCTCTCCAGAGTGCAGCGCACTGTACTTCCAGCTCCAGGACTCAAGTCCGGCTGCCGGTTTCCCTGACCCTTCATAAATGTTACTTTGCTCACACTCCAAACAGCACGTGAGTATTAAAAAACATTTGTTCCATTCAATCCTATCAAACAGCGCTCAGCAGGCCTGCTGGAGTCCAAGCCCATCGCACGCAAACCTCCTTTTCCCTCCTCCAACCTTTCTTAGGCCGACCCCTACCCTCCTTCCTTCCATACAGACTGATACACTCTTGAAGTCACTATGTTTTCGCTCCATTCTCTTACATGTCCGGATAACAATCAACCAGCCCTTCCTCAGCCTCTGCGAAACAGTTTTGGTAATCACCGCACTCCTCCTAATTCCAAATAAGAATTCTTATGCAATTATATTCCACCACAACATGCCTCAGACAGCATCTCCACTGACCTCCCAGCCTTTCTCCTCGCTGGCAACATTCATCACCCATTACTTCCACCCATAATAAGAGCGTTGGTAAAAAACTATACTCCCATAATTGCCCTCTTTTCCTCCAGGCCAAAGTTCTTTGTTCCACAAGATCCTTAGTGCACCTCTCACCTATTCCTCATCAATTCTTGATTCACCCTCATCTTCATAGGACCATTCCGCTGAACACGTTCCCACTACCAAATATCTGAATACTTCACCTCCTCAATACTCTCGCCTCCAAATCTGACATCAAATCTTTCATCACTAATCTTTTTGTTATTCCTCATAACCTTACTTTTCCTGCTATTCACTTTTAATTTTCTTCTTTTGCACAGCTAACCAAATTCATTCCACCCATCTTTGCAACTTCTCTTCAGAATCTCCCAAGAGCCACAGATATCAATCAGCAAAGAGCATCTGTGGGCACATCCCAGTTTATGTGTGATTCTTTATCTTTTGACCCCTCACTCTTGCCAAGACCCTCGCATGACTTCTCGTACAACCCCATTTCTATAAATATATATAAACAACCACGGTGACATCACACATCCTTGTCTAAGGCCTTGTATGGGATATAATTTCCCTCTTTCCTACTATACTCTAAACTTGAGCCTCACTATTCGTAAAAACTCTTCTCTGCTTTTTCAGTAAAACTTACTCTAACCCATACACCTGCAACATCTGCCACATTGACCCCTGTCCACCCTGTCATACGCCTTTTTCCAATCCATAAATGCACAAAAGACTTCTTTAGCCTTATCTAAATTACTGTTCACTTATATGTCTTCAACTGTAAACACTGAGTCCACACCACCCCCCTACACTTTTCCTAAAGCTCCTTGTTCATCTGCTATCCTATCTCCGTCTTCTCTTAATTCTTACAGAATAAATTCATGTACCATACACTTTACCAGGTATATCAACAGACTTTATCCCCCTATAATATTGACTCTCTTTTGTCCCCTTTGTCTTTTACAAAGGTAACTATGCTGCTCTTCTGCCAATCCTAGGTACCTTACACTCTTCCATACATTTTATTAAATAATTGCACCAAACCACTCCAAAACATATGCAGTATAATGTGATCCTTTATTGATATTTTCCCCCACACAGGGGGCTTTTTCAGTCACAAACAGAACTACCTGGGGTGGAAGGAACGGGGAGTTTTTATAGTCCGGCTGAGGTCAGGTGAAGAATGCTGCATCTGATGATGTACCGAGTGGGGTTTATAGAGTCTAAAAACTTGGGTAGCTTGGAAAGGAGATTGGATAAGTTTGTGAGCAGACCTTCTACAGTGTTCTTATGTGGGATAGCGATGAAGAAGTTTCTTGGCAAGTGGTTCAGCTATGTTATAGAAGCCACTATTCTGGTTAAAGTTGTTCGGATATAGAAATAAGTGATGATTCCAGGATTCTTCGGTATTGAGTGTTGTCTTCTGTGGCGATAAGTCTTGAGTTTCTGTAGTTTATCAAGTGGTTGTGTGAATTACGGTGTTGTACGCAGGCATACCTTGTGTCGTCAGACCTGCTTGCGTATTGGTGTTCTGAAATACGTGTTTGGAGGTCCTTGATGTTTCGCCCACGTATAACTTGTTGCAGCCATTACAAGGGATTTATGTATACCCCTGCAGAGGATGGAGGCTTGTCCTGCCTACTACTGGTGATGTCCTTGATGGTCGTGGTTGTGGAGGTAGATACTTGGAATGATGTTTTGGCAAAGATGTTGGAAACATGTTTGGCAATGGAGTTGGTGGGAAGGACTATGTATCTCTTCTCGGCAGTGTCTTCTCTGGGTGTGGTTGAAGATGTTTAATGCTCGCCGTCTGCAGTCTCTGATGAAGTGACGAGGATAGTGGAGTTTGGAAAATATTTGTTCAATTATAGTGCATTCTTCCTCAAGGAACTCGTAGCTGCAGATTCTGAGTGCACGCAGGAAGAAGCCTATAATTACACCACGTTTGGTTTTGGTGTCGTGGTGAGAGTAGAAAGTGGAGAAGATCGTAATTCACAAAACCCACTTGATAAACTACAGAAACTCAAGACTATCGCCACAGAAGACAACACTCAATACCGAAGAATCCTGGAATCATCACTTATTTCTATATCCGACAACTTTAACCAGAATAGTGGCTTCTATAACATAGCTGAACCACTTGCCAAGAAACTTCTTCATCGCTATCCCACATAAGAACACTGTAGAAGGTCTGCTCACAAACTTATCCAATCTCCTTTCCAAGCTACCCAAGTTTTTAGACTCTATTAACCCCACTCGGTACATCATCAGATGCAGCATTCTTCACCTGACCTCAGCCAGACTATAAATACTCGCGTTCCTTCCACCCCAGGTAGTTCTGTTTGTGACTTGAAAAAGCCCACTGTGTGGGCGAAACGTAGTCAATAAAGGATCACATTATACTGCATTTGTGTTTATATTGCCAAAACGTTCAGTGTTTATGAAACGTCTTGACAGGCTGATCACGAACATGTCCATCCAGGAAATTAAGTCATCACTTGAAGACCTCAACACCTGGGCCAAGATTGACTGTTGTGAAGATCCCCAACGCTTCCTCAATGCTCAGGTCACATTCCTAGACCTTACCATGGCGACCAGGAGCACTGTTGATGGCCTGGCCATCTCTTACTACTACATCAACCCTCGACAGATTGAACCTGAACGCTTCACGTACATAACACCTTGCTGGCCATGTTACTCGTACATTCACTCTACTGCCGGACTGCCACGTGAAGAATAAGAAGATATGTTCCACCTGTCGGTCTGCAGGACACGATTTTCGTTCTTGCACTTCCACTGCTGCTCCACTTGCATCAACTGTAAGAGTGATCACCATACTCTTGCAGCCAAATGTCCAGTGCGTAAGGATATCCTCTCTAAGAAACTGAAGGAAAGAAAACAAAGAAGTCATCTGGAACCTCTCCTACATACGCTGCAATTGCCAAGATTCAATCTACAACATCCAAGATTTTACAAGCCACTCAACAGTGTCTCCACCATCTCTCACTACCAACCTCCACCTGACGATATCTCTACCAATACTATTACTGCATGATGTTTGCTCACATGAAAAATGCTGCAAAACTTGTCTCTTTCAAACGACTATTAATGAACTTCTTGCACTTAACAAACATGCCATCATTTAAGGGGGCTGTAGGGCAAATTTCGTAACTCTTTTATTTACCGTCCGATTTTTAATACAGAAGACCAACACGAGATCAATACCTGCACTGGAAAGATATAACATTTTATGCGACTCCTGACCAAAAAACCCACCATGAATGTCGACACTTTGTACGAGAAGTTACTCGACAGAACAGTCAAGTTTACAAATCGTAAAGGAACCCATTGCTCTTCACAGCACTCAAGACGATCTTTGACCAGTTACAAGCCGATCCAGCATTTCGACCAAGATTACAAGACTACTCATCGTTTCTCCCAACAACTGCACAACATAAGGGAATGCTCCAACATTGAAGAAATGATGTAACTCCTGACTCACACTTTAACGACACTGACCAATCAAGAAGCTAGCCTCCCTTGACCACGCCTCCAGCTTCTGCCAGCGCCCAATCAACATCAAGAATGCAAGATGCAGATAGCTTGCTAGCCGGACGACTGAGTGTTCTCCTGTTTTTTGTGTTGCCGTTTCCGTCTGCTTTCAAGGCTTAGCTGTTGGGTCTAGTCCTGACTCTTCTCTCTTCGACCTCAAGACATTCTCTCACCGACTATTCTTCGAGCTGTCCCCACTTGCCCCTCGCCCCTCGCCCTAGTGGGTCCTTACCTGTGAGTCCTCTGTTTGTTCCCAGGTAGATCTGTTTGTGACTTGAAAAAGCCCACTGTGTGGGCGAAACGTTGTCAATAAAAGGATCACATTATATGTATATGTGTTTATATTTCCATTGTGTCGCTATTTAATACCATTTATTTCCAAGGAGTAAAGTGACGTGAAGGGTCAGGTGGAGAATGCTGAGAAGTTGGATTTAAAAAGGACCTATCCGGAATGGGCAAGTATGTTTGTTGTTATGTAGGAAAACGATGAAGTTTCCTGGCAAGGGGTTCCACTACGTTGTAAAAAGACGTAGTTTTGGTTGAAATAGTTAGATATACAGATGAGTGATGATTCTACGATCCTGCATCACTGAATCTTCTTCTCTGGCGATGAATCTTGCGTCTCTTAGTTGATTAAATGATTGTGGAAGTGTCGGTATGAAACAGGCATTCCTCATATTTTCATTCTGCTTCTCTGTTGGTGTTCTGAAATGCATGTCTGGAAGTCTGAATTTCTGCCCACGTACAGCTGGTTGCAATCGTTTCAAAGGATTACGTATACCCCTTGTGGTGGTCCATTACTGGTGATGTCTTTGAGTGTGGTGGATATAGAGGATGTAGAATGCTGAATCGGAAAAGATGTTGAAGTGTTTGTCAATGGAGTTAGTGGAGAGGAATATTTGTCTCTCCTCTTGTCTGGGGGAGTTAAAGATGTTATATGCACTGCGTTTGTAATCTCTACTGAAGTGATGAGGATACTGAAGTTTAGAAAATACTTGTAGTAGTGAATTCCTCAAGGAATTCACTACTACAGATTCAGAGGGCACGAAGGAAGAAGACTTTGATTATGTTACGTAGTCAATAAAGGATAGCATAATACTGCGTTTGCGTCTATTCTCCCATCGTGTCAGTATTTTATACCATTTATCCACATCGTTTCAGTCACTACAGTAAAAATGGATCCTTTAAACTGAGAATACCTTTACACAGAGAATACTCGGCAATAGACAATTTTCTAAGTGACTATTTCCAAGAAGTGGTCTTACCAAGATCCACTCCACCTCAAATCGCCTCCTCAAGCCTTTCCCCACAACAGCACGAATGTGCAGATGGCTTGAACAGTGCAACAAAAATGGTGTTTCTTCAAGCCAGGATAGACACTCCGAGGTAACATGAATAGACGCACCCCCGAAATTATACGCGTCAGAGTCACCACTGCTAATGTTCACTGGAAAATCAGGCTCACTAGGAAACTCCAAGCTCTCTGAGAAAAGTCATTGGAAAAATGTGGGAAGACCTGACATTATTCATAATCTTTCACTAAATAGACTCCGAATTTCAAAAAGGCTTTCTTCAAGGCATCATTTCAACGGCCATCTTAACACAGCTTCCCAGTACTAACTCGAAGTTACATCACTGCACTTCAGACTTTAGTAAAGGACACAAGCATCAGAATCACCACTAACGACTACAAGAAGAAAATACTCAATCTATTAAAGAACCTACACACTTACAAACCTCTCACAATAAACCAAGTGGACAACCTAAACAAAATTTTTCTTCACAAGACTCGCCTCACAGTATGGGACTCAGTATAAGGGAAGAAATTTCTGCTCACCATTTCCAGCAACCCCACACCCCAGAATATACAGTCTGCTGAAAACGCACAAGCCAAGAACTCCACTGAGACCCATCTCCTCTGAAGTAGGAAGTGCCCTCACCAACTCTCAGGGATTCTTGTTAAATTTCTTTCTAAACTCTTGGGCACAATCGGTCGATTGTGTCGATGAGGTCCACAGTCGCATCCGCAACATTAACATCAGGAGCAAGAAACTCTGCAGGCTAGACGTGACATTCCTATTTACCAGGGTACTCACTAAAAAAGCCATTGATCTCTTGCGCCGGAAAATTGACGACTCCCTCGGCATTCTGTTCCAGCCAGCGATTTCATCAACCATGTTGAACTGTGAGTTGGTTTCACAAGTTTCTCTTTGGAAAATTATGTTTTTAACAGACTTTGGGACTGCCTATAGGTTCGCCTACTTAGTGCTGTGCTGGTGAACCTATACATGGAAGATCCAGAAGCCGAGCGATTTTTCCTCTATTTTTCCATCTTCAATCTCATGGCTCCATTATCGTAACGACATTCTCACCATAACTCCCAGACGCTTCAGAGTTTCTGCTCACCAACACAAGCTCAGCCATGTGGAGCCCTCAGTCCAGTTTACACTAGAAAAAGTCGACGACACTCTTCCTTTCCTTAATATTCTTCTCTGCAAAGCTAACCATGAACTTAGTTTTAATTAAAGTTTACCAAAATCCGAACAACCAACACGAACTTCTCCACTTCTACTCTCACTACGACAACAACAATAAACGCTGTAATCATAAGTTTCTTCGTTTGCGTCCTCCGAATCTACAGTAGTTAATTTCTTGAGGAAGAATGCTCCTTTGTCGAACAAGTATTTTCTAAACTTCATTATCCTCATCACTTAATTACAAACTGCAGAAGCCGTGCATATAACAACTTCAACTCATCCAGAACTTCATTATCCTCATCACTTAATTAGAAAAACTGCAGAAGTCGTGATATAACAACTTCAACTCATCCAGAACTTCATTATCCTCATCACTTAATTAGAAACTGCAGAAGCCGTGCATATAACAACTTCAACTCATCCAGAACTTCATTATCCTCATCACTTAATTAGAAACTGCAGAAGCCGTGCATATAACAACTTCAACTCATCCAGACAAGATACCACCGACAGGAGGTACATAGTCCTTTGCACTAACTCTGTTGCCAAACACATCTCCATCCAATTTTCTCAGTACCCTTCTGAGAAGCCAGTCACTGTATGTAAGAGTGGAAGTGTTTTCTTCTTTGTCGGGTCACTCTACCTCGGTGGGGAATGGCCGAAGATTTTAACCTTTTTTCAACACTTGCGTTTAAAAGAATTTATATATTTTTGGAATATTTTCAATAAAAATTTAATCTTAAATTTATTTTTTTTTCAATTTCGTCCTACAATAACGTTATATATTGTACAAAGTATTTTTATATACAATTATTAGCATTTTTCTGCTTAGCTTGTGAAGATGAAGTTATTTATAACATCTAGATGTGCAAAACATTTGTTATATTTGTGAAATAAACCAGGAATTTCAGTGAATTGACGTCTTATGAATACCAATACGTTTCTATTTGTTTATATGGATCTCTTGATTCATATTAATGCAGTATATATGAAAAGGAATTCTTAATTTTTCATTTAAGGATGAACTGAAAGTTTTGGGATACTTTGTAATGGCGGTCATTTTATATAAAATCAACACTGAGCCATTTATGAACTCTAAATAATGAATATTCAATAGCTGTTAACAACGTGGAAAAGAAAACTTAAAATTTGACTCTGTTAGAGCGGTAGTGATGAAACATTACTAAGGAACGACTACTGCTTGACACTCTAATTGTTTTCTTTTGTTTACTGAGAAATCTTACCTATTATGATATTCGTGATTTTTGATAAAACTGTACTAGTGAAAACTCACAAGCGGATTGATATAATATAATAATAATAATAATAATAATAATAATAATAATAATAATAATAATAATAATAATAATAATAATAATAATAATAATAATAATAATATCTTTATTTCTACAAGTACATGTACATGGTATACAGCCATAGCTGACATCAGTAACGTAATACTACATAGAAAAACCGCTTGTTATGCAGAGCATTTCGGGCAAATTAGGTCAGTTTTGTCCCAGGATGCGACCCCAAACCAGTCGACTAACACCAGGTACCAATTTTATATTGATGAGTGAATATAGATAACAAGTGTAAGAAAACCCACCAATTTTCAACCCTCGCCGGGAATCGCACCCTGACCCCTCACCATGTGAAGCGAGAGTTTTTACCACCAGGCCACGGGCATAGTATGACCTTCCGAGCTTCGACTATAAAATTCCTGACCATATCAGGCACATATAACCAATTTTGATTACAACAAATGAATATCACACATGCCACACTCAAGTCCATCGTCGTTTAAAAAAATGTAAGATTATATGACATGTTACTCAGAGATAATAGCAGTCTACTAGCAACAGAGATGCGGTACATTCTCATTCTATGGTAAAACTAGTCCATCAGTTCCTTAGGTCCTGTCCTTTGGAAAATCTTTCTTACTGACATTAGTGCTTTCTCGACAAAATCCTAGGATATCTCAGTTTTGTGGCTATGTTGAATATCTTGCTGATTTCGTCCTCTAAGGATTCTGGACTGAAGATGCGAAAAGGCTCTCAAGAACATTGTGAGGAACACGGTTCTTTTTACCCTAGTTTCGTGATTGGAATAGGAGCGAATGTATGACGACACATTGGTGGACTTCATTAAACTGTGAATTTGAATTTTCTATCGACACGATTGATTAAAACACCTAGGAACGGCAAAGTGTTGTTTATTCCGTGTTCTGTGGTGAACTTAATGGAAGGTACTAAGCCACTGAGTGTGGGTAGGAACTCATCAATGTTGTGACCATTAGGACACAGGCAAAGAACATCATCTACGTATGTTAACCAACTAGTTGTGACATCAAAGCTCACTAGGGTAAAGTCATGAGGGACATTTAATTTCGGGAGACTTTCAGTGAGATCAACATTATTTTTAATATCTGCTTCTGAGATCTCTCTGACCATGGGAGTTAGAAATTTAACCAGCCATTTAGATAGGTGACATGCTGCTAAGCCTACTAGAACGGGCTGGGTACCTTTGCTAATGAGTCTTGATTACCACATATATATATATGGTAACGTTGCTGACCTAGCCGTCAGATATTTAATTACTTCATCATTCATTTTCAGTAACATTTTAAGGTGTTTATTGAAATGTCTGTTGACCTGGTAGGTGGTTTTTTTAATGAGCGGTTCATACGTTTCATTATCACTCAATAATTGGTTCATTTTCCCTAAATATTCGGTTTTATCCCAAATAACAACTACCTTAGATTTATCACCCCTTGAGAGGTGCAGAGTCTGATCATTATCGTACTCTTTATAAGCTTTTGTGAATAATGGGCAGATGGGGTGGACCGGATGGAGTGATGTTCCATATACCATACCTTTGCTTATATTAAATGTATCAGGGGTCAAGTCACCGTGTTTTTCCAGCATGCAAAACGATTTTGCTAAGGTTACATAATTAACATTATTAGTTGAGGGCGCAAAGCTTAATCCAAACCCTAGCACTGCCTGTTGATCATTGTTTAATTCCTTGATAGACAGGTTCATAACACACTCCGGATTCGCATGTGTGGTCCAACCACTCTGTGCTATGAGATTATTTAACTTCCAGGTATGATTGCGTTCGGTGTTATGTCTGACTTTTCTACGTTCCCTATAAACATAGCAAGTAGTCATGCCAACCTGGGGGAATCTTATTAAAGAATACCGTCTTGGTTTCCTCATTTCAATGAAAAGCAACTTCTTTGCATGTCTTATTAGGTCAATTTTTTTAATGAGCACTAACCTGTGTAGTTGATCGAACGGTTGTGGTAGCTTGCCTGACCAACATATTCTGCAGTAGGGATTTCGGTTAGGATTTGTTCACTTAGGCACTTCTTTAGAAAGACTAACTTGAGTGCAGTTCTGTGGGACTTTGAGGAGCGTGAGCATTTGTAGGAGGTAACAGTAGAAGTCAAGGAAGAAAAACAAGTGGGAGAATTGGGAAAAAAGAGTTGGCGAGTTGCGTTCATAATGCAAACAATCGCAGACAGGCTATCTTAAGTATGCAAGACAAGCCACGGGGGGTGGAAATTTTCAGCTAAAGTACTTTCACACTTCTCGGTGTGTCATCAGGAGCTTTGCAATGTTACAAGGGAGCAACTAAAGCAGGGAAAGTTTTCTAAGCCTAGGGTAGTGCTGGTGTGTCACCGGCTGCAGCTTCTCTCAGAATGTGGCCAACGGTTGGTGCCGGTCCCCATGCCCTACCCCATGAATATAATAATTAAATTGATAAAAAAATTGTGTTACTGATTGCAAGTTCGTGTTTGAAGGGAAATACTATGTTCAAAAACAAAGCATGGGAATTGGAAATTCCCTTAGCCCCTTACTCAGCAACTTGTAAATGGAATTCTGAGACCAGATATCTTAAAGACATTCTCTCAGGTAAAGCTAGTTGGCTCAGATACGTAGATGATACTCTTTGCCTGTGGCCTAAAGACCACAACATTGTTGAGTTCCTACACAGACTCAGTGGCCTAGTACCTTCCATTAAGTTCACTACAG
>NC_069399.1:16719142-16729142 GCF_026875155.1 Cherax quadricarinatus | reverse complement strand
TCCAAACTACAAATTTTCCCCGGGCATTATATTCACACCACACATTGCCCTCAGACATGACATCCCCACTGCCTCCAGCCTTTCCTCGCTGAAACATTCTTCACCATGCTTCACACCCATATAAGAGCGTTGGTAAAACTATACTCTCATACATTCCCCTTTTTCCTCCAAGGACAAAGTTCTTTGTCTCCACAGACTCCTAAGTGCACCACTCACCTTTTCCCCTCATAAATTTTCTTGATTCACCTCATCTTTCATAGACCACCCGCTGACACGTCCATCCCAAATATCTGAATACATTCACCTCCTCCATACTCTTCCCTCCAATCTGATATCCAATCTTCATCACCTAATCTTTTTGTTATCCTCATAACCTTACTCTTTCCTGTATTCACTTTTAATTTTCTTCTTTTGCACAGCCTACCAAATTCATCCACCAATCTTTGCAACTTCTCTTCAGAATCTCCCAAGAGCACAGTATCATCAGCAAAGAGCAACTGTGGCAACTCCCAGTTTATGTGTGATTCTTTATCTTTTGACTCCACACCTCTTGCCAAGACCCTCGCATTGACTTCTCTTACAACCCCATCTATAAATATATTAAACAACCACGGTGACATCACACATCCTTGTCTAAGGCCCACTTTTACTGGGATATAATTTCCCTCTTTCCTACATACTCTAACTTGAGCCTCACTATCCTCGTAAAAAAACTTTCTCTGCTTTCAGTAACCTACCTCCTACACCCTACACCTGCAAATCTGCCACATTGACCCCTGTCCACCTGCATACGCCTTTTCCCAAATCCATAAATGCCACAAAGACCTCTTTAGCCTTATCTAAATACTGTTCACTTATATGTTTCACTGTAAACAAACCCGGTCCACACACCCCCTACCTTTCCTAAAGCCTCCTTGTTCATCTGCTATCCTATTCTCCGTCTTACTCTTAATTCTTTCAGCAATAACTCTACCATACACTTTACCAGGTATACTCAACAGACTTATCCCCTATAATATCTGAACTCTCTTTTGTCCCCTTTGTCTTTATACAAAGGAACTATGCATGCTCTCTGCAATCCCTAGGTACCTTACCCTCTTCCCTACATTTATTAAATAATTGCACCAACCACTCCAAAACTATATATATATATATATATATATATATATATATATAATATATTATTATATATATATATATAATATTATATATATATATATATATATATATATATATGTATATATATATATATATATATATATATATATATATATATATATATATATATATATATATATATATATATATATATATATATATATATATATTAGACGGTGAGTGAATACATTGGTTCAGCAGTCCCCATACCCACATTGTTCATAGTGTACATGGGGAACAAATAATGTTGTGTGTATTGTAAGACAGTGTATAGTATGCAAGTCCATGTGTATTGTACTCCCCGGGATAACCCCACTCAACCTGCGATTCCCCCACCTAAATACCAGCGCCTCCCCCACCCAACTCCCAGGGGAAGTTTTCCCCATCCCCTCCCTGCCCCTCACCAGCCCCTCACCAGTCCCTCAAACTCCACCAGGCCACCATGGTCAAGTTCTCTACCTTCCACGCACCATACCCACCCAGCATGTCATACTCCACTCCTATTGTCTAGTCTAGCCAGATGGATGCCAACCAGGAGGAAGCAAGCAGCCAGGAAAATGGCACGGCTGGCAACACTAGGAGAGGCAAGTGTCGGTCATGCATACAGCTTCGTTGTCTCAACTCTAATGGTTTTCTCCGCAAACACGGTAGTTGCCCTGGTTCAGGATGTCCTCCTGTGCAAAGTGATGATCCAGAGCCACCTCAGGCACCTGAACCCACTCCAACAGACCTCATCTCATCAGACAATATCTTGGAAGCAATTAAAGCAACAGGTACCAGGACACTCACATATATTCCCAATGCAGCCCGTCCACACGCTGCTGGGAAACTTACAGACCTCCTGAAAAAAGTAAACGATGGTTCCACTATCATAAATGCTCCACCTACCATCAAGGCATGGCACAACTTGATACTTTTTGGCAATGTCTGCTTAGCTGTGCCGGAAAGAAGGGGAAAGAGGCTAGCCTCAATGATAATTAAATCCTTAAGAGATTTTCCTAGAGCTGATAACCTCATTCGCCTTCCCCGTCAACACAAAAAAGGGAGAGGCAGAACCCCCACTCACTCCACTGACAGTGAAAAAGTCAGAGTCCAGGTGAGCAAGAAAATTGAAGAGGGCAACACAGTGGGGGCAATCAGAATTATTACCAGTGAAGATACAGTTGCTCCCAGGGATGCTGACACGGCTGAAGCATTTACAGGAAAGTACCCTGCCAGGGAAACCAGTGGCACCAACCTCTGTCCCCACTGTGGAACCATTGATTGTGGAAGACTCAGACATTTACAAAGCAATAATGTCGTTCCCATCGGGCTCTGCTGGGGGTTACACTGAAATAAGGCTAGAGCATTTAAAGGAAATGGTTAATCCAGTTATTGGGAAAATTGCAGAGACACTGCTTTCAGAAATCACAAGGTTCGTCAACAATTCCTTGGCTGGTCTGATTCCTGATGAAATTAGACCTTTCATTTTTTGGTGCAACACTTTGTGCACTTAAAAAGAAGGATGGAGGAATTCGGCCAATTGCAGTAGGCAACACGTAACGCCGCCTCGTATCCAAAGCTGGTGTCCGAAGTATTCGTGCACAGGCAGCCATGATGCTTCAACCAAACCAGCTTGGCTTTGGGGTCTCTCAAGGAAGTGAAGCAGCGGTTCATGCAACAAGGGCGTATATCAACAACCTGCCTGAGGACAATGCAGTGGTAAATTTTGATTTCAAGAATGCATTCAATCTCCTGAAAAGAGACGTGGTATTAGCAGCAGTACAAGAACATTTACCTGGTCTCTTCCCTTTTGTTTCAGCTGGGTATAGCAAGGAATCAATGCTTCTCTTTGGAGAACATTAAATCACATCATCGGAGGGTGTCCAACAAGGAGATCCTCTTGCACCATTTCTCTTCTGTAGAGCAGTTAGGGAAATCACAGTCAGACTGACCAGCGAGCTAAACATCTGGCTCCTAGATGATGACACACTAGCAGGTACAGAGAGTCTCTCCTACATGATCTTACGTAGGTAATGACAAGGAGACAGGAAATGGGTCTCATCCTGAATCCATCCAAATGTGAAATTATCTCAGTCAGTCAACAAGTGATTAATGCAGTGAGATCAAAACTACCAGGAGCAGCAGTCATGCCCCACAAACAGTGTCTTGCTAGGAGCACCTCTGTGAAGCAATGCCATTGACACAATTCTCAGGAAGAAATTGGAAGAGCTAAGGAGAATAGAAGAACGAATACGCAATCTGGACACCCACGATGCCTTGTACCTTCTCACAAAGTGCTTGAGTCTGCACAGGTTGACATACTTCCTAAGATGTGCACATTCATATGATAACCCTATACTGCACGAACATGACAGTATCCTGAGGCAGATTTTTACGAAAGTACTTAACCTTACTCTAGAAGACGGGCAGTGGAACCAAGCTACACTTCCAGTCAGACTAGGAGGCATTGGTGTCCGCAAGTCATCACAGATTGCATTACCCGCTTTTCTGTCCTCATGTGTTGCATCCAGAGGGTTTGTAGCAGCGATTCTCCCTGAACATCTTAGGGACAAGATTGAAGTCCAGGACCAAAAGTTCATTGACAGAGCCATGGTCTGGGATAATCTAAAGGGCTCTGAAACCAGACGTGCTCCCCCCAACAACTACAAACAATCGCACTGGGATGGTCCAATAGTGGAAAATATAGCCCCAGAAATGATTCATGTGTGTGTGGCAGTGAGAGCCTTTCATGCAGGGGACTTTCTGTTGGCTGTTCCCAACTCCAGCCTTGGCACACTCCTCGACCCACAGACTATCCGCATCGGTGTTGCCCTTCGACTTGCCGCCCCTATTCTCGCCAAACACAGGTGTATTTGTGGCAGTGAAGCAGCAGACCGATTCGGGTACCATGGTCTTGTGTGCCGTAAATCCCAGGGAAAGATTGCATGACATTAGGAGGTTAATAACATTATCAAGAGGAGCCTCACAACAGCCGGATGCCCAGCAGTAAGGGAGCCACCCCAGCTATGCAAATCTGATGGCAGCCAGAAGCGTCCACATGGTATCACCCTTCAAGCCTGGACAGATGGGAAGCAGGTGTTGCGGGACTATACATGTGCATCTACCTTGGCTGATACCTATCTCTAATACACCAGGGAGGAAGGAGGGGCAGCTGCCAGCTTCAGGGAGTCCCAAAAGTCTAGAAAATATGGAGAACTTGCCCATCATTATATATTTGTTCCCATAGGCTCAGAGACCCTTGGCTCATGGGGAAAGAATGCATCTAAATTCCTTAAGGAACTAGGAAAAAGACTCATCAGGGTAAATAGGGATCCCAGGGCAGCTAGTTTTCTATTACAGAAGCTCAGTGCGGCTGTTCAAATATAATATTATATTATTATATAATTTTATCTATATAAAATATAATATATTTATATTATATATATATATATATCTATTATAACATATATATAAAATATAATATATATATGTATATATTATATATATATATATATATATTTTATATATATATATATATATATATATATATAATAATATATATATAATATATAAAATTATTATACTATGCAACGTATGGAAGTATGCGGAGGTTTGACAATATTTTTTGTCTTGTAAAAACCAGTAGTTTTAAAGTTAGACTTGTGAGTGTGAGAAAAGATAAAACTAAACATGATACATAGTAAGATTTCACTGCGAATTTGATAAATTCAACCTGTTTTGGATGATAATTTATGGATGCAGTGTTGAGCGAACAATCTCGGTTTCTTACAGCATTATTTATTAGAGCAAATAATGTTGGCACGACCATTACTTACTCAGAACAGGTTACGTTGACCTAATATGACAGCTAAAAATTACAAGTTCAGTAAAGTGGCGTATGTTTGTTTGTTGCAACCACTGCTCTTTGGTTGTAGATTATACTGGAAACCTTCAGTCATTCATCGAGATCTTTGATGGCGCTGCCGTTGGTAGCACTAAAAAAGCAGGAGCATTAGAATGAGAACAGTAGCAGTACAAAGCAGCGGCTTCAGAATGAGACCGCCGATAGAAATGCAAAGCAGTGAACGTACATTAGTAGCAGTTAAAGAGAAGAGGCTAGATAGATAATGGAGTTTAAAGCCTATCGGCTACTGCATGTAACCTTTTTCGCAACTAGATTCGGTTGTTTTGGTTGATAGCCTCACACACTGTCCGTGGTTCAATCTCCGTCATGAGTAGAGACGTTGGGTACATTTCCTTATACCTGTTGTCCCTGTTCACTTAACAGTAAGTTGGTTCCTCGGTGTTAGTCGACTGGTGTCGGTGGCATCTTTGAGGACAAGATGAAGGATCCCAATAGTAATAAGACAGACAGGCCTCGATGGGTGGCTAACACTTCATGAAAAAAAAGATCCGAACAAATCTTATCTTATCTTATCACTAGAATTGGATTATAGCAAACTTCAAGTACATTTACGTTGAGAAAAATACACCTCTCGGCGAAATTATCCTGTGATGGAGGATTGGTTGGTTAATTGGGTTCTAACCCTATCTGTTACACGAGGGTCATAAGAGGCTGCTCATTAATATGTACTCTTTAAGCCCTACCTACCTGCTACCTGGAGCAGGATTAAAGTGAACGCTTAACATATATACGCTGAGAGAAGTACTCTCCTCAGGGTATTTATCCTATGATGTAGAATTAATAACATTGGTTAATGGGGTTTAGAACCTGTTGACGATACGAGGGTCATTAAGCTTTTAACCACTAGACAAAAATGCTTTAATCCCTAAACCATGGATAATGGCAAAGTCTGATCATATATACACTGAGTGAAACACACCCTTCAAAGTATTTATCATGTGATGGAGAATATAATTTCCAAATAATATTAAATGATTGGTAATATTGCTTAAACTCTTCTCCGAGACAACTGTGGAATATTTCCACGTATTATTAACATACGACACATAGAGGGAATTATTTCTCGCTAAGTAATAAAGTAAAAAATAGCTAGGTAAAAGGCAAGTGAAAGATATGAGAATTATCAGATAGTGAGCAAAAAATAATGCAGCATAAAAGATACAATAAAAAATGAAAAGATGAGATTAGAGAAATGAGGGGATACATCGTCAAGGATGAGGATGCTTAGGATTTGTTTTTAAATGAGCACTGAGAGAGTTGCTAGGAGCGAAGTGCTTCGACTGAAAATAGCAGCTGACAAGACTCGCAGGAAGAAAAAGATGAGTACTGCAGAAGACGAAAATTTCCTCCTATATGAAGAAAACGAAAAAAGTGTCTGGAGACGAACGAAGAAAAAATCACAGAAAAGTGAGTGTCAATAAAATGAAAACACCTTCACAGGAATTCAGGAAAAACTGCACAAATTAATTCTACTCACCAGGATGGAGCATAGCAGTGAGCTGATAAAAATGGAAAGAAGTGACCTTATTTCGTTACATCCTGATGAATTAGACACATGTGCAACATCTGAGTATCTTGACATGACGCTAGGTACCCAGGTGTTGCATATGTCACACTCATCATTTCTCGGTATTATATACCATTAGCATATGGAACATTTTTCCTTCACTCACTTCATTCCCACCGTCCTCTTCAAACACCATTATTCCCTTCCACAAGTTCCAGCAGTAACCCACCAACAACAGTTCCCAGTATCTCCTCTCCAACGAATTTACCCCACCTGTCCACATCTTCCGTGCATGTTACAGGTCAGACAAAATGCTCACTACAGCCACACACTAAGGTTTCACCAAGAAATTTTCTGAGATTAAACCCGGCTTTCAGTATTTGGATGCATGCTAGCATACCTAGCTCCAGCAACAAGGAACCACAGATATATTAAAAAAAATCGAGAAAAAACTTACATATACTAAACTAAATTTCATCTCAGTTTATGTACTCAAGGACTTGCTTTAACCTTTTTAGTGATATTATAGTATCGTTAATTGTTCGTTACTGTGCGGGATGTGATCTAACGATTTCGCGCTGTCAATAACCGCTGTACATAATGAGTTATAGCAGATGTCCCATATACCGTTTTCATAGAATCTTTTTTTTCCTTGTTTATTGTTTCTTATTGTTACTGCTGATAATATTTGTATCCGGATGGCACCCTAAATATATCAATTCATAATTGTTACTTGTGTTGCTTCACTAAGTAACTATCGACTTCCTATGGTGGTCTACTACAGAACTTTATTTTTAAGCAGGAAGTAACCCTTAGTAGATAGAGACCCATGTGAGTAAATCCTCTCCATAGATAACGACATTATAGCACCTCACTCAATGAGTGGAACAACTGCTTCACCCTTCTCAGTGAAAGGACCCACTGTATCACCTCTCACAGTGAGGGGAATCACTTCTTCATTAATTTTATTGGGTGAAAACATAAAATAGGTAAGACTACTTCTTGACTAGTCCATGATAAAACTGGATAGGGTTGTATCAGTTTACAATGGTAAGGGTAGCACTTGAAAACAAAGACTGAGAGAGTATGTCATTATAATCTGCGATCATCAAGTGTAACCACAGTTCTTCAGATCATCAATAATCAGCTAAAAGCATGGGAGCTAATTACTTGTGAGAATGAATGGTTCTTTTCATATACTGTGTTACTACAAGTTGAACTTGCCAGCCAGTCAGAATAAGGATGATTAACACATTCTAGAGTTATGTCCTGTATAGGAATGTAAACTGTAGCCAGCGAGAAAGACCTCAATTTTATGCTCAAACTCTCGTTAAAAATACTCATAATATATACCTGTAAATAATATTGATGGGAATATAAGAGTACTCAAAAGAATACATTTTGTGTATAATTTATTCCTAAAATACTTATCTACATTATTGATAGTGCCATAGCAGGTATTCTTCCTTCACGGTCAGGTAATAAGCTATTAAAGAGGACCTGTGATTATATTATGGGGTGTGTGTCCTGAAGCGTTTTATTGTATTGCTTTATTGATGCATTGAATTGCTGGTTGCCTTGCTTTATTGCTTCCTTGCATTGTTGGCTATATTGCATTATTGCTATTTAGTGTTTCTGATTACATCGCTCTATTGCTGGTAGGTAATACCACCAGCTCAGACCAGGCGTATGGTGATGGTATGTAGTACATTGCGTACTTTACTAAATTTATCTCTGCAGCATATTGCTCGTACTATTGGCATTAAATACCGCTACCATTTAACCGCTGTACAGTTTCGTGCATTAATTTGCAATACGCTATTGTTTGATCCATCATCTATGGCGCCTGGGTCTCTAGATTTACAGTGCACAAGGAGTGCGTATTACTCTCTGCTTCTCGCTAGGATCCTTTGCTCGTAATGTTAGTGACCATACCCGAGCAAACGGGGGCATGCCAGTTCCAACTCTAAGATGAATCTGCTTCGCTCCCACTTGAATCAGCAAGGCTGGAAGAGACTAACGAATAGCGGGTTATTGCCAGTATCGTCGTACTTACGAGGAGCATAAACAATTCGCGAATAGAGGAACTTTTAACAAATATTATCTCTCAGGTCACAGCAGGGCTCAAACCTCCACACTTTGCATCAAAGTACGCAGTACCTTGATAATTACACACACACACACACACACACACACACACACCACATATATACTATATATATATATATATATATATATATATATATATATATATATATTTATATATATATATATTATATATATATATTTATATATATATATATATATAATATATATATATATATATTATATATATATAAGAATATTATATATAATAATTATATTAATATATATTATGCAGCAATCGCAGACAGGCAATCTTAACTACACAAGACAAGCCACAGGGGTTGAAAATCTTTAGCTTAAGTACTTTCACACTTCTCAGTGCATCATCAGGAGCTATGCAATGCTGCAAGGCAGCAAATGAAGCAGGGGAAGTTTTCTCAGAGTAGTGCAGTGCGAGTGTGTCACCAGCCGAAGCTTCTCTCAGAATGTGGGCAGCAGTTGGTGCGGGTTTTGGCACTGACCGTTGCAGTGCGGGGTTGGCACCGACCGTTGCCCACATTCTGAGAGAAGCTGCAGCCGGTGACACACCTGCACTGTGCTACTCTGAGAAAACTTCCCCTGCATCACTTGCTGCCTTGCAGCATTGCATAGCTCCTGATGATGCACTGAGAAGTGTGAAAGTACTTGAGCTAAAGTTTTCCAACCCCCATAGTCTTGCGTAATTAAGATTGCCTGTCTGCAATGACAACACTGTGCTAGTCAAGGATTCGAACCCATGTTATACTGGTCTGCCTCATGGTAAGCGAGAACAACATGACATTTTAAAACACAGGACCACCCAACCCTACAAGAATGGCACAGCCAGCAGAGCTAGCTGTGGGCCATCATCCGAGGGCATACGGAGGTGTGGGAGCTTCTAAGCTAATTTCATTCCATCCCTGTATGGTGTACTAGCCTCACTGGCAGCATTTATATATTACTGTAACCACGGACGAGTGATATTGATCAATAACAAAACTGCGCTAGCCAAGGATTCGAACCCATGTACTGGCATGCCTCATAGTAAGCGAGAACTATATGATGCTTTAAACCACAGGACTCTGCTGGCTGCGCCATTCTTGTAGGGTTGGGTGGTCCTATGGTTTAAAGTGTCTTGTTCTCGCTTGCCATGAGGCAAGCCAATAGAACATGGGTTCGAATCCTTGGCTAGCGCAGTGTTGTTATTGACCAATACCACTCGTTCGTGCTTACAATAATATATATATAATATATATATATATATATATATATATATATATATATATATATATATTATATATATATATATATATATATATATAATT
>NC_069399.1:16708706-16718642 GCF_026875155.1 Cherax quadricarinatus | reverse complement strand
CGTCAGTACAGACGATAACGAAGGCCTCTTTGAGCGACAGAATAGCATTAAACTTGACTTGCAGTCTGCCACTGACGACAGCTGCAAGTGTCATTGACTGTCCCACTCTCTGGTTTGATCTTTACCCTGTTCGAGAAGTGCATCGTGAAGTGTGGTCTACGTGTGCTGATGCTGATGCTTCCACCTGGGGTGGAAGGTACGCGAGTATTTATAGTCAGGTTCAGAATGCTGGGTCGGGTGGAGAATGCTGCATCTGATGATCTACCGGGTGGGGTTATAGAGTCTAAAATCTTGGGTAGCTTGGAAGGGAGATTGGATAAGTTTGTGAGCAGACCTTCTGCAGTGTTCCTCTATTCCTGTGTTCTTATGTAGGATAGCGATGAAGAAGTTTCTTGGCAAGTGGTTCAGCTATGTTACAGAAGTCATTGTCCTGGTTGAAGTTGTTGGATATAGAGATAAACGATGATTCCAGGATTCTTCGGTATTCTTCCAATCTCCCTTCTAAGCTACCCAAGATTTTAGACTATAACCCCACACGGTAGATCATCAGATGCAGCATTCCCCACCTGACCCGGCATTCTAAAGCTGACTATAAATACTCGCGCATCTGTGTCCTCATTGAGGACACACGCTTCAACCATTCACCTCAACGAGGGGTTTTCAAGAAGACATTGCCTGATTGGTTGATTTTTGGACATTCTTCATCATGGCTCCAGGATTCTGTGCGTCGCTGGCTGCCTGTTCCAGGGCAGACCGTTGGCCTCTGCACTCCTGCAGCTGGGTGAAGTCTTCCCACCTCATCCTGTTATCATATCACCTCTACCATCTCCACGATGTCACATCGTGTGAAAATTAAGCCTAAGTCTGCTGTCGTCGATGACGCCACGAAGCTTGAGCTTGCAGCTTCTCTCAACACTAGTCTTCACGCAAAGTTCTCCAAGATTACGTCACTGAAAGCAGCTTTCATCGTCACTTTTCTCGATGATGCTGAAGCTGACAAAGTGCTTACACCTACTGCCATGAAGACCTTAGAAGACCGCGGCTTTACCATCTCCACGTCACCATACATGCTTGCAAAACGTTCAGTGGAAATAAATGGTATAAAATACCGACACAATGGCAATATAAACACAAATGCAGTATAATGTGATCCTTTATTGACTACGTTTCGCCCACACAGTGGGCTTTTTCAAGTCACAAACAGAACTACCTGGGGTGGAAGGAACGCGAGTATTTATAGTCCGGCTGAGGTCAGGTGAAGAATGCTGCATCTGATGATGTACCGAGTGGGGTTATAGAGTCTAAAAACTTGGGTAGCTTGGAAAGGAGATTGGATAAGTTTGTGAGCAGACCTTCTACAGTGTTCTTATGTGGGATAGCGATGAAGAAGTTTCTTGGCAAGTGGTTCAGCTATGTTATAGAAGCCACTATTCTGGTTAAAGTTGTCGGATATAGAAATAAGTGATGATTCCAGGATTCTTCGGTATTGAGTGTTGTCTTCTGTGGCGATAAGTCTTGAGTTTCTGTAGTTTATCAAGTGGTTGTGTGAATTACGGTGTTGTACGCAGGCATACCTTGTGTCGTCAGACCTGCTTGCGTATTGGTGTTCTGAAATACGTGTTTGGAGGTCCTTGATGTTTCGCCCACGTATAACTTGTTGCAGCCATTACAAGGGATTATGTATACCCCTGCAGAGGATGGAGGCTTGTCCTGCCTACTACTGGTGATGTCCTTGATGGTCGTGGTTGTGGAGGTAGATACTTGGAATGATGTTTTGGCAAAGATGTTGGAAACATGTTTGGCAATGGAGTTGGTGGGAAGGACTATGTATCTCTTCTCGGCAGTGTCTTCTCTGGGTGTGTTGAAGATGTTTAATGCTCGCCGTCTGCAGTCTCTGATGAAGTGACGAGGATAGTGGAGTTTGGAAAATATTTGTTCAATTATAGTGCATTCTTCCTCAAGGAACTCGTAGCTGCAGATTCTGAGTGCACGCAGGAAGAAGCCTATAATTACACCACGTTTGGTTTTGGTGTCGTGGTGAGAGTAGAAGTGGAGAAGATCGTAATTCACACAACCACTTGATAAACTACAGAAACTCAAGACTTATCGCCACAGAAGACAACACTCAATACCGAAGAATCCTGGAATCATCACTTATTTCTATATCCGACAACTTTAACCAGAATAGTGGCTTCTATAACATAGCTGAACCACTTGCCAAGAAACTTCTTCATCGCTATCCCACATAAGAACACTGTAGAAGGTCTGCTCACAAACTTATCCAATCTCCTTTCCAAGCTACCCAAGTTTTTAGACTCTATAACCCCACTCGGTACATCATCAGATGCAGCATTCTTCACCTGACCTCAGCCGGACTATAAATACTCGCGTTCCTTCCACCCCAGGTAGTTCTGTTTGTGACTTGAAAAATCCCACTGTGTGGGCGAAACGTAGTCAATAAAGGATCACATTATACTGCATTTGTGTTTATATTGCCAAAACGTTCAGTGTTTATGAAACGTCTTGACAGGCTGATCACGAACATGTCCATCCAGGAAATTAAGTCATCACTTGAAGACCTCAACACCTGGGCCAAGATTGACTGTTGTGAAGATCCCCAACGCTTCCTCAATGCTCAAGGTCACATTCCTAGACCTTACCATGGCGACCAGAGCACTGTCTGATGGCCTGGCCATCTCTTACTACTACATCAACCCTCGACAGATTGAACCTGAACGCTTCACGTACATAACACCTTGCTGGCCATGTTACTCGTACATTCACTCTACTGCCGACTGCCACGTGAAGAATAAGAAGATATGTTCCACCTGTGGGTCTGCAGGACACGATTTTCGTTCTTGCACTTCCACTGCTGCTCCCACTTGCATCAACTGTAAGAGTGATCACCATACTCTTGCAGCCAAATGTCCAGTGCGTAAGGATATCCTCTCTAAGAAACTGAAGGAAGAAACAAAGAAGTCATCTGGAACCTCTCCTACATACGCTGCAATTGCCAAGATTCAATCTACAACATCCAAGATTTTACAAGCCACTCAACAGTCGTCTCCACCATCTCTCACTACCCAACCTCCACCTGACGATATCTCTACCAAATACTATTACTGCATGATGTTTGCTCACATGAAAAATGCTGCAAAACTTGTCTCTTTCAACACGACTATTAATGAACTTCTTGCACTTAACAACAGGCCATCATTTAAGGGGGCTGTAGGGCAAATTTCGTAACTCTTTTATTTACCGTCCGATTTTTAATACAGAAGACCAACACCGAGATCAATACCTGCACTGGAAAGATATAACATTTTATGCGACTCCTGACCAAAAACCCACCATGAATGTCGACACTTTGTACGAGAAGTTACTCGACAGAACAGTCAAGTTTACAAATCGTAAAGGAACCCATTGCTCCTTCACAGCAATCAAGACGATCTTTGACCAGTTACAAGCCGATCCAGCATTTCGACCCAAGATTACAAGACTACTCATCGTTTCCTCCCAACAACTGCACAACATAAGGAATGCCTCCAACATTGAAGAAATGATGTAACTCCTGACTCACACTTTAACGACACCTGACCAATCAAGAAGCTAGCCTCCCTTGACCACGCCTCCAGCTTCTGCCAGCCGCCAATCAACATCAAGAATGCAAGATGCAGATAGCTTGCTAGCCGGACGACTGAGTGTTCTCCTGTTTTTTGTGTTGCCGTTTCCGTCTGCTTCAAGGCTTAGCTGTTGGGTCTAGTCCTGACTCTTCTCTCTTCGACTCAAGACATTCCTCTCACCGACTATTCTTCGAGCTGTCCCCACTTGCCCCTCGCCCCTCGCCCCTAGTGGGTCCTTACCTGTGAGTCCTCTGTTCTGTTCCCAGGTAGATCTGTTTGTGACTTGAAAAAGCCCACTGTGTGGGCGAAACGTTGTCAATAAAAGGATCACATTATACTGTATATGTGTTTATATTTCCATTGTGTCGCTATTTAATACCATTTATTTCCAAGGAGTAAAGTGACGTGAAGGGTCAGGTGGAGAATGCTGAGAAGTTGGATTTAAAAAGGACCTATCCGGAATGGGCAAGTATGTTTGTTGCTATGTAGGAAAACGATGAGGTTTCCTGGCAAGGGGTTCCACTACGTTGTAAAAGACGTAGTTTTGGTTGAAATAGTTAGATATACAGATGAGTGATGATTCTACGATCCTGCATCACTGAATCTTCTTCTCTGGCGATGAATCTTGCGTCTCTTTAGTTGATTAAATGATTGTGGAAGTGTCGGTATGAAACAGGCATTCCTCAAATCTTTCATTCTGCTTCTGTGTTGGTGTTCTGAAATGCATGTCTGGAAGTCGCTGAATTTCTCGCCCACGTACAGCTGGTTGCAATCGTTTCAAAGGATTACGTATACCCCTTGTGGTGTCCATTACTGTTGATGTCTTTGAGTGTGGTGGATATAGAGGATGTAGAATGCTGAATCGGAAAAGATGTTGAAGTGTTTGTCAATGGAGTTAGTGGAGAGGAATATTTGTCTCTCCTCTTGTCTGGGGGAGTTAAAGATGTTATATGCACTGCGTTTGTAATCTCTACTGAAGTGATGAGGATACTGAAGTTTAGAAAATACTTGTTTAGAAAATACTTGTAGTAGTGAATTCCTCAAGGAATTCACTACTACAGATTCAGAGGGCACGAAGGAAGAAGACTTTGATTATGTTACGTAGTCAATAAAGGATCGCATAATACTGCGTTTGCGTCTATTCTCCCATCGTGTCAGTATTTTATACCATTTATCTCCATCGTTTCAGTCACTACAGTAGAAATGGATCCTTTAAACTGAGAATACTCGGCAACAGACAATTTTCTAAGTGACTGTTTCTAAGAAGTGGTCTTACCAAGATCCACTCCACCTCAAATCGCCTCCTCAAGCCTTTCCCCACAACAGCACGAATGTGCAGATGGCTTGAACAGTGCAACAAAAATGGTGTTTCTTCAAGCCAGGATAGACACTCCGAGGTAACATGAAAAGACGCACTCCCGAAATTATACGCGTCAGAGTCACCACTGCTAATGTTCACTGGAAAATCAGGCTCACTAGGAAACTCCAAGCTCTCTGAGAAAAGTCATTGGAAAAATGTGGGAAGACCTGACATTATTCATAATCTTTCACTAAATAGACTCCGAATTTCAAAAAGACTCTTCAAGGCATCATTTCAGCGGCCATCTTAACACAGCTTCCCAGTACTAACTCGAAGTTACATCACTGCACTTCAGACTTTAGTAAAGGACACAAGCATCAGAATCACCACTAACGACTACAAAAAGAAAATACTCAATCTACTAAAGAACCTACACACTTACAAACCTCTCACAATAAACCAAGTGGACAACCTAAACAAAATTTTTCTTCACAAGACTCGCCTCATAGTATGGGACTCAGTATAAGGGAAGAAATTTCTGCTCACCATTTCCAGCAACCCCACACCCCAGAATATAGTCTGCTGAAAACGCACAAGCCAGGAACTCCACTGAGACCCATCTCCTCTGAAGTAGGAAGTGCCCTCACCAACTCTCAGGGATTCTTGTTAAATTTCTTTCTAAACTCTTGGGCACAATCGGTCGATTGTGTCGATGAGGTCCACAGTCGCATCCGCAACATTAACATCAGGAGCAAGAAACTCTGCAGGCTAGACGTGACATTCCTATTTACCAGGGTACTCACTAAAAAAAGCCATTGATCTCTTGCGCCGGAAAATTGACGACTCCCTCGGCATTCTGTTCCAGCCAGCGATTTCATCGACCATGTTGAACTGTGAGTTGGTTTCACAAGTTTCTCTTTGGAAAATTATGTTTTTAACAGACTTTGGGACTGCCTATAGGTTCGCCTACTTAGTGCTGTGCTGGTGAACCTATACATGGAAGATCCAGAAGCCGAGCGATTTTTCCTCTATTTTTCCATCTTCAATCTCATGGCTCCATTATCGTAACGACATTCTCACCATAACTCCCAGACGCTTCAGAGTTTCTGCTCACAAACACAAGCTCAGCCATGTGGAGCCCTCAATCCAGTTTACACTAGAAAAAGTCGACGACACTCTTCCTTTCCTTAATATTCTTCTCTGCAAAGCTAACCATGAACTTAGTTTTAATTAAAGTTTACCAAAATCCGAACAACCAACACGAACTTCTCCACTTCTACTCTCACTACGACAACAACAATAAACGCTGTAATCATAAGTTTCTTCGTTTGCGTCCTCCGAATCTGCAGTAGTTAATTTCTTGAGGAAGAATGCTCCTTTGTCGAACAAGTATTTTCTAAAATTCATTATCCTCATCACTTAATTAGAAACTGCAGAAGCCGTGCATATAACAACTTCAACTCATCCAGAACTTCATTATTCTCATCACTTAATTAGAAACTGCAGAAGCCGTGCTATAACAATTCAATCATCCAACTTCATTATTCTCATCCTTAATTAGAATGCAGAACCGTGCTATCAACTTCAATCTCAGAACTTCTTATCCTCATCACTTAATTAGAAACTGCAGAAGCCGTGCATATAACAACTTCAACTCATCCAGAACTTCATTATCCTCATCACTTAATTAGAAACTGCGGAAGCCGTGCATATAACAACTTCAACTCATCCAGACAAGATACCACCGACAGGAGGTACATAGTCCTTTGCACTAACTCTGTTGCCAAACACATCTCCATCCAATTTTCTCAGTACCCTTCTGAGAAGCCAGTCACTGTATGTAAGAGTGGAAGTGTTTTCTTCTTTGTCGGGTCACTCTACCTCGGTGGGGAATGGCCGAAGATTTTAACCTTTTTTCAACACTTGCGTTAAAAGAATTTATATATTTTTGGAATATTTTCAATAAAAATTTAATCTTAAATTTATTTTTTTTTTCAATTTCGTCCTACAATAACGTTATATATTGTACAAAGTATTTTTATATACAATTATTAGCATTTTCTGCTTAGCATGTGAAGATGAAGTTATTTATAACATCTAGATGTGCAAAACATTTGTTATATTTGTGAAATAAACCAGGAATTTCAGTGAATTGACGTCTTATGAATACCAATACGTTTCTATTTGTTTATATGGATCTCTTGATTTCATATTAATGCAGTATATATGAAAAGGAATTCTTAATTTTTCATTTAAGGATGAACTGAAAGTTTTGGGATACTTTGTAATGACGGTCATTTTATATAAAATCAACACTGAGCCATTTATGAACTCTAAATAATGAATATTCAATAGCTGTTAACAACGTGGAAAAGAAAACTTAAAATTTGACTCTGTTAGAGCGGTAGTGATGAAACATTACTAAGGAACGACTACTGCTTGACACTCTAATTGTTTTCTTTTGTTTACTGAGAAATCTTACTTATTATGATATTCGTGATTTTTGATAAAATAAAACTGTACTAGTGAAAACTCATAAGCGGATTGATATAATAATAATAATAATAATAATAATAATAATAATAATAATAATAATAATAATAATAATAATAATAATAATAATAATAATAATAATAGTAATATCTTTATTTCTACAAGTACATGTACATGGTATACAGCCATAGCTGACATCAGTAACGTAATACTACATAGAAAACCGCTTGTTATGCAGAGCATTTCGGGCAAATTAGGTCAGTTTTGTCCCAGGATGCGACCCAAACCAGTCGACTAACACCCAGGTACCAATTTTATATTGATGAGTGAATATAGATAACAAGTGTAAGAAAACCCACCCAATTTTCAACCCTCGCCGGGAATCGCACCCTGACCCCTCACCATGTGAAGCGAGAGTTTTTACCACCAGGCCACGGGCATAGTATGACCTTCCGAGCTTCGACTATAAAATTCCTGACCATATCACGCACATATAACCAATTTTGATTACAACAAATGAATATCACACAATGCCACACTCAAGTCCATCGTCGTTTAAAAAAATGTAAGATTATATGACATGTTACTCAGAGATAATAGCAGTCTACTAGCAACAGAGATGCGGTACATTCTCATTCTATGGTAAAACTAGTCCATCAGTTCCTTAGGTCCTGTCCTTTGGAAAATCTTTCTTACTGACATTAGTGCTTTCTCGACAAAATCCCTAGGATATCTCAGTTTTGTGGCTATGTTGAATATCTTGCTGATTTCGTCCTCTAAGGATTCTGGACTGAAGATGCGAAAGGCTCTCAAGAACATTGTGAGGAACACGGTTCTTTTTACCCTAGTTTCGTGATTGGAATAGGAGCGAATGTATGACGACACATTGGTGGACTTCATTAAACTGTGAATTTGAATTTTCTATCGACACGATTGATTAAAACACCTAGGAACGGCAAAGTGTTGTTTATTCCGTGTTCTGTGGTGAACTTAATGGAAGGTACTAAGCCACTGAGTGTGGGTAGGAACTCATCAATGTTGTGACCATTAGGACACAGGCAAAGAACATCATCTACGTATGTTAACCAACTAGTTGTGACATCAAAGCTCACTAGGGTAAAGTCATGAGGGACATTTAATTTCGGGAGACTTTCAGTGAGATCAACATTATTTTTAATATCTGCTTCTGATATCTCTCTGACCATGGGAGTTAGAAATTTAACCAGCCATTTAGATAGGTGACATGCTGCTAAACCTACTAGAACGGGCTGGGTACCTTGGCTAATGAGTCTTGATTACCACATATATATAAATATGGTAACGTTGCTGACATAGCCGTCAGATATTTAATTACTTCATCATTCCTTTTCAGTAACATTTTAAGGTGTTTATTGAAATGTCTGTTGACCTGGTAGGTGGGGTTTTTAATGAGCGGTCATACGTTTCATTATCACTCAATAATTGGTTCATTTTCCCTATAATATTCGGTTTTATCCCAAATAACAACTACCTTAGATTTATCACCCCTTGAGAGGTGCAGAGTCTGATCATTATCGTACTCTTTATAAGCTTTTGTGAATAATGGGCAGTTGGGGAGGACCGGATGGAGTGATGTCCCATATACCATACCTTTGCTTATATTAAATGTATCAGGGGTCAAGTCACCGTGTTTTTCCAGCATGCAAAACGATTTTGCTAAGGTTACATAATTAACATTATTAGTTGAGGGCGCAAAGCTTAATCCAAACCCTAGCACTGCCTGTTGATCATTGTTTAATTCCTTGATAGACAGGTTCATAACAAACTCCGGATTCGCATGTGTGGACCAACCACTCTCTGCTATGAGATTATTTAACTTCCAGGTATGATTGCGTTCGGTGTTATGTCTGACTTTTCTACGTTCCCTATAAACATAGCAAGTAGTCATGCCAACCTGGGGGAATCTTATTAAAGAATACCGTCTTGGTTTTCCTCATTTCAATGAAAAGCAACTTCTTTGCATGTCTTACTAGGTCAATTTTTTTAATGAGCACTAACCTGTGTAGTTGATCGAACGGTGTGGTAGCTTGCCTGACCAACATATTCTGCAGTAGGGATTTCGGTAGGATTTGTTCACTTAGGCACTTCTTTAGAAAGACTAACTTGAGTGCAGTTCTGTGGGCTTTGAGGAGTGAGCATTTGTAGGAGGTAACAGTAGAAGTCAAGGAAGAAAACAAGTGGGAGAATTGGGAAAAGAGTTGGCGAGTTGCGTTCATAATGCAAACAATCGCAGACAGGCTATCTTAAGTATGCAAGACAAGCCACGGGGGGTGGAAATTTTCAGCTAAAGTACTTTCACACTTCTCGGTGTGTCATCAGGAGCTTTGCAATGTTACAAGGGAGCAACTAAAGCAGGGAGAGTTTTCTAAGCCTAGGGTAGTGCTGGTGTGTCACCGGCTGCAGCTTCTCTCAGAATGTGGCCAACGGTTGGTGCCGGTCCCCATGCCCTACCCCATGAATATAATAATTAAATTGATAAAA
>NC_069399.1:16696206-16706206 GCF_026875155.1 Cherax quadricarinatus | reverse complement strand
TATATATATATATATATATATATATATATATATATATATTATATTATATATATATGTACATATATATATATATAATATATATATATATTATATATAGATATATATATATATATATATATATATATATATATGTATATATATATAATATATATATAAATATAATATATATATATATATATATAATAAAATATAATAAATTATATATATATTTATATATAATATTATTTGTAGCCACAACGAGTGGTATTGATCAATGCCAACACTGCACTAACCAAGGACTCGAAACCCATGTTGCACTGGCCTGCCTATGGGTGCGCGAACCACATGACGCTTTAAATCCTCAGGAATATGGTGGTCCTGTGGTTCCGTTGTTGGAATGTGTGTTCTAATCAGCCTTTGTTTCACAGTCCCCTGTGTTTTTTGAAATGCAAGTCGAATATATTGAATGTTTAATTTTCTGTCAACACTTTGGGATTAAACATCTAGAAACGGCAAGTGTTTGTTTATATCAAGTTCTGTAGTGGAACTTATTGGATAGTAACTAGGCCCACTGAGTCTGTGTAGGAACTCAACAATGTTGTGGTCTTTAGGCCACAGGCAAAGAGTAGCATCTACGTATCTGAGCCAACAAGCTTTACCTGAGAGAATGTCTTTAAGAAGTCTGTCTCATAATTCCCATTTTACAAGTTGCTGAGTAAGGGGCTAATGGGATTCAAATTCCCATGCATTGGTATTTTGAACAAAGTAATTTCCCTTCAAACACGAACTTGCAATCAGTAAACACAATTTTTTATCATTTAATTATTATATTCATGGTAGGCATGGGGACCGCACTCACTGTTTGGCCACATTCTGAGAGAAGCCTGCAGCCGGTGACACACCAGCACTACCCTAGGCTTTAGAAAACTTTCCCTGCTTAGTTGCTCCCTTGTTATCATTGCAAGCTCGATGACACACCGAGAAGTGTGAAAGTACTTTAGCTGAAAATTTCCACCCCCCGTGGACTTGTCTTGCATACTTTAAGATAGCCGTCTGCGATTGTTTGCATATTAACGCAACTCGCCAACTCTTTTCCCAAATTCTCCCACATGTTTTCTCCCTTGACTTCTACTGTTACATCCTACTAATGCTCAGCGTCCTCAAAGTCCACAGAACTGGGGCCCCCCACTCAAGTTAGTCTTTCTAAAGAAGTGCCTAGTGAACAAATCCTACCGAAATCCTACTGCAGAATAAGTTAGGTCAGGCAAGCTACCACACCGTTCGATCAACTACACATGTTAGTGCTCATTAAAAAAATTGACTAATAATACACACACGCATAGAAGTTTGCTTTTCATTGAAATGAGGAAAACCAAGGACGGTATTCTTTAATAAGATTCCCCCAGGTTGGCATGACTACTTGCTATGATTATAGGGAACGTAGAAAAGGTCATACATAACACCGAACGCAATCATACCTGGAAGTTAAATAATCTCATAGCACAGAGTGGTTGGACCACGACATGCGAATCCGAGTGTGTTATGAACCTTTCTATCAAGGAATTAAACAATGATCAACAGGCAGTGCTAGGGTTTGGATTAAGCTTTGCGCCCTCAACTAATAATGTAATTATGTTAACCTTAGCAAAATCGTTTTGCATGCTGGAAAAACACGGTGACTTGACCCCTGATACATTAATAATAAGCAAAGGTATGTAAATGGAACATCAGCTCCATCCTGTCCACCCCATCTGCCCATTATTCACAAAAGCTTATGAAAGAGTACGATAATGATCAGATCCTGCACCTCTCAAGGGGATGATCAATTCTAAAGGTAGTTGTGATTTGGTTAAAACCGAATTTTTAGGGAAAATGAACCAATTATTGAGTGATAATGAAACGTAGTGAACCGCTCATTAAAAAACCACCTACCAGTTCAACAGAAATTTCAATAAACACCTAAGAATGATACTGAAAAATGAATGATGATGTAATTAAATATCTGACGGCTAGTCAGCAACTTACCATATATATCTATGTGGTAATCAAGACTCATTAGCAAAGGTCCCCACCCGTTCTAGTAAGGCTTAGCAGCATGTCACCTATCTAAATGGCTGGTTAAATTTCTAACTCCCAGGGTCAGAGAGATCCTCAGAAGCAGATATTAAAAATAATGTTTGATCTCACTGAAAGTCTCCCGAAATAAATAGTCCTCATGACTTTACCCCTAGTGAGCATTGATGTCACAACTAGTGGTTAACATACGTAATGATGTTTCTTGCCTGTGTCCTAATGGTCACAAACATTGAGATGAGTTCCTACCCACACCAGTGGCTTAGTACCTTCCATTAAGTTCACCACAGAACAACGGAATAAACAACACTTTGCGTTCCTAGTTTTTTAATCAATCGTGTCGATAGAAAATGTCAATTCACAGTTTAATGAAGTCCACCAATGTGTGTCAGACATTCGCTCCTATTTCCAATCACGAAACTAGGGGTAAAAAGAACCGGTGTTCCTCACAATGTTCCTGAGAGCCTTCGCATCTTCAGTCCAAATCCTTAGAGGACGAAATCAGCAAGATATTCAACATAGCCAAAAACTGAGATAATCCTAGGGATTTTAGTCGAGAAAGCACCAAGTCAGTAAGAAAGAATTTTCCAAAGGGACAGGACCTAAGGAACTGAGGACTAGTTTTACCATAGAATGAGAATGTACGCCACTCTGTGCTAGTAGAGTTTTTTTCTGCTATTATCTCTGAGTAACATGTCATATAATCTTACATTTTTTTAAACGACGATGACTTGAGTGTGCATTGTGTGATATTCATTGTTGTAGATCAAAATTGGTTTATATGTGCCTGAAATATGTCAGGAATTAATAGTCGAAGCTCCGGAGGTCATACTATGCCCGTGGGCTGTGGTAAAAACTCCTCGTGCTACACATGGTGAGGGGTCAGGGTTGCGATTCCCGGCGAGGGTTGAACATTGGTGGGTTTTGTCACACATGTTTTATCTATATTCACTCATCAATAAAAAATTGGAGTACCTGGGTGGTTGAGTCGATTCTGATGTTTGGGTCGCATCCTGGGACAAAACGACCTAGATTTGCCCGAAATCTCTGCATAACAACGGTTTTCTATGTAGTATACGTTACTGATGTCACTATGGCTGTATACCATGTACATGTACTTGTAGAAATAAAGATATTACTATTATTATTATTATTATTATTATTATTTACTATTATTATAATAATTATATTATTATATTATTATTATAATTATTATAATTATTATTATATCAATCCGCTTGTGAGTATTTCACTAGTACAGTTTTATCAAAAATCACGAATATCATAATAGGTAAGGATTTCTCAGTAAACAAAGAAAAACAATTAGAGTGTCCAACAGTCAGTCGTTCCTTAGTAATGTTTCATCACTATCCGCTCTAACAGAGTCAAATTTTAAGTTTTCTTTTCACGTTGTTAACAGCTATGTAATATTCATTATTTAGAGTTTCATAAATGGCTCAGTGGTTTATTATATATAAAATGACCGCCATTACAAAGTGTATCCCAAAACTTTCAGTTTCACCCTTAAATGAAAAATTAAGAATTCCATTTCAATATACTGCATTAATAAGAATCAAGAGATCCATATAAACAAATAGAAACGTATTGGGATATTCATAAGACGTCTATCACTGAAATACCTGGTTTATTTCACAAAAATTAACAAATGTTTTTGCACATCCTAGATGTTATAAATAACTTCATCTTCACAAGCTAAGCAAAAATGCTAATAATTTGTATATAAAAATACTTTTGTACAAATATAACGTTATTGTAGGACGAACTTGAAAAAGAAAATAAATATAAGATTAAATTTTTATTGAAAATATCCAAAAATATATAAATTCTTTAACTCAAGGTGTTGAAAAAAGTTAAAATCTCGGCCCATATCCCCCACCGAGGTAGAGTGACCCGACAAAGAAGAAAACACTTCCCCCTACATACAGTGACTGGCTTCCTCAGAAGGGTACAGAGAAAATTTGATTGAGATGTGTTTTGGCAACAGAGTTAAGTTCAAAGACTATGTAACCTCCTGTCGGTGTATCTTGTCTGGATGAGTTGAAGTTGTTATTATGCACCTTCTGCAGTTTCTAATTAAGTGATGAGGATAATGAAGTTCTTGATGGTTGAAGTTGTATATATGCACGGCTTCTGCAGTTTCCTAATTAAGTGATAGGATAATGAAATTCTGGATGAAGTTGAAGTTGTTATATCACGACTTCTGCAGTTTCTAATTAAGTGATGAGGATAATGAAGTTCGGATGAGTTGAAGTTGTTATATGCACGGCTTCTGCAGTTTGTAATTAAGTGAATGAGGATAATGAAGTTTAGAGTAAAAAAAAAAATACTTGTTCGACCCAAAAAATCCCCACAAAGGAGCATTCTTCCTCAAGAAATTAACTACTGTAGATTTCGGATGGACGCTAACGAAGAAACTTATGATTACAGCGTTTTTATTGTTGTTGTCCGTAGTGAGAGGTAAAGTGGAGAAGTCGTTTGGTTGTTCGGATTTTGTAAACTTTAATTATAACTAAGTTCATGGTTAGCTTTTGCAGAGAAGAATATTAAGGAAAGAAATGTCGTCGACTTTTCCCTAGTGATAAACCTGACTGAGGGCTCCACATGGCTGAGCTTGTGTTGGTGAGCCGAAACTCTGAAGCGTCTGGAGTTATGGTGATATTGTCGTTACGATAATGGAGCCATGAGATTGAAGATGGAAAAATATAGGAAAAATCGCTCGGTCTTCTGGATCTTCCAAGTATAGGTTTCACCAGCACAGGCACTAAGTAGCGAACCTATATGGCAGTCCAAAGTCTGTTAAAAACATAATATTTCAAAGAGAAACTTGTGAAACCAACTCACAGTTCAACATGGTTGATGAAATCGCTGGCTGGAACAGAATGCCGAGGGAGTCGTCAATTTTCCGGCGCACTAGATCAATGGCTTTTTTAGTGAGTACCCGGTAAATATGAATGTCACGTCGAGCCTTGCAGAGTTCTTGCTCCTGATGTTAATGTTGCGGATGCGACTGTGGACCTCATCGACACAATCGACCGTATTGGCCCAAGATTTAGAAAGAAATTTAACAGAATCCTGAGAGATGGGAGGGCCTTCCTACTTCAGAGGAGATGGGTCTCAGAGTAGTTCTTGGCTTGTGCGTTTACAGCAGACTAGGGGTATATTCTGGGTGTGGGGTTTGCTGGAAAAGTGTGAGCAAATTTCTTCCCTTATACTGGAGTCCCATGCCTGTGAGTTGCGGATTCCTTGTGAAGAAAATTTTGTTTAGGTTGTCACTTGTGTTTTATTGTGAGAGGTTTGTAAGTGTGATAGGTTCTTAATAGATTGGGAGTATTTTCTTCTTGTAGTCGTTAGTGGTGATTCTGATTGCTTGTGTCTTTATACTAAAGTCTGAAGTGCAGTGATGTAACTTCGAGTTAAGTACTGGGAAGCTGTGGTTAAGATGGCCGTTGAAATGATGCCTTGAAGAAAGCCTTTTTGAAATTCGGAGTCTATTGTTAAGTGAAAGATTATAAAAATGTCAGGTCTTCCCACATTTTTTCCAATGACTTTCTTCAAGAGCTTGGAGTTGCCCTAGTGAGCCTGATTTCCAGTGAACATTATCAGTGGTGACTCTGACGCGTATAATTTCGGGGGTGCGTCCCTATTCATGTTACCTCGGAGTGGTGCTATCCTGGCTTGAAGAAACACCATTTTTGTGCACGTTCAAGCCATCTGCACATTCGTGCTGTTGTGGGGAAGGCTTGAGGAGGCGAATTGGGTGGAGTGAATCTTGGTAAGACCACTTCTTGGAAATAGTCACTAAGAAAATTGTCTATTGCCGATATTCTCTGTGTAAAGGTATTCTCAGATTTAAAGGATCCATTTTTACTGAAGTGACTGAAACGATTTGGATAATGGTAATAAAATACTGACACGATGGGAGAATAGACGCAAACGCAGTATTATGCTATCCTTTATTGACACGTATACATAATCAAAGTCTTATTCCTTCGTGGCCCTCTGAAAACTGTAGAAGTGAATTCCTTGAGGAATTCACTACTACAAAGTATTTTCTAAACTTCAGTATCCTCATCACTTCAGTAGAGATTACAAACGCAGTGCATATACATCTTTAACTCCCCCCAGACAAGAGTAGAAGACAAATATTCCTCTCCACTAACTCCCATTGACAAACACTTCAACATCTTTTCCGATTCATCATTCTACATCCTCTATATCCACCACACTCAAAGACATCACCAGTAAATGGACCACAACAAGGGATACGTAAATCCTTTGAAACGATTGAAACCAGCTGTACGTGGGCGAGATATTCAGAGACTTCCAGACATGGCATTTCAGAACACCAACAGAGAGCAGAATGAAAGATATTGAGGAATGCCTGTTTTCATACCACACTTCCCACAATCATTAATCAACTAAGAGACGCAAGAATCAACGCCAGAGAAGAAGATTCAGAGATGCAGGATCGTAGAATCATCACTCATCTGTATACTAACTATTTCAACCAAACTACGTTTTTTACAACGTAGTGGAACCCCTTGCCAGGAAACTTCATCGTTTTCCTACATAACAAAAAACATACTTGCCCATTCCGGATAGGTCCCTTTTTAAATCCAACTTCTCAGCATTCTCCACCAGACCCTTCACGTCACTTTACTCCTTGGAATAAATGGTAATAAATAGCGAACACAATGGAAAATATAAACACATAACAGTATAAAGTGATCCTTTTATTGACAACGTTTCGCCACACAGTGGGGGCTTTTTCAAGTCAACAACAGATTCTACCTGGAACAGAAACATAGGCTCCACAGGATAAGGACCCATCTAGGGGCGAGGGGCGAGGGCAAGTGGGACAGCTCGAAGAATAGTCGGTGAGAGGAATGTCTTGAGTCGAAGAGAGAAGAGTCATGACTAGACCCAACAGCTAAGCTTGAAAGCAGACGGAAACGGCAAACACTAAAAAACAGGGAGAACACTCAGTCGTCCGGCTAGCAAGCTATCTCCATCTTCATTCTTGATGTTGATTGGCGGCTGGCAGAAGCTGTAGCGGTCAAGGAGCAAGCTTCTTGATTGGTCAGTGTCGTTAAAGTGTGAGTCAGGATTTACATCATTTATTTCAATGTTGGAGCATTCCCTTATGTTGTGCAGTTGTTGGGAGAAAACGATGAGTAGTCTTGTAATCTGGTCGAAATGCTTGATCGGCTTGTAACTGGTCAAAGATCGTCTAGATTGCTGTGAAGGAGACAATGGGTCCTTTACGATTTGTAAACTTGACTGTACCTGTCGAGTAACTTCTCTTACAAAGTGTCGACATTCAGGTGGGTTTTTTGGTCAGGAGTCGCATAAAATGTTATATCTTTCCAGTGCAGGTATTGGATCTCGTGTTGGTCATTCTCTGTATAAAAAATCGGACGGTAAAATAAAAGAGTTACGAAATTTGCCCTACAGCCCCCTTAAATGGATGGCATGTTTGTTAAGTGCAAGAAGTTCATTATAGTCGTGTTGAAAGGAGACAAGTTTTGGCAGCATTTTTCATTGAGCAAACATCATGCAGTAATATTAATTTGGTAAGAAATCGTCAGGTGAGGTTTGGTAGTGAAGATGGGTGGATACCACTGTTGAGTGGTCTTGTAAAATCTTGGATGTTGTAGATTGAATCTTGGCAATTGCAGCGTATGTAGGAGAGGTCCAGATGACTTCTTTGTTCTTCCTTCAGTTTTTAGAGAGGATATCCTTACCACTGGACATTGGCTGCAAGATATGGTGATACTCTTACAGTTGATGTCAAGTGGAGCAGCAGTGGACGTGCAAGACGAAAATCGTGTCCTGCAGACCGACAGGGGGAACATATCTCTTATTCTTCCACGTGGCAGTCGGCAGTAGGAGTGAATGTACGATAACATGGCCAGCAAGTGTTATGTACGTGAAGCGTTTCAGGTTCAATCTGTCCGAGGGTTGGATGTAGTAGTAAGAGATGGCCTAGGCCATCAACAGTGCCCTGGTCGCCATGGTAAGGTCTAGGAATGTGCCTGAGCATTGAGGAAGCGTTGGGGATCTCACAACAGTCAATCTTGGCCCCGGTGTGAGGTCTTCAAGTGATGAACTTAATTTCCTGGATGGACATGTTTCGTGATCACACTGTCAAGACGTTTCAATAAACACTGAACGTTTTGGCAATATAAACACAAATGGCAGTATAATGTGATCCTATATTGACTAAGTTTCGCACCACAAGTGGCTTTTTCAAGTCACAAACAGAACTACCTGGTGGAAGGAACGCGAGTATTTATAGTCTGGCTGAGGTCAGGTGAAGAATGCAGCATTTGTCTGATATGTCCGAGTGGGGTTATAGAGTCTAAAAACTTGGGTAGCTTGGAAAGGAGATGGGATAAGTTTGTGAGCAGACTCTTCTACAGTGTTCTTTGTGGGATAGCGATTAAGGAAGTTTCTTGGCAACGGTTCAGCAATGTTAAGAAGCCACTTTTCTGGTTTAAAGTTGTCCGGATATAGAATAAGGTGATGATTCCAGGATTCTTCGGTATTGAGTGTTGGTCTTCTGTGGCGATTAGTCTTGAGTATTTGTTTTCTGTAGTTTATTCAAGTGGTTGGTGAATTACGTCTTCTCCACTCTACTCTCACGCACGACACCAAAACCAAACGTGGTGTAATATAGGCTTGCTTCCTCGTGCACTCAGAATCTGCAGCTACTAGTTTCTTGAGGAAGAATTGCACTATAATTGAACAAATATTTCCAAACTCCACATATCCCCTTCGCACTTCATCAGAGACTGCAGACGGCGAGCATTAAACATCTTCAACAAACACTGTGACAAGAAAAAAGCAACGAAAGTAAAAGAAAGCGCAAAAAATACGACCTCCCACACTCCCCCGGCTCCGTCGAACCCCATAGAAGACACTGCCAGAAGAGATACATAGTCCAACCCCCAACTCCATTGCCAAACATGTTTTCCAACATCTTTTGCCAAATCATCAATCCAAGTATCTCCTCCACAACCACCCGACCAACAAGGACATCACCAGTAGTAGGCAGGACAAGCCTCCACCTCTGCGGGGTATACATAACCTTGGAATGGCTGCAACAAGTTATACTGGGCGAAACATCAAGGGACCTCCAAACACGTATTTCATACACCAATACGCAAAGCAGTCTGACGACACAAGGTATGCCTGCGTACAACACCGTAATTCACACAACCACTTGATAAACAAAGAAACTCAAGACTTATCGCCACAGAAGACAACACTCAAAACCGAAGAAACCTGGAATTCATCACTTATTTCTATATCCGACAACTTTAAACCAGAATATTGGCTTCTATAACATAGCTGAACCACTTGCCAAGAAACTTCTCATCGCTATCTCCACATAAGAACACTTTAGAAGTCTGCTCACAAACTTATCCATCCTCCCTTCCAAGCTACCCAAGTTTTTAGACCTATAACCCCACTCCCACTCGGTACATCAACAGATGCAGCATTCTTCACCTGACGCTCACCGACTATAATACTCGCGTTCTTCCACCCCAGGTAGTTTCTGTTTGTGGACCCTGAAAAACCACTGTGTGGGCGAAAAGTACTCAATAATAGGATCACATTATACTGCATTTGTTTTATATTAGCCCATTGTGTCGGTTATTTTTATACCATAAATTCACTGAACGTTTTTGCAAGCAAGTATGGTGACGTGGAGATGGTAAAGCCGCGTCTTCTAAGGTATTCATGGCAGTAGTGTAAGCACTTTGTCCAGCTTCAGCATCATCGAGAAAATGACGATGAATGCTGCTTTCAGTGACGTAATCTTGGAGAAGCTTTGTCGTGAAGCAAGTGTGAGAGAAGCTGCAAGCTCAGCTTCGTGGCGTCATCGACGACACAGAACTGTAGGCTTACTTTTCACACGATG
>NC_069399.1:16677941-16695706 GCF_026875155.1 Cherax quadricarinatus | reverse complement strand
GCCCATCCCATTAAAAAATCTTTGAAAGGGTCCAAGAACAAGTCCCCCCATCTAAAATCCATCAGTTGCCAACCCCAGGCAACATAGGTTTAGAACAGGTCGCTCCTGTCTGTCTCAACTATTGGATCACTATAAACAAGGTCCTAGATGCACTAGAAGACAAAGAATGCAGAAGTAATATATACAGACTTTTGCAAAAGCCTTCGACAAGGTGTGACCATGGCGTATAGCGCACAAAATGCGTGCTGAAGGAAATAACAGGAAAAGTCGGTTGATGGATCTATAATTTCCTCACTAACAGAACACTGAGTATGTCAGTGGAACGCCTTCCAACTGAACAAAGAAACTAATGGAAAAAAAAAGAAATGACTAGGAAAAAATAAGAATAATAATTTTTGAAGATTTTATTTAAAAATTTTTAAATGTAATAAAAAAAAAAATGGCCTTCAGTTCTTGTAGTTGTACAGAGTAGGTATGGCCCTGGATAGATCTTCTATATTATTGATGTAGGTTTCCAGGGCGGATGGTGATAATCCAATGTTTTGGAATTTCCTACTTCTTGGATGGAGCCCCACAAGTAGAAAAGGTAAGGGCCGGTAGTAGTAGATAATGTTAATAAGTATTATTAACACATGTCTTGCTCCTTTATCGGGCGCCCTATCCTGGATGACCACGCCAGGAAAACAAAGCTGGTAATAAGATAAAATAAACTAGTTACCCATAGTCATGATAATATAAAAATTTAAGAAGGGAAAAAGAATGATAAATGCCAAAATCATTACTGGAAACCAGTAAACCAAAAGAAAGGAACAAACAGTAATATTCTGGTAGACCACCCTACCTGATTTGGAGAAGAGTGGAGGTAAAAGTGACTCCCCAAACTTCAACCCACACCAGGTAAGGTCAATATTACCAGGAGTAGAAATTTGAACAAATCAGACACCAAGAACTAGTTTCGCCCCAGCCCACCAGAGGGGGGGGGGGGCGCGACGTACCCCGCTACTAGTTCCTGGTTGCCTGAACAACCTTAACCCCACTTACACCTATTTTTCCCCTCACAGAGTAGTAGTCAACAGAGTAAAGTCGAGGCAGCTATGGTGAAAGCTCTGTTCCACAAGGCACAGTACCCCAACTCCCATCTTGTTCTCATCCTCATATCTGACATAGACAAGAATGTCAGCCACATCACCATGTCTTCCTTTGCAGATGACACCCGAATCTGCATGACATTTGTCTTCCATTGCAGACACTGCAAGGCTCCAGGCGGACATCAACCGAATCTTTCAGTGGGCTGCAAAAAAACAATATGTAGTTCAACGATGAGAAATTTCAAATTAATCAGTATGGTAAACCGAGGAAATTAAATCTTTATCAGAGTACAAAACAAATTCTGGCCACAGAATAGAGCGAAACACCAACGTCAAAAAGGGCCCGGAGTGATCATGTCGGAGGAAACTCACCTTCAAGACCCTAACATTGTATCAATCGCATTGCTAGAAAAATGACAGGATGAATACTGAGAACCTTCAAAACTAGGGTTGCCAAGCCATGATGACCTCTTCAGGCCCTTGTTCTATCTAGGCTGGAATATTGCTGCACACTAACAGCACCTTTCAAGGCAGGTGAAATTGCAGACCTAGAAAATGTACAGAGAACCTTCACGGGAACATAACGGAGATAAAACACCTCAATTACTGGGGGCGCTTGAGGTTCCTGAACCTGTATTCCCTGGAATGCAGGCGGGAGAGATGCATGGTTATATACACCTGGAAAATCCTAGAGGGACTAGTACCGAACTTGCACACGAAAATCACTCACTACGAAAGCAAAAGACTTGGCAGACGATGCACCATCCCCCCCAATGAAAAAGCAGGGGTGTCACTAGCACGTTAAGAGACCATACAATAAGTGTCAGTGGCCCGAGACTGTTCAACTGCCTCCCAGCATACATAAGGGGGATTTACCAACAGACCCCCGCAGTCTTCAATCTGGCACTGGACAAGCACCTAAAGTCGGTTCTTTACCAGCCGGGCTGTGGCTCGTGCGTGTTTTTTGCGTGCAACCACAGTAACAGCCTGGTTGATCAGGCTCTGATCCACCCGGCCACAGACCGGGCCGCGGGGGCGTTGACCCCCGGATCTCTTTCCAGGTAAACTCCAGGTAAACTCTGTAACCGCTCTGAGAACATTAGTCAGTCAGGCGTCATTACCACAGGCCTTAGTGATCATTTCATCATTACTGCAAAGATAAATCACTAGGGATGTGATAGCCTACACAGGACAATAAAAAATGAGGTTTAACAGATCTACATCACATCCCTGACCACGTGTAGTGCGGTTGTGTCTCGGCACCCCTCTGCTGTCTTCAGGCGAGCTACCTTAGTTCAGCAACAACCATTGAGTAGTGAGGACGTGCGCTGCTCATTGGGATATCAACATGGCGGAACATACAGTACGGAGAGTGAAAACTATCCAGCATATAAGCTGGATCTGGTACTTAAGTGGAGATTACGATGAACGTCCTACTCCCTAACATCATCAGAATACATATGGTAATTTCCCAACGAGTGAATTGTATGGCGTCGCCCTTAATGGTTTAACAAGATTCTTTGTGAAATACAAGTATTCTGATTACTACGACAAGAATTTGGTCGAGCAATTACCAGTAACAACGCATTAGTTGTGAATTCCAACGATGATGTAGTGTTACAATGACGTCTCTAAGTACTTCACATGGTGAAGGTACGGAATGTACCCTTCGAGGCTACTTCCTAAGATTCTCCTGCAGGGAAGTTTTTTTCGAAGTTATGGGACAGTTCATTCTGCAACAATGGGGGTGTGGATGGATGGTCCATATGAAGGAATGCCAAAAGGTTCTTACCACCCGTAAAATGACCTTAACAATGCCTATACCATCTATTGTTATACGATGATCGGTAGTAGACCACTAGTTTTTTGGTGTACAATGCTGGGCATGCGGAAAACAATGTCGTCTATGTAGCTCATATGAGCACATGGCATGCCCAGTGGTCCTAGGACGGGCTTCTCGAATTCTCGACACACTCCAATGTGGATTCAACAGTCGTTTAATTTGGAGCCTGCTCTGATGCATACGGGAGCCGGAGGAATGACCTCTGTATCGAAGAGGTCGACACCTGGTGAGTGGCGGCCGGCCGGTAGCACTTGAGGTCACTCTCCCAGGGGCGTCGAGGAGGTTGAAGGTGACATCTTTGAGGAGACTTTCGTCAGGAAGCTTCAACCCAGTTGGGTTATTGGCAGATGATATCAAGGATTTTTTGGATGAGGAGGAACCAGTGCAAAAGGTGTCCTCATTTCATGTGAAGCTGGAACTTTGGAGGGACAGACAAATTGTTGAGGAAGCCTTGAGTAAGTATTGGGCTGGAGCATGTGGTGGCCGTGGAGGTACACCAGGATTTGTCTGAGGGTATATGTGAGTAAAGTGTGAGTCTAGAACGAACTGCGGCAATCAGAGATAGATGAGGTTCATTTACTGGGGGGGGGGGGGGGGGGGGGGGGGGCCCCGGGGCAACCAGAGGCCGGGAAAGAAGTCTATGGGCAGTGGTTGAGGAGCCGAGGACACATATTGGTAGAGGTGTGCCTGAGTTGCAAACTGGGAAAGGAGGGGGGAGGTGACTGCACAGGAAACTCGAGAGGCAAAGAACACCGTAATATTGAAAAGTGCAGTGGGAAATCCCATAGGCATAGTGGAAAGCCGCTCCCTTCGTAATTTTCAGATGTGTCCCGCTTAATTGTTAATGGACTTAACTGAGGGTCAAGAAAGTTTGGTTGGAGTGGTTTTTAAGGGCGGATTTGATTTTGACATAAAGCTTATTGCAAGAGCATAAACATAAGGGCTGTAGTGTGTTGAGGTGAAAAGGAATATCGGAGTTTTATGGAAACCATGGTTTTTGCAATTGAAATGTGGGGTAGCAGTTGCGGTAAAGGAGACCAGCCCCTTGCGTGACATCGGTTGGGAAGAGGGTGGTGTGGGGTGGTGGTAGGGATCGTTAGGGTTTGATGGCTTCCTGGGGTAAGAGTCGAGTTTAGTTTCGTGGGAGATTTACAATTCCACAATAGTAATATCAGGGTAAAAAGTAATTTTGTCAGAGAGGTATTGCTGTAATCACTAGAGATTTGCCTGCTATAACAGTAATAGGGAGGTGTATTGGATTGTTGAATTAGGGATTGGTGGATGTCGAACTCGAGAAGGGCGGGTTGTGTGCTGAGTGTGCTGAGGGATGTATTGCCGAATATTGGTGTTGTTGATGTGGTGGGGAGGGGGGTTTACCTAGTGGAGCTAATACGATCGTCCTTAGGGGATATTAACGCGATTAGACAGAATTTAAATAAGCAGGTATAGATGTTGTGAGGGTGCAAACCTTCGATGTGGGGATTTTCATTGATCACAGAGCGTAAATAGCAGATTTGATGTGGTGAGTGGGTGCGTATTTATTCTGGTACTGGAAAATAAATTAAGGCTCTTAAGGAAGGAAGGGAGGGGCCTTTTTTCAGTGATTGTGGTTGCCTTTTGGGAGGCTATGGAACAGGGAGATATGATCTGTTTAGAAATTGTGGAAAAGCGAGGCAAAACACTGGAAGTGCGAATTTTTTTAAGGCTAGGTGACGAAAGGAGCTAGGTGGCGTCTTGGGTTGCAAAATTATCTGGAGGGACAGTTAGGGAAGATTGTTATTTTGGTGAGTGGTAGGAGGGAAATATGGTACAGACTGCCGGAGGTAGAATGCTGAATTACACAATGGATAGGTTTGATGCAATAAGGGTTAGGCGGGGTAGAGGAGGATATTGTGGGGTGATAAACCGTCTGGGTATGTTTTATAACGTAAATTTCCGAACCGACAGAGTGTAACCAACCATTCTACAAATTGGAGACAAGCCCCTTGGGTTGGAGGGTATCCATGGGTCGAGTCCTATCCAATACGGAAAGTATGAGTCTCTTGCTGAAAGTTGGGTTTAGAGAGAAATGGAGTTGGAGGGAGGGGGGTTCCTGGGAGGGTAATTTTTGAAGGGGGGTTTCCATAGCGTTTTAAGTGAGCCAGGATAGAGTGGGGTTGAGGTTGTATAAGTGAGGTTGAGGTGGAAGAGGCAGTTTTTCGTGATGAGTACCGGGAAAACACCATGGATAGACGGTATAACCAAAAGATTTTTTAGAGCACATTGGGGGTGTATTAGCAGTTTTTTGTTAGGCTATTTGACCATATGTTTAACAATGGGAGTATGGGCATAATCGAAAGTACGGGTGTCAAAGTTTTGGTGCCAAAGAATGGGGGGTAGAGATTGAGTGCTTACCATGGCAATATCTTTGATGTGCCTTATTTAACAAGGAGTTTTTGTTGCGAAAATTTTGGGTAATAGACTGAAAATGTCATGGGGTTCGGTGATTACTTGGGGACTAGTTTGTATCCCGGGTATGAGTATGCGGGTAGGTCATGGTCGATTTCGGGATTTCCTTGAGGGTAGTAATAAGGGGAGGTATTCTAGTCATGATTGGGGAGAAAGCTTATGATTATGTGTATAGGGAATTTTTGATTGTAGATTAAGGGAGAAAGGGTTTTGGAGGGGGTGGTTGGATGGGAGAGGACTTGTATGAGAATGCATCAATGAGAGTACAGGAAAAAGGTAGGTTGGGTAGTTCAGTTATCAAATGGGAAGGGTTAAAAGCCAGGGGTTCCACTCTCCCAAATACTCTTTGCATGTATGCAGAACCTTTCTATGTTCTGGTTTGACGGGTGGGATGGGAAGGTTGGGGGGAGAGTGGAAGGATATTGTTGGAATTTGTTGGTTATGTAGATGATACAACTGTTTATTACATAATGAGATAGATGATTTAAAGAAGTGGGAAGGGTATTGAATTTTGGGAATGCTACTGGGAATGAGAAAGTTAATAAGCAGGAAATCACTGTTGTTGGAGGTAGGGGCTTGGGTAGGAGGGACTTGGTGGGATTTAAGTTTTGGCAGATGCACAGATAGCAGGAGGATAAATCAGAAATGGTAATGGACAGAGCTTTTGAGTAGGCTGAGGAGTCTAAGGGCCGGGATTTAACATGCATCAAAGGGTTGTGGTGGTAAATATGCTGATTTATAAAAAAGGGTAAAAAACGGTGTGGGAAGTGGGCGGAAATTTACCCATTACTAAGTCAGGATATATGGAAATTCAAAGAAGATTCCCTTAAGTATGTTGGGGGCTATGGAGGGCGTGGTTTGGGCAAAGAGTAAGTAAAGACTGCGGTATGGCAAGGGAGGACTGGATTGGAGTTGCAATAGGGTCTATGGTGAAGCGCAATATGTGAAGCAGAGGTATATTCGGGCATAGGGGGAAAGGGTCATCGGTGGGGAGGGATGGGGGATATCCGCAAAGAGGTGGGGTGGCAGGGACTTAGTGGAGTGTGAGACATCGTTTGCGGTTTATGTTAAAAGTTCGCAATGTTAAAAAAACTTCAAGGTAAAACGGTTAGTGGGTGTGGGCCGTCGTCCATGAATAAATGCAAGGGATGGCAGTGTATCCCACATATGATTGGAGAGTGATATGGGTGGAATTTAGTAAATTAAGAATAACCGCCAGAGCGATGGGAATTAGTATATAGATTTTCTTATGGGACGTAGCATCTGAAAGAGGTGCTAAGACGAAAGGGTTTTGTGAGAGAGGCGTCATGCACTTTTGTGGGGAAGTTGAAATGGCTTTTCATGTAGTATATTTTTAGTTCTGCATGGAGGTGGTAAGATTGTGGTTGAAGAGGTTTATCTTTTTATTGTGGGGGGAAGAGATATCACCCCTTAGGGCTTTAAAGGTTAGGATATGGGAAGGTGTACCCAAAGAGGTGGAAGGGCTATCAGATATGTAATAGTTGATTACTTGTAATGTTTCTCTGGGGATGATGGAGGTGGAGGTGAACATTAGGATAAAAGCTTTAGGCAGTGTCGTTTTTATAGTGACAGCATGTAGGAAGCCAAACAATTTATAAGTGAAAGGTGGGTTAAATTAGTTTTCAGGAGGGATATCGTGGACTTAATTGTGGAACGTTTACACCGTTTTGAGTATGGGGCGATAGGCAGGGGTTGGTCTCTTCATTGGTGCGCCCTCTGGTGTGGATTGGAAGCCTGGTAGGAAGGTTTTGATGCGGATTTTGCACGTGGTTGATGTGGGTAAAAGTTTATTGTAGGGAGCCGTTGGTGGCTCCGGGGTATGTAGACCTGATGAATTTTGTAAAATCACAGAGGTCAAAAGTTGTATGTGAGTTTTTCGGTTTTTTCCCTTATGTTATAAGAATCCATTTTATATAGTAGGTTTATATTTATTATGTATAATGTGAGGTTTAGTCTATATATTTTTTAATCTGAGATAGATTTAGCCTTGTCATACACCTCCTTTTTTTTATTTGTATGGAAATATGTACATTAGCACTATGTAAGAAAATATATAAGTATTTGATGGGGTTTTAGTATAAACCCTTATTTTGTGAATGGAAGGTCGCTATTATATATTAGTGTTAATCAGTAACATTAACTTTGTTATGAGGGAAGGGTGTTTGGGGGAAACCAATGTCTCTGGTATAGTTCTATCATAGATGTAATATTTAGTTTATTTGCAGACAGTCATTTGCGATTTCTTTCTATGTATATTTAGTTTTGTGTCTTATGATAAGTGCACATACACGTATGTGTATATGCCATTGTGTATATGTATAGCATATATGAATGCAAGTACTCGTTCCTACAGTCCTTAAATGACCCCTGACCGTGTTTTTGTTTGGAAGTCTGCTGGGTTGGGTTATTTTAGTAGAAATTGTTTTCAATGACCATTCATTAGGGAAATAATTATGTAATATTAGATGGGACTGTACATACGGGGGGGGGGGTATAAAGTGTCAGCTGTGTCGGCAACTTGTGCAATAATGATATAAGTCAAGGAGGGTTTAGAAGATTATGTTTGTATAATAAATAATATAAATAACAAAGTGGAAAAAATAATGCAGATTGTAGGTTTGGTATTTCCTTGGTTATAATAATAAGATGAATAATTGTAATGTTTATCTTGTGTAATCCTTACATAACATAGTACAATTGGATGTAAATGTATATGGGATGAGGGACAGTTTTTTTCTATTTTTTGTTATTTTTTTTGTTTTTATATTTTTATTTAAAACAGTGCGACACAAATACAGAAATATTTTTATAAAGATACACACAAAAGAAATTACCTGCACTAGCATTTCACTTAACCCGAAACCTAATATTGATTACCATAACTGCACAGTGGTAATACACACAACACACACACACTGTATATTACAATGTATACACACACACTCACAAAACACACACTGAAAATTACAGTGGTAATACACTCTCACACACAACACACCGTATATACAATGGTAACACACACACACACAACACACCGTATAATTACAAAGGTAATACACACACACACACTCAACACGACTGTATATACAAATGGTAATACACACACACACACACACACCGTATATTACAATGGTAAAACACACACACACACTCCAACACACTGTAAATTACATTGTAATACACCACTCACACACAACACAGCACCGTATATTACAGTGAATATAAACACTCACATCAACACTATAACATTACAGTGGATATTGTTTTATTTGTTAAAGAACATCTCTAACAATGGTAACTTATACAAAACCTCAAACACTGGAAAATATAAAGATTGTACAATAAAACAAGAGATATAAAAAAAAAAAACTAAACACGCACAATGACACACATACACAAGCACACATAGGTTAGGTTTCTGCCAGTCAACACACGAATGCCAGACTAAATCTAAGATCTCAGTTGCTTAACAGAGCACCACGATACTCAAACATTAATTTAGTCGATTATCACAACATCTTAACATACATAGGTATTTAGGATACAAAGAAGGAACGGGATAATACTAAAAGTCACAATAAAAACATCCAATATAACAAAACAAAACTACGATTTGAATTTTTACATCTCAGCGGAACTAAGAAAAAAAATGATGCAAGTAGTTACATGTAAATAAAATATTACTGAAAAGCACACTAACACAGCATAAAATAAAACAAAATAAGACCAGTACTTTTGCTAGAAAATTTTTTTTTTTTTTTTTTTTTTTTTTTTTTTTTTTTTTTTTTTTATTTTTTTTTTTTTTTTTTTTTTTTTAATAAACATTACAACTTGAATCCATAATCATTAAAGACACCTATAACATAATTGCGTATAGAAAATTTCATCATAAAGCCTTGAAATGATTTATCATGATAAATTAAAATATGCAATCTTTACAACACATTTCTACATACTAACTTTTTAGTTGTTCCTGAAACCCTCGGGGCAATAACCATAATGCCCATAGATAATCAAAACTCAATTATACATCCATTTTAAACAGCACTCCATGCTTCACACCTTCCCAAGTCCCCTAAGGGAAAATAGCCCGTTTTGTCCTTACCCATTTTGCAAATCCCATAAATCCCTTAATGTTAAAGTTTTCGATAACCCTCACTAAAAATCTCTTCTTCCCATCTCCCTCCATACACCCTTTATTCCTACACTGTTTACCTAAAGAAAGTAGCTGCACAACGCATTAATTCTTGCACGCACGTCCCGCCCTCCCTCATGCCCACATCAATGTATATAAATCCGTAATCATATACCCAATCGCATCTCACCCCTTAAATTTTCAACCCCAGGTTAATATAAACTTAAAACCCTCAAGACCTGCAAACCCCTCCCCCACATAACCTTAAACCATAACCCATCCAAACCCTAATAAGTTCAATACAATCGCAAAAATACACCGTATGATAAATAGTCGCCAATCCTCCACAATACTTGCATTCCCCATCCCTCTCGTATCTCTTATAGAAAAAACCATTCCTGACGGCAATATTCCATGTAAAAAATCTATTCATAACATCTCTGACTTTAGTTTTTAAAAACGCACTTGTTTAAACACCCCAAAATAGTTACGCCAATCATACATCGGATATACTCCTTTCTACCGCCGCAACCATAGCTTACCATCTGCCCTATCAAGATTTCTCAATTTAATAATATAAAAGGATCCCACACGTTTATAAATACACCGTAACATTGCCTCACCTATCATGAACTCCCTACCCCCCCACCACCGATTCCGCAATATCCTGATGGTCTCCTATGAAACCTCTCCTATCACCCCCCTCCCGCTTATAACTATGTGTTTAAATACATACTATTTAATCCTCTTTTCGACATCTTATAAAAGACCCAGCCCACCACGCCAACCGGGAGTGTGCCAACCGCTCTACTTAACCATTCAGCTCCCTGTTCCCCAAATGAATCTAAAAAACACTTTTTTGTACCTTTTTAACTCACAACGAAGTATCGGTAAATATACCGTAACAATGCCATAGTTTACTATATAATAGCACATACGTTGTAATCACCCTTTGTTGCAAACTTAAATTAGCAAGCTCTTAAACCACTGAGGCGCTTCCATAACACTGTCAACGATACGCACGGAATTTTTTTTTGCTGTGCTAACTTGAAATCATTTACAAAAACATCCCCACATAACTTTATTTGGTCCACCCTTTCCACCTTTCAGCAACCATTCCTTCCTCAAGTGACCCTTTTCCCAAGAACATATACTTTTGTTTCCCCATGTTGATCGTCATGCCAGTATCCTTTTCAAAAACTTTCACTAACTTAACTACCGACTCAAAATCCATTTTTCTCTCACCAAAATCGTCGTATCGTCGACATATCCAAAAACAATGCCCGCTCCCCTCAACCCTACAATACCCATCCCCTTTGCATCCTATAAAACCCTTATCCCTCTATAAAAGGATCTGAAAACAAGCAAAAAAAATTTGTGAAAGGGGACAACCTTGATGCAAACCCCTTCCCATCTGAAATTCCGATCTCCCAACCTCCCATTACCTGCACACGCAAGTTGCCCCCTCCTGATAACATTAATTTGGGTGGCCCCATGATAAAAAAAATTAAAAAAAATTTCCGCCCCAAACCCCTGCCATCTCATGATCTTCATAACGTCTCCCGTTCCACACTATCATAAGGCCGCCACCCAATCAAAGCGATACCCCCCCCTTTCCTAATCTGTACTCTTTCTTCAATAAAACTCTAATCAAACCGTGGACCTTCATACACAGACCTGCCCCCGGCAACCCTATATTGACCCCTTTGTCAATCACGTCTCCCAGGACTTTATTTAATCTGTTAGCCAAGCTCCTTCCAAAAAATTTAAATAGTCAACCACATAATAACGAGATTGCCCGATAAATCTTTAACCGTTAATGGCTCGCCTTTTAGGAACTAGTACGACCACAGCCAACCTTTGTTTGTTCCCCTAAAACCTCCATCCCGTTTCATTATATGAAAAACTACCAAAACCCCTTTAAAACGTTTCCAAATTTTGAAGATAAAAGTCGCTGGGCAAACCCAATCAATTCCTGGCGCCTTACCCAATTGCCGCCCCAGATAAAGCCTTCCCAAGTCACACACTCCGTTATCGGCCCTCCCCAACATCAAACGATCAGCTCCTCCAGCTCACACTGCTCAATGCAGACCGATTGACTGCAATGCAATTTCACTTATTCCAACACTTTGCGTTTTCCAATTTAACCATGCAACTATAAACCCACTCATACCCTCCGTCGTCGACAACTCCTGATTCACGTCTATACCTCCTGCATAACTACCTGGAACATTCAACCCCATTAACGTCCATTGCTTTGCGACGTCAGTGTTGATTCTCAACACTCCACGCCGACGGCCGATCTCCCCACCCCAAAACCTCTCGATTCCACCCTTAAGCCTTTTTCCCCATCAGAACCTTTCGTTTTGGTAAATTGCGTAGTTGCTCCTTAATACTTTCAAGTTCTATAACAGGATAATTTAGCATTCTTTGTACATAGCCAGTCGCGCAACTGCCCCTCTAAATATCTTTTGGAAACCAAAATTTAAACCTGACTATATCTCACTCCTTGAACTAATATAATATACCTATAATAATTCGCTTTTTGGCTTCGTTTCCCCCAATTAACCAAATCCACATCTCCAGGTGCTTCAACCACGAAGGCGTTCCCACATATTCCCAAAAGACAAAAGACTTTCCTCCCTCTTCAATAACGTTTACATTTAATTTTCCAAAAAGATGGACCCTCTAAGCAACACCCTCCAATATCTACATCCATACAACTCCTCTATGATCCGAAAAAAAACCACATTTATCACATTCCACAACTCCGCACCTGTAACCTCCCTAAACACGTACATTCCTATCCAATCACGCCGCATAATCCACGTCTAATAAAAGTATGCTCCACCATGGCGACCCCCCTCCACACACATCCATTAAACCCACACTCGTTCAATAAAATCTCCAGGAATCCCAAGCAACAACCTGCTCCTCGAGTCTCCCATCTTTTCGTCGTATTACACAATTCCAGTCGCCCCCTATTATCACTACATTTGGTTAAACTACGTAGATAGATAAACTAATACATCTAGAACAAAAAGAGTTTTAATTCTACAGTCTTTCACCCTCGGCCGCCCATATACACATACAAAACATATGTATGGCTCTACCCCATAATCCATCCACCCAAATCACCTCTCCCTCCCCCCTTTCCACTATGGCGTACTACATCGTGCTATTTTTTCCTTTACCAGAAGTGGCGACGCCTCCTTTAAACCTCGTCGCATATTCCATATACACATCATAACCATCCATTTCCTAACTCTATCCAATTCCCTGTAATTGTGTTCTTGATAAATACCACAACACATCTAACCTCCAAAATTCATTAAATACACTTTCGCTCCGCTCAGTATCGCTCAAAACCGTTAAAATTTATTGGTCAAAACCTTAAAGTCAATTAATGGGGGTTTTCCTTTTCGTTCTAGTATAGAACTATTACTTAATACATTTTAACCACCGCAATCCCTCCCCCGCTTGTTGGGAACCACCTTGATAAACCCTTTTTCGTGGTCTCCTCTGTTTCGCCTGTCCTCTGAACATCCGCCCAAACTTTTTTCCAGGCCTTAGGGCAGAGTAAGCACGTCGTCTGAGTCTGATGGGGTCGCAGTTCGCTTCGCGTCTACCCACCCACCTTCATGGATTTCATTAGTACTACGTGATGCACCTCCACTTCTGCTACATTTACCGTCATACCATGCGACACACTAACTCAATGCTTCCATCCTTCCGCGCCGTCACCAGATATGTTCAACCGATCCCAAAAAGTGCACCTGGATCCCTCCACACGGTATTTGTCGATCTGACTCGACTAACAAAACATCCAGTGCCTTCCCATAAAGACGTGGCCGCTACATCCTCATTCCCCCATAGTGGGCAAGAGTCTCTTCCAATACTAATTATGTCCAGTTAACGGTGATTCTTCTCTCTGTTTTGCATCTCTCAAAGCATTCTCCAGGCCTTTTTCTACCTCTTCACGTCAAGATGTCCGTAGTCGATACGGTGAGCAAAAAGACTGTTCTCGTCCTCAACCTTCCTCGACCTGCTTCCGTTGTTGCTGTTTGCGAATTTGGAGATTCCCACGACGCTTACCACACAGTGCTGCTATGTGGTCATAGCGACCCACAGGCAGGCCTGCACGTACGACCGTTGCCCCCCGCATATGTCAACATAGACTTGAGTTCGAAATGCTTGCAAGCATAATACAGGACTGTATGTGGTGGCGTAAGGTCAAATTTTTATTTTTATTTTTTTGAACATGAATATGTGTTCCCACCAAACTTCCATCATAATGTCCCAGATGCCCACCTACCTGTAGGGAGCCATATGAACCGTACCATAATTACGTAGTATCATCTTTTATAACAAAATCAGTCCGCTTCAAAAGGCCACATCTTAGATTTTTACCCATGTGGTAAGTATCTTGATACAGTCAAGAAACGTACTGATACCGCGTGAATTGACGCTAAAATAGTTCTCTTGTACATCCACCACTGCTACGTAGACATTGTGCTGACGTCATTTTTAAACGAAAATCCGTGCGTCCCATTAAGTGCTACACCACATATCTCTTCCATTTTGCGAGTTACCGAAGGTATCCACACGGATAATCGCCGGTAGTAACAAACCATCGTGGCTCCCGTGACGTAGCCCCACGGTCAAACTCAACGCAAACATGTTTAATCGCCAGATACCTATGCAGCGCCATGTTTGGGAAAAAAAATGAGCACACACGTCCTCGACTACTCCATGACTGTTGACGAACTGGTGTAGCTCGCCTGAAACAGCAGAGGGGTGCAGAGCACAACCGCACTCTACCGTGGTCAGGCAGCGAATGATGAGGGACAGTTGTGGCAACACAACGTTAATCGTCTGTGATTCATTTAGACAATGAGATTTTAATTTTGATAAGAACTGATACTGTGTTCTTTTATCTATTTTAATGTATTGTGTTGTTTTAAATAAAAAAAAAAACTAGAATCTACAGTAAAGAAACACTGGTAAATAACCTACACAATTGTGACCGGACGGAGATATCAAGTTGCGCTGACATAATTGATGCTGGGAAAACATTCAAACAATGTTCACTGTTATCCTTGATAATATGCATCGTTAATTAAAGAGGTTAGGATTTTTTTTTTTTTTTTTAATTTTATTAAATACAGCACAACAACAAATAATCAAAATAACAATCACAGACATTAGCTATTTACAAATACAATGCCTACCATCACCCCATTACATGTCCGAATGTTTTGTTCATATTTTACTAAAGGATTCCATCACACAGATTGTCTGCATCGCTCTGGCGTGTGACCCCCTTGCCTGATCTCTCAGAACTGACAGCAGTGGTACAGGAGGGTTGTTGTCCTCTGTGACACCGCTGGGAAATTACTGGTGTTGAGATGCATCATTCGCTGCCTGACCACGGTCGAGTGAGGTTGTGCGCTGCACCCCTCTGCTGTTTCAGGCGAGCTACCTTGTATCAACATGGCGCTGAGTGTGAGGAGGCGCGTAAATACCATTGGTATTGAGCTGCTTCGTGGGGCGATTTCACCCTCTTCAGTGCAAGTCTTACTCCCAACAATCATTAGGGAGACCTATGGAATCCAGGACGATGAGGTGTATGGTGTAGCCCTGAATGGGGCTTACAGAATCTTCGTCAAATTGAATTCCACGTCCGTGTATGAGTCTTTGGTGACGAGATTCCAAGACGTGAGTCTTGACGCTACTCCAGCTGTGAAGGTGCGTTTGATCGACGTATCTCGCCACTTTACGTGGGTTAAGATACGTAATGTCCCATTTGAGGCAGATGAGGCTGACATAAGGAGTGTTTTTGAGACATATGGGACCGTACATCTGGCACAAAAGGGCAAGTGGACGGCAGGTGCTTACATGGGACGTCCGGAGGGTACCTTTTCCCTGAAGATGACTCTGAGACATCCCATACCGTCTTACGTCGTGTTGGAGGACTTCAGGACGCAAGTTATGGTATCGTATGCCGGACAGAGACGTACATGCAGAATATGTGGGGCATACGACCATATGGCGGCAGAGTGCGTGAAGCTGAGGAGGGCGCCAGCGCAAACTGCTGAAGCACCAGTTACCAGCGTGATAGCTGTTGAGAGCCCAGTGCGAAAGCAAGGGCCTGGGCGCTTGTGGAGTGAAGAGGTGGAGGATTCCAAAGAGGAGAATGGCATGTGTGAGGTAAGCTGTGATGTAAAAGGATCTGTTACTACACAAAGAAAAGTACAGAAGTGCAAGTGCAGGAGGAGTGCAGGCTCTAGAGGAAGAGCTTCAGGAAGTGTTAAGGACATTGACACCGCCTGCAGAGGATGCTGTTCCTGAGCTGGTGAGAGGCACGGCGTTGCCTGTAGAGGAATGTAAGGATAAAAAACATAGCAGGGTTGACGGGCCAACTAGTAAGAGAGAGTTGTCGCCGTGTGCTGTGGAACGGGCGTGGTGGAGGTTGAGGTTCATCGTGAGGGAACCTCAGAAGATACATGGATGTAGAGGGCATCACGAGGAAGAGAGCGGCGGCGTCAGACTCAGATGATGTCCTGACGCCGGCGCAGAGGTCTGGGAGGAAGGAAGAGCACTGTCGAAGTAGTCATGATAAGAGGCATCGCAAAAAAGGGGGGGGGGGGTTGATGTGTGAAGCCTTGTGCTGGCTCTGGGCAGGAGGCCCTGGTATGAATGAAGAGAGGAGGAAGGTTGGAAACTATAAAGAGGCCTTAGGTGTATGACTGTGAACGTCAATGATTGTGTAATAGTGTGAAGAAGGAATGGTTTCGAATGTTTCTGTATAAATATAGGGTGGATGTAGTGTTCCTGCAAGAACACAAGTTTCAAGGAGGGAAGAGTGCTCGAGGTGGAGGGGTTTCAGGTTATGACTCTGCCATCTGTACGTCTGAAAAAGGTGGTTGTGGGGATATTGATCAGGGAGGCGAGCCCGTTTGTGTTGCTAAGAGTGAGGGGGAGGGGGGAAGAATATTGGGCGTGGATGGGTGGTGATGGGGCAGAGGGTATCTTTTGTAAGTGTGTATGCACCAGCAAAAATGATGTGAGGGTAAAAGGGATTTTGTATGTGAAGAACTAGTTTTCTTCTTACGTGGGTTTACCTACAGTGGCCGTCGTTGGTTGGGGACTGGAACTGCGTTATAGAGGCTGACGTGGAACCAAAAGGGGCGGGGCACGTGTCGGCGGCCTGCGAGATCTTTTGAGAGATATTCATTGAGGGATGCGGTTGGAGGAGGGCGTGGGAGATAGAACACACTTTGTAGACGGGGTTACGCTGCTAGGTTGGATAGGCTGTATATATCTCAAGGGGTTTGGTTGACATTTTTCCGTACATAGAAGTAGCGTATTACGGAATCATCGGGCGGTAGTAGCAGAGGTGGCATGGGAGTCACTAGCAGGTATATCTAGGGGTTATTGGAAATTAAATACAAGTGTGTTAGGTGATGAGGAGGGGATAGAGGGATTTGCAACGCTGTGGGAGGGGTTAAGTGCAGAGATAAATGGGGTAGAGGATGTGGTGATGTGGTGGATGGTGTGGCTAAAGAACGGATTAAGCAATATTACGTAAAGGAAGGGAAACGTATCAATTCTTTAAAATATGGGCTTGCTAATATTTGGAGGATAGATTACGGGTTGCTATGCGAAGGGGGGCGGTGGCGGGCAATTATCCCATGGATGATATTATGGCAATTAAGGGAGACTGCGTGAGGTAACAGGATGAGAGGTTCCAAGCGGTGCGGTACAGGGCGGGGTGGAAGAGGTTTATGGGCATAGACCTTTCATCGTGCGTATTGCGTAGGCAGAAACAAAGACAGAGGCAATGACTATTCCATGGTTGGAGGTTCATGAGTCGATAGAGGTACAGGGAGGGGCAGGTCATACAAGCTACGGAAGGAATGGGGGCGTTTGCTGACAAGTGGTATGAGGAAGTACTGGCAACGAGAAGGGTAGAGGATGGGGTTTTAGAACAGGTGTGTGGGAGTGTGGTTTGTCAGTTGCGTAACAGTGATAGGGAAGCACTGGGGGGGAAATAACTGAGGAGAAATATGGAGGGCTTTAAGTGGAATGCGAAAGGGCAAAGAACCTGGAATTGATGGACTCCCGGCAGAGTTTTATCAGCGCATTGGAATTATAGGCGTTTTTGGGTTTGGTTTTAAATTGCATAAGGGGAGAGGGAGCTGGGTGGAAGCAGGGACGGCTGCGTTTA
>NC_069399.1:16662024-16677441 GCF_026875155.1 Cherax quadricarinatus | reverse complement strand
AGTCTTAAAATAATAAATCCTGTGAAAATCCAATATGAAACTATACTGTGCCAAAAAAGCATTCACATTGCTAAACTCATAAACTAGTATTTAGCACTTAGCATAAGACCAATTTCCCTCATAATTTTTGTAATTTTTAAAAATTAAGAATAAAAAAATATGCCCAAAATGCCTACCCATGCTAAGCGTTCTAGTGTACCCCTTTTAACAAAATTTTTACTACATGTAAACCAACAATAACCAAATTTCGTAAACTCAGCATTGTAATCTTATAGAGAATAAACTTTAAATAAAGCAAGATACTCATTTACTTTTTTAACATTAGCACCATCCCGGGGGTAAAAGCCCTGCCACAACTCTAAGTGCTCTTAGTGTTCTTTGTATTGGCGACAAATCTTGTTACAAACAGGTCCAATGTGGAACCTAAAACCCTGATCCCTGTATTGTTACTATTCTGAAGAACCCATATGTAATTGGTTGAAAACTGTGCCTCTCTGTCGGGGGGGACGCCTATTGACTATCTTTTTTATAGTAGAGATTATAAACCCCAGGCCCTGACACGAGGTAGTAATGATTAAGAATTTTTGGGTTTTGGGGAGAACCCGGGGTGGAACCCTTATTCATCAGAAAAACTAATCACATAATTAGGGGGCTGATAGGCTAGCTTTAAGTAATGCATTAATTAAATATTGAACAGTGTGGGACTGAGCCACCCCCCTGGGGGGTTTCCTAATTCAAAGTCTTTAGTTACACTTCTATGCCCCGGAACAACACAGAAAATTTTCTGTTGGACAGGTACCCTTTTAACCCGGGGGAAGCCATCCCCAAATCCATTCTGGCAAGTTCCTAATTTTAATGTGGGTTTGGGGCTACATCGAAAGGGGGTTTTAAGGTCAAGGAAGGTTGTGGGAGTGTCATGTGCAGGGTGAAAAGGTGGCTATGCAATGAGCACGCTCCTTCCATCATAAAACCAGTAACCGGGGAGAAAAAAATTTGTTTGATTCTGTAATGAGCTTTAAGAATCTTCTCTAAAAAGTTTTACAAAGCAGCATAAGGGTATTGGGCGAATGCATTTTTTGATTGGGAGGAAATTGGAGATGAGGCTTTTTTTGGTCAAGATTGGGGAGCTCCCGTTACATAGCTCATGCTATATAATTAAGTAATGGATTACCTGGTACTCGACCCAGCAACTGAGTATTTTTAAAATAATCCCACCTCCCGGGGGAGGGAGTTGCCCTTAGTTGCACTGCATCAAGTTAAAAATAAAAAAAAGGAATGTTGCAATTTTGGCCTTACTGAGCATAAAGAAACAAGTCTCTCTTTTGCATCATATTTTCTTTAATTTTGCCTGTGGGTACTGGAGTTTGTCATAGCTAATGTCAGCCCAAGCATGCAACTCTTTTCCCCCCCCTATGAAAGGGGATGAGGGTGCGCGATCTGCCCAGTTCGTTTGCCTTAAAATTTCTATTTATGTCCCTCCGCCGGCTAAGGGGGGTGTGAGCATTAAAGCCTTTGAAAAATTTTTCCCAGTCGGTTGGCCGCACTCTGTCATACGCTCTCGGGGGCAGCAGCAAGGCAGTTTGGAAGGGGCCTCAGCTTCAGGGGTACGAGTTTTCTATAGGTAGGCCTAGTCTGCGGCAGTACTTTCAGTGTGAAGTTTAGAATCATTGAAAAGTATGGTTTTTAAAGGAGGTATGATTTTACGGAAGTTTGTTTGGTTTTAGAGTCCAAGAGGTTGCAGTGGCGGCTCTAATAGTTCTGAATACTGCCACAAGATCATTGTTAAAAGGTCTCTACGAGGAACACTAAAGGAAAATTATACCAGTAAGTCACATGTGCAAAAAAGGGTCATCATGCTGATCTGTGGGAACATTAAAACGTTTCCTTTTTGAAACCCCACCGGGAGGTAGTTTACCAATACTAAGGGGTTTTAGCCTAGGGAAATGATCGCGTATATCTTTTAAATGGAAGATCACAGCGGCAAAAAGTAATGTTGAAGCCGGGCACAGATCAAGGACGCCCCCATGTTTGTGTGGGTTCAAGGTCACCACAATTTGGAATTTCAGACTGTTTAAGAGTAAAAAAGTTGATTGCCTTCGATTCCCAAACTGTAGTTTCCCAATGCTTTGTGTTCGATTGAAATCGCCAAAAATAAAGTAGGCTAAAATGGGGGGACAAGTTGGGAGCTCCAAGAAATTTTAATTTATAGGGGGAGCATAAATTTAAAATAATTTGAGAGCGAGTTCCCTATATAAATCCAACACCGTGATTGTAGCCCCCTTGTTTTCTTGTGTGCAAGAAGTTGATGGGGAAGTGTTTTTTTAAATATAAGAACACAAGAGTTGTAGATTTGAGGTTTATGCAAAAATGATGGTAATTTAGGGGGTTTGGGGATTTTCAGGGACTCTGCACTCTTGTAGACCCCAAAACATAAATGGGTTCGGTGGTTACTTTAGATAAAGTTCGGGAAGTTTTTTCTAGTGATGAAATATTCCCAGCAAATATAAAATTTTATAGAGTTTTGACCCATTATAGTAGTCCGGGATCTTGTTGATTTTCAGCATAATGAAAAAAATGTTCATATAATACAGACCTTATAAATGTCAACAGTGCACCCCTTGCCCAAAAGTTTTGAAGGCCCTCCATTGTAAGGCTCGTGGGAGTCTTCGAAAACCCCGAGCATGACGCTTTTTATGTGTGAATTTTATGATAGGTAAACCCCACCACCACCACATTCCCTCCTCCCTAACATTACACGCAACACTCAATGTCTCACCCGCCACTACCAACATTGTGTCATTACATTTGTCAACAGTATTTATTTTAACATTAATTATGTGACTAACCCCATCACACTCTGCACCACCCCTTATATTATGCTATCACTATTACTAACATTAAGACACCACCCCCTCTCATCACACTCTTACAAACCCCTTAAATTTCGCTCATCACTTTACTAACATTAAGACACACCGTCTCATCACACTTTCACACCACTTAAAATTTTGCTCCCCTATTACTAATTTAGACACATTGCCCCCATCAATCTTTCACCACATTATATTCGGTCCAAAATATTTTAACTCATTTATGTTATGTTTCACTACAGTTACAACACAAGTATTATTTCGTCATTACTGTGATTAAAAACACCAACCCCCAAACCCTTGTTCAGCGCCTTACACTTGCTTTCACAAATTGTGACAAACTTGTTATTGGTACACTCTCCATCTTTCCTTTGGGGTTTTTCAATTGTTGTTTTGGAAAATTGTTGGTTTCCCCTATTTTTAGCTGCATAGGTTTTTTTTTATACCCAGGAGCAAGATTGGCATTGGAGACGGAAGTCCCGGGCAGCTGGCTATTTGGTACTTTAGTGACTCGCTGGCTGGTATTGACGCCCAGTGATGGGGTTGTTGGCGTGCTCCCCAGGTGAGGTGCTCAACCCCATTGTCTGGGGCAGGGAGCCCGATTCAGACCCGTGGTCCCGGATCTGGGGGGCCTTTTTGGGGGTACAGGGTTGAGTGCGGTTGGCTGCGATGCGATCAGCCCACATGCGTCAGCATGAGCTGCTGTGATCCTGAGGTCTTAAATTGTTTTCATTGTTTTCAACATCTGTTTCTGTTTGATCATGATAACCCGTTTAGAAGGATGAGCATTGGACACAGCACCCAGTTGGATTAGATGGGGATTTCCTGGCGATGTGGCCCCACGTTGCATTATAACATCGACGTTGGGAGGGGTGTACAATGCAAGTAAAAAGCTCTGTTGGGGCTGTACGGAGTGAATTAGCGTGGCGGCCCCTGGCCAGTCCCTCAGCTAATATCAGCCGTTGGAAAGCGACGAGGGGTTGAACTTTTCTGACGCAAATATGAGGTTAAGTGTTGTTGACGTTGTAGAGACATAAGCATTTAGGTGCCCTGGTGGGGCAGTCGGGGTTTGAGTTGGGATTTGTGGTGAGAAATTTGTCTTAAATGCTAAATCATTAAAAACCAAAGAGTAGTTTTCCTCATGCGGGGCAACTTGATCGTTTTTCATGATTGTTTACATAGCTTTGAAAAACCAGTTTAACTTGGTTCTTGATCAGTGTTGTAGGGAAAAACTAACCTGACGCTTTGGGAGGGGTGCCCCCTGTATTGCTTTCAGCAAAACTTTTTCTGGAACCTGTTCTTTTTTCGAGCCTGTTTAAATAAAAAATGTTTCAAATTCCTTCACCAAACATTTCGTCAACACCCCTCAGCTATACTCATAGCTGACGGAGTTTCACCGGCGAGGGCTAAAAAGGGTACCCGGGGAATAGAAGGGACAAGGGAAAGGGATACACCTCGCGCAAGGGCAATGTGGGTGTAGTGGCCTGCGGGGGCGCAGTGCGATTTTAAAAGGGCATTCCGGGGGCCCCAGTTGTCTCGATTTTCCAAAATTTCATACTCGTTTAATTTTTAAAAAACCCCACATTAAAACAGCTAGCACAGTGTCCGGAATGACAGACAAATTTTTACTCTGTGGACAAATAAATCAGCACAAACTTAATTGTTTATAGAGAACCCCGGCTTGTTTAAATTAAAAAAAAGTTTAGCCTGGATCGGTTTTAAAACCCCCCTTATTCATATGTAGATAATGGCGCGGCTAAGGGATATGGTGAATAGGGAAAAACGAGGAAGGGGCTTCACCCCACTGGAAAACGCAGTTGGGGGTAGTGGCATGCGAGTCTTTTTGTGCCTTTTTTAAGGTCACCAGAGGCCAGACATTCCTCACTCATTTTAGCCACGTAGGTACTGTGGTAGCACAATTCCCAAGCAGTGAAATCCCCTCTGCAAATAGTTACAAAAAATCTGCAGCACTTAACACAACCATAGGGTATTTGCTTTGTGCAGGCGGTAGGTCAAGGAGACTTTTTCGTAAGGTGAGGGGGGGGGATGCGGACAGGGCTGACACGGGCATCAAGCATTTATGGGTCTGGAAAAAACCGCCTCTAGCCAAAAGTAATAGAGGGAATGGCTGATTTCCCAAAAATTGGGGAAAGGGGGGAGGAGGCAAGGTGGAGTGAAGGTGACCTCCTCAGCCATTTAAAATCAATGTTTGTGTTTCCTAGGTTATCACTAGTCAAGTTCACCAAAAGAGTTCCAGCCAATTCGCTGCGTCCAACATTTTTTGTTGCATGTGAGTTATCAGTCAGGTGAGATAAGGATTTCTGATATAGAAGGCCTAGGACTTCACTCAACCACACCCCTCCCCCCTCAACCACTCAGGCCTAACTTGAATATATGTCAATTTTTTTTTCCTTTGATGGTAACCCATGTGAAACCCCCCCCCCCCTTATTCAGTTACACAAAAGAGTGTAACAGTCCACAATTAATTATTAGCACCGTACTTTTGGGGGGCTACCCAATTATACTGGCCTGGATAGAATGGATAAGTTGTAAGGTCAAAGGGAAAACCACCTGCGGACCAGGGGGTTTAAAGTTTTCTCACATGTCTAAGGGGTGACTACGGTAAACAATAGGGTTGTTAAAATGGGGGTTATCGTAATGTTGAGGTAATAAAGGTAATACCCCACAAAAAATTTTCCCTAGTGTTTAAGATTGACAGGCAGAGGTTAAGTAATTTCAATTAATCATAATCAATGGGGATCTCAATAAAAGGTCAAATCTTTCTTTTGGGGATATTGGGTAAAACTGCACCCTGATTACCCAAATAAAAAATCACGCACTTTTGGCTTTTTCTTTGAATCCCCTAGGAAATTTCCCTTGTTTGGTGAGGGGCTCTTGATTTAGGGAATTGGATCTGAGCTCCAGTTCCCCGAATTAAGCCTGAATGCCTTCCACATCTCCCCTAGGCACTGTATAATCCTACGGGTTCAGCCCTTCCCCCTTGATTACAGTAATAAATAATTCTTTGCAATAAAATTATTTCCTATTGTTAGTTAGTTTAATATGTTTATTATGCACCCCATACCCATCCCGTGGGCGGTAGTCAAAAGATTACAGAGGTACATAATTGGTCCAGGGACTGGACTCCAAAGTTTTGATAGCTGAGCAAGTTACAGAGGTAATGAACTCACAATTTACAAAGGTAATGAACTCACAATTTACAAAGGTAATGAACTCACAATTTACAAAGGTAATGAACTCCAGGTAAGTCTGGTCACAATCATGACAAGTTACAAAGGTATTTACAGATTACAGAGGTATGTAATGGGTCCAGGGACTGGGCCCCCAAAGTTTTGATAGCTGAACTAGGTACAAAGGTAATGAGCTCACAAGTTACAAAGGTAATGAATTCTGTAGAATGGTTACTTACTATTGTTTGTCATGTATACTACAACGTTTTCTTTAGTAAGAGATCAGAGGTAACAGAGAAAACACTTCTCTTATAGTCATTAACTTGAGTAAATTATTTGACCTCGGCGACCACCAACCCTCAAATTCAAATTCAAATTCAAAGTTTATTCTCTTTAAAGATTACAATGTTGAATTTACAGAATTTGGTTGTTGTGTGGTTTACATGTAGTTAAATAATGATTACAGAGTGTACCATTAGAACGCCTAGCATGGCTAGGCATTTCGGGCAGACTTAGTTTAATTCTTTATTTTAAAATATTACAAATTATGAGGTAAGTTGGTATTATGGCTAAGTGACTAAATACTAGTTTGTGAGTTTAGCAATGTGAATGCTTTTGTTTTGGCACAGTACATAGTTTCAGTATTGGAGTATCATAGGATTCATTATTTTAAGATTGAGATTAATATTTCTGTTTATGGTCAAATGGGTGAGTGAGTGTAAGTGTGAACCACCAGGTGGTATTCGTGTAGTTAGTTGACGAGGTGTATCAGGGAGATAAGATGTTTTCTAATGGTAGTTTTGAAGGTGATGAATGTGTCTGCAGTTCTAGAGTTCTCAGGTAGGGTGTTCCAGATTTTAGGGCCTTTGACATACATTGAATTTTTGTAAAGGTTTAGTCGGACATGGGGAATGTCGTAGAGATGTTTGTGTCTGGTGTTATGCCTGTGGGTTCTGTCACAACTATCAAGAAAGCGTTTTAGGTCAAGGTTGATATTGGAGTTTAAGGTCCTGTAGATGTAGATTGCACAGTAGTAAGTGTGGATGTACTGAACAGGGAGTAAGTTTAGATCTATGAAGAGTGGGGGGGGGTGTTGCCAGGGATGGGATTTAGTGATTATTCTTACTGCAGCTTTTTTGGGTATTATTGGCTTTAGGTGTGTTGCTGCAGTTGATCCCGAGCACAAATAGCATAGGTGAGGTATGGATAAATAAGTGAGTGGTATAGTGTGAGAAGGGCATTTTGCGGCACGTAGTATCGTATCTTGGAGAGGATCCCAACTGTTTTGGATACTTTTTTGGTTATGCGTTGGATATGGGTGCTGAAATTCAGGTTGTCAAGGTATAGGCCTAGGAATTTGCCCTCATTATGTCTGATAATTAGAGTGTTGTCGATCTTAATGTTAATTTGTGCATCTCCTGCTCTGCTACCAAACATAATACAGTAGGTTTTGTCAGTGTTAAGCATAAGTTTATTGGATGTCATCCAAGTCGATATTTTGATCAGCTCCTCGTTAACAATGGTGTTGAGGGTGGCAAGATTATGGTGAGAGATGACATAAGTCGTGTCGTCAGCAAAGAGAATGGGTTTCAGGTGTTGGGATACGTTTGGAAGATCATTGATGTATATGAGGAAGAGAAGGGGACCAAGGACACTTCCCTGCGGAACTCCAGTATCAAGTGGCCGTGTTGTTGATGGTGTGTCTTTAATGGTAAGATACTGATACCTATTAGTAAGGTAAGATTTGAAATAAGCAAGCGCATGGCCTCTTATACCGTAATGGTCAAGGGTTTGGGGAGTAGGATGTCGGGGTTCTACTGTTTTCAAAAGTTTTTTCTTAGGTCAATAAAAATTCCTAGTGGATATTCCTTATTTTCCTTGCTTTTGTAAAGAGATCTAGATTTTATGATTGCATCTTTATTCTTTTTTTTTCCTAAACCCAAATTGGCAGGGGTGGGTATGTTTTGTGCTGTTATAAATAAATTTGGGTCTCCTGTGAAAAGAGTTTCTCAAAGTTTTTGGGAAAAGCAATGGTAATTTTTGGTTTTTGGGCCTTAGTTGTTTAATTTCTGTGGGGTCCCCACCTTTATGTTTTGGGTTTGTAACCCTTGCCATCATGAGTATTTTCGGGAAGGTGCGGGGTTTTAAAATTTTGTAATTTAAATAATTTTGACAGTATTTAAAAAAATTTGGGGTTTGTAATATGGACAGAGAAAGTATCAATTCAGCTAATTTTTAAAGAAAAACAATAGTAAATGGAAAATTACTTTAAGGGGTTACTTATGCTTACTAGAAAAATTCCCAAAATGAGGTAGTTGATTATTTAATTACTAAGGGTTTGTACAAAAATTTGAACAAAAATGGAGCAAAACATACACTAATACGTAGGCTTTTAATTTGGGAAAACATTGTTTTAGTTTTCTCTGTAAGATTTTTATCCCTGAGAAATCGTGATAAGGGTCATTTCTCGTTCGTGATTGTGTACAGTTTACCCAATTTGTTTTCCTAACAAGAATTTTTCCCCTCCGTGTGAAGAAATTTGGGTTTTGGGTCCCTTATTCTCCCCCTTAAGTTTTCTGGGCTCTATAAAGGGGTTCTGACGTTTTTTGGTAAGACCTCGTTTTGTATAAACCTCTTTCTTTACTTTAAAAAGATGCAATAATTAAGTCTTTTTTTTTTTGGGCTTTTGAGTGGAATTTTAAACATAGCACATTTTTACCCTGGGATCCTATTTAACCCGGTTCTTTTTATTTCGACTCTTTGGGACAAAACACTTGTTTGGTCCCTTATGAAATTTCAGGGGTAAATTTTTTTATGTTTGTTTGGTTCATATACTGGGAAAAAGTGGATGTTAACTATTATGCCCTCTGATTGTTTATCTTGTTCAGTTTTATCTTCTTTGGGGAGAGCAAAGTAGTCACTGAATGGTTATTTAAGTTGTTTTCCTTTTTTTTATGCTTTTTTCAACCCTTTTTATTAAAAAGATTTTTTATTTGTTTGGGGATGGTATTAAGACTGTTTTGGGGGTCTTGTCACGTTGTCACCCTTTTGGGGTTGATTAAAATTTTTTTTCAAAACTGGGATTTTGTTCTCCCGGGTTTTGTCATCCCGGTGTCTTGTTTTTTTTTAGCGTCTCTCGAAAATTTATTTTCAAAAACTTTAAATTGGAGATGCAAGTTTTTTGGGTATCTGGTTTTTGGTCATACCTGGGGGATACCTTGGTAGGTTTTAATTTCCCGGGGAAAAGAGGGGAGGATGGGTGGTGGCCCCTGGGTTTTTTGTTTTTGTTGTGGGGTCGCTTTTAGCGTGTGGTGAGTGGGGTGGGTTGTGGGCCGGGGGTTCCCCCCCTGGTACACTTGTTTAAAAGTTGATTTTTCGGTGTTTTCTTGCTGGCCTTGGTGTGTTTCCTCTTAGACTGCGCCCCCCATAATATACAGGAATTGTTTTAGTTAAAAAGAAAATTGTGTTTTACAAAGCTTAGGGTTACGGTTTTTCCCGGGGTGGCAGCGGGGTGTTTCTTTCGGTTTTTGGGCAGTCTTCCTTTGACCCCTATTATTTTCGATTTGTAGGTTTCACTGTTGGTAATCTTGGTTATTCTGGGTGCTACGTTGGGTAGTGCAATTTTGCTTGTAACTAGGTCATTCATAGGAGCATTGGTAGCTCTGATAGTTGGAGAAAAGTACGGAGCTTGGAAAGTCGCTGCTGCCGCTGCCTCTGACTAATGCTTTTATTGTTAAATATACATAATAATATTATTTTGGCAGTCTTTATTATGTTTTTAACTTATTTATCTTATGTCTGGTATCAATTCTGAATCAATGGTATGAGAAGATAAAGTTTTTTAGTAATAATATGGTCAAGGTAGAGGACCAGACCCTGTGTTATAAGCTTCACTGAGAAATTCACTGTATTACAAAGAAAAATAGTCAAACAATGAAAAAAAAAATCTAAAAATTCACCTCAGGTTGACGCATATATTTATCTGGCGGGTCATCACCTGACATTGTTCAATAAACTATAATTTGCTGTAGCAATATTGTTCAACGAATTAAACCATTCCAACTGCAAAGATACAACTCTCCAGATCATACGTGACCGCCTACATGTTAATGTACAAGTGTCGGAAATAAAAGAATCTCGGTTACTAGGGAACCAAAGTAGAAAATGTGTTATGCTCAGATTTCACACACAAGACAGGAAAAAAGATCTAATAATTTCATCTATTAAAGCAAAAAAAATTATATACTTAAACGAGTGTCTCACAAGAAAACGACAGAAACTGTACAGAGTGAGAAAACTGAAACATGAGAATAATGATAAAACTCATCAGTGCTTTGTACGTGATGGGACAAATTCTAGTAAGAAAAACAAATGTAGGCCGTGTGTATTATATTATAAATGAAAATGATCTAGCAATCTTCCTTCATGATGCAAACATTACAGAGACTGACTGATATTAGTGACCAATTTCTTACTACGTTAGTGTATGTTACTATGTAATTATTGAACTAATCCCTGTACTATCACCTCCAAGATAGTATTTTACTACCTCATTATCCTATGTGTCCCACACAGTTCTTTGTGACCCCTCTTGTGTTATTTTCCCAGATTCCCTATTCACAAATATTATTTAATAGGATACCTACTCTTTATTAATATCTGCATTACCTTTTTCTTTCCTACTTAAGCCTGTTTAAATTCTCTAATAATCTTACAAATTTTCCCTTTTCTCCCTAACTACAAGTAACTAACTAGTGTATGTTCCTTACTACACTACTGTGCAATTCCTTTACCATCCCTCACTAGCTAGTACCAACTACTCAAAAAATATTCCAAGAGTGATATTAACTGCTCAAACTTTATGCTATAAGGCAAATCCTACTCTATTTTTTTTATTCGCCGGTATTCTCCCGGCCGGGTCTTTTCAAGTAGTGGTGACCCGGCCTTGGCTCCCTATCTGGGGAGTGTCTCGAGACTTAAGTCTGCCATGGGAGGAGGTACAAGTACCCCCTCATCTTTGGGACCAACTGTCTCCTACTCTAAGATTATTTTCATTATCTTAGTGACTATATTGTGTGTGCAATTAGTGTATATTTCAATCATCTTTTGCTAACTAGTACAACTTCCTCATATTATTTTTTTTTTTACTTTTTATAGTTCAATTTATTGCTCAACTTATTATATATAACAAATCAGATCTCTTACTCCCAAATCAATATTATATCACAGTGACTATCTGTCATTTTAACTTTGTTTACAATTACTTAATTTAGCCCCTTATATTTTTCTCTTTTATTTTAACTTTATATAACAACCTTAGTTCATATATTCACAATTGTTTAAAATAATCAAGGTGTTATTCTCAGGTGCTAAAGTGTAATAAGCTCATTATTTTGCCATTATATTCATTTATTTGATTACCACTTTTTTGTTCACCACAAATTATTTTAGTTCCTTTTATATTGCCTCATTATTTTAGCTTTAAAGAACTACCTTAGCTCATATTTTTTACATTTGTTAAAATAATTCAGGTGTATTTTATAGCTTTAGAATATTTATTTTGTCTTATACTTAATTTCTAACTATAGATTCACTATAAATCTTATGATAACAAGCATTGACTCCTGATACCAAACTCTTATTGAATGACTTAAATGAATCAAACAGTAACTGTAATTACTACACAGCAGAACAATCAAAGGCACTTCTCAGAGCCGACAACAACATAACTGTCTTTAACTACAATATCAGATCTTTAAGTAAACATTACAATGACCTCATAGCATTTGTGAAAATTTGTGTGGACTGCCTCCAAGTGAGTCACCTACCTGGCAAACTCTGTTGACACCGAGCTCTGAGGTCGGTACCTCAGCCTCACAAGTGGCTTTAGGACAGATTTTTACAAATGTTGATGTTGCAAAAAACTCGCCTGAATGAGTATAAAGGACTAATTTTCTTGGTGTTTCAGCAAATTTTCCCGATTTCAAATTCCTAAGCCCTTTGCCCCCCTTTGGGGTTCCCCCCGGGAAAACCCCGTGCCAAAAGGGAGTTTAATTTCCCGCAAAAATTCAATCGTTATTTTGTGACCTGCCTGAAAACCCCAGAAAAATTCCCATAAACCAAGGGGGGGGGTGTATCCCCAGTACAATTTGCGACAAGGACACTAGCTTTAGGTAGAAAAGAGACACGGGTTTGTACTGGGGGATGCCCCTTCCAGTTGCATACAGGATAAATTTTAATCATCACAATTTTTTCCCCCGTCACTGGGCCCCGGGAAAACCTAAAAAGAAAATGGAGGTTTTGTTTACTGTATGGGTCTGACGGAGGAGGTTTATCAAAGGGAACATTGAGGTGCCTTACCCCATTTCCCCCGGTCTAAATGTGAAAACACGTGGGGGGGCCCCTCTGCTTGGGTCACGGGATGTGTTGTCCCGTTGGTTTTCTGTCTTAAAAAAGGGAGGGCCTGTCTTCCAGACCCGGCCTCATCCCTTTAAAATTTGGGTTTCCAGTTCTCCCTAGCAATTTAAACCCAGTGTTTGCCCCCAAATCGGGGTAAAATTTCTACCCATGGGTTAAAAGGGTTTTGGTTTACATTTTATTATTACAGTTGCCTTAGTAAACCTAATATTAGTTTTTCCTACCCGTAAGACTACCTTTCTCCTTCCCCGAAGGGTAATCTATAAATTAAATAGTGCTTTTCCAACCACCCAACTCGGGGGGAAAAAGGTTTTTTTGTTTGGGTGGGTTTAAGGGCCACCCAGTTCAGCCCTTTCCCTTACGGGGGCCTTTTGGGACCCCCTTTTTTTGCTGTATGTTTTCCTTTTGGAACTTTAGGGCCAAAAAAATTTCCACCGCATCTAAATTCCCGCATGCCCGTATATCCATCATTACTTCACCGAAAACCCGGCTAAAGCCCGTAATTTCAGATGTCTGTTTTCCATTCTGGGTTTTTTTAGCCATTTCAAAAACTTTAGGCCGACCAAAAAGGGGGTGGCACAGTATATGTAGTGTGGGGAACAAATGGTTTTTCACAGCCATTTCACAATGTTTTTCCAGGGCCAAAAAGGGGGGGTGGCACAGCTTTATGTTTGTATTTGGGAACACTGGTTTTTCACAGCAACCAACGGGAGGCCAGACCAACAAGGGGGGGGGCACAGTCCCAAAAGGGGGTGGCACAGACCCAAAAAAGGGGGGGGCACAGATCAACAAGGGGGGTGGCAAGATCAAAAAGGGTGGCACAACAAAAAGGGGGGTGGCACAGATCAAAAAGGGGGGGGCCCACGACCAACAAGGGGGGGGCCAGATAAACAAGGGGGTGCCAGACAACAAGGGGGGGGGCAAGTATATTCCCAACCCAACTAGAATGTATCACTTTTTTTATTTTTAAAAAATTTTACTTTTGTGAAAGGGGAAAGAAAGTTCCCCTGATAACATTGAGTATACATATGTATGGTTTATACAGTGGCTCCCTGATATTGACGTAAAGGCTAAAGTGTCTTTTAAAAACAGGTGTTTTTTGAAATAAGTGATAAGCTTAGAGGAGGTGCCAAAGTCCCCAGAAAATTCCCACACAGCTTTTTTTAATAATTTTCCCCTTTGCTTGTAGTGTACCGCTAAACTAGTGTCCCAGTGAATAGCAGAATCAGGTTTTTTATAGAAACTAACAGATTATAATGGTACTTGTGGAGTGGAGTGCTTTCATTAGTTTTTTTTCTTAAAATCCCGACGTATACTGTAAATTTCTATAACCTGTGTTACCAGGGGTTTTGCAATATACACAACGAAAAACAATTTTATACAGAAAAAGCGTCCTTCCAAAAAAAATTTTCCCCACAGTCAACTATAGTGATAAATAGATTTATTGTGGTGGGGGGAAAAAAAAAAAATAAAAGCAAACAGCGATGATAAAAAAGGGTTGGGTCGCCCGTTAATTTTTAGGATTTTGCCAGCAGTCCCCGGTTTTTCAACACAAAGTTATATTTTTTGTTAATAAAATCCATTTTCCTGGGTAGAAAATTTCCCAGTAGACCCTTCACCGCCCAGTTTTTTTAAATAAGTGACCCCCTGTCAGATCAGATCGATGGTCAAACCCCTTGATGGTCGAACCCTCGATGGTCCGAACCCTTGATGGTCCAAACCCTTGATTTTTTTCAACGGTTTTTGGGGGACAAAAAAGCAGATGTAAACGGGGGGGTTGTAGGTCCTTTTTAAAAACCAAACTTTAAAATATAAACAAGAACGTGACGGAAAGCTGTCCAATATAAAAAAACATTAGAAAGAAAAAAAATTAGCTAAGTTTTCATTTAAGGAGGTTATTAATAAAAATTTTCAAGAGGTTGCTAGTGAATTGCGTAAATAACCCCTTTCAAATCTTATGAAGTGTGTGTGTCTGTGGTCGTCAAACAAACGGCTTCCACAGGGGTAAATTGTCATTTTGTGGAAATTTGGGTGTCACCCCCCTTGTGCAAAATCCAAGAAATAGCTACAAGAGTGTTTTTAAAAAAGGGAATGTTTTTGGGTTGCCCAAAAAGAGATAAATCGGGACTAAAATCACAAGAGTATAAAAAGGAAACACAAAGTGCTTTCATAAAAACGGAAGCTTTCTACAAAAATGGGGAAATAAAAAAGTCTGGGCTGAATGGTATGCCCTTGTACTTTCCCTGTAGTCGAAACTGTAAGGCGGGGGGGTGATGCCCCGGGAGTCATAAATGTGGGGCTGATTTGCGCCTGGGGGGAAAAGTAAGGTGAAGATGGAGGTGCTGTCCTGGTACCAGTAATGGTGAAGCTGGAGGGTCTGTCCTGGGAAAGACAGTAATGTTAAGCTGGAGGTGTGTCCCGGGAACAGTAATGGGGAAGTGGGGGAACTGTTCCCCGGGGAAGTAATGGGAAGTGGAGATTTTTCCAGGTGTCGGGAATTTACGCGGAAGGAAAATATAATGACCTCATAGGGACAGGAGCCCTAGTAGGGAAACAAGGTAGTCAAAGATAAGATAAAAACCCAAAATTTTAAATAGAAATACCCCGGAAAAAGCAAAAAAGAGGATCCCTAGCAATAGTGAGGTATATTACCCAAAAAAAAAACTGTGGGGCTCCATTGTTGGGGCTAGGGGGGATGAATAAAACAGGGGAAAAGCACCCCCAGGGGAAAAAAGTCACAGAAACCCCGGGCAAACGGAAAAACCCAAACCTGTGCACAACCAAATTTCAGTTTGGGTCCCCCAGGAAGTGTCCTTGGCCCCCTTTCTTTCTCCTTTTAAAAAATGACCTACAAAAGCTTGCAATTACTCAAACCACATATTTGCGATGACATACATACGTCTTCTCCACCCGAGCCAGCACGCTACCAATAAAATTTG
>NC_069399.1:16642303-16661524 GCF_026875155.1 Cherax quadricarinatus | reverse complement strand
CAGAAATCTTTTCCCGGGACTAAAAATTTAGAATGAAACGTCAGACAAAAGTCCATCTTTTCCCTCACCGCACTTGAAGTTTAGGTGAGATAAAAAAGTTAATGTCATTCGCCCCTGCACCTTAACACGATTGTAAACAAACCAGGGAAGGGGTGGGGTTTGAGTCCATGGCTAGGGAGTCCTAAAACTCTAGGCCAGAGCGAGAGCACTGGTTTCAAACTCCACCCGTTCCATTATTTTATGGTTAATGATTATTAATCGTTTTCCCTGCACCTTAAATATTAGGAAGAATTAGTAAATGAGTGTCACTCTCCTTCACAGGACTTAAGATCAGAGCAAAGCATCAGGCTGGAGTCTATCAGTGCTGAGAAGTTACACATGACGGATTTGGACAACGTGGACCACTTCAGTGTTTCTCCAAGGTTCAACCCTAGAAGACACACCACACCAACAATGACTCTACACCACGGCTACTATCACCACCACACCGACCTCAGGTAGGTGCTGCTTATTTCTATTCTCACGAGTCTGTACTCACCCAACAATGACTCTGCGCCCTCACTACTTTCACCATCACCGTCATATGAACCTCAGGTATGTGCTGCTGTGCTCTGCTTTTCTCTGACAACTACATAGACTCTCAGGTACTTGGTCTTTAGTTTCTGTTTTTTTTTTTACTTATAAGCTCTCTCTCTCCCCAACACAGTAACACAGGCTTCAGGTAGGTGCCGATAAAAGAATAAACAGTATATTTACGTTGTGTCAGTTTGATGAGAACAATTGAGTCGGTATTAATTCTGTAGCTAGTACTGAGGTGAAGACTTTCTTAAGTGTATGTCACTGAACTTCAAAATTCGGTATCAGAGAGAAATTATAATAACTGGCAGTATGATAATGGCAAATATGATAATTGACAATTATGATGATAAGTAATTTAATATTCATTAAATACAAAAGCAATGTGTGTTATAGGTGATAAGTTTAATTGTATTGGGTTTAGCATCCAATAAGCATTTTATTACTAATATAGTTTCCAGTTAAGATAGCGGACAGCAAATACAATTATTATAAATTAATCTGTTCGTGCTTTAGATATAAATATTTGTGCCTGGATACCCTTACATCACGATGAAGCGCAAGGATTGGTTCCTTGAATATGCAGCAAAAGCAAAACTCTTCCTTATAATCATACTAACACGTTGCTGGTACCCTCAGAGGAAGACAGGACCAAGATGGGGTCAGTGAATGGTGAGAGAGGGTTTATGTTCATTGTATAAATCACAAAAAATCTAGGCAGTGTGTTTAACCAACATGCAGTCCTTTGTTCCCTTTGGTCCATGTACTTTTGTGATGTAACTTTTGCGCTCTTCTTCATTCCAGAATGTGAAAAAGCAGGTTACAATGGTCTATGGAAGCGTTGACGTGTTATCCATTCTGCAGGCATTTTTGTGTTGAATTAATCTCGGGTGGTTTTGTCCATATAATATTTATCGCACATGCCATTTGGTATGCTGTACACGCCATCTGTGAAACATTTTCTGGTTATAGGATTTCCAGACATCTCTTTGATAGTTTTGTTAGTAAGGTCTTGTACATCCATGTTACCTTTGGTAGTATGCACTGTGAGGAGAACCAGTGGAGTACCCATGTTTATATTCTATTTAAAAAAGTTTGTATATGAGTAATTATGTGTGTAGAAAAAACATGAGGAGGGAGTTTGGGGGTTGCCAATGTAGTCTCACCATATTTATAACACCATACTTTGTTTGGAGATCAACATGCGAGAAGCAATGCATAGTGGTATAGACTCTCTTAAAGCGATGCATTTTACTTGGGAGGCATGGAAGCATTTCCTCAGAGTGACGCATTTTTGGCAGGAAGCATGGAGGCATTTTCACAGAGTGATGTGTTTTGCCAGAAGGCACTGAAGTATTTTCTCAGAGTGACGCATGTTTGCCAGGAGACATGCAGGCATTGTCTCAGATGTGCGCGACTGACATTATCCCAGAGAGGTGCAGAGCCTGGTCTCCTCCGCCTCCACTCCCACCTTGAGGTGCTAAAACTCCTTAGATCAAGATTCCCCATACCTGCTTTCCTCTACAACTATAATAAAATCAGCTCCAGTTCCTTGGATCAAAAGCACTCTGATCCCCAAGTCTCCATCCACAATTCCTCCCAAGACCACCCATGCACCACCTCCTCAGATCGAGAGCATCCTCCCCAACTCCATTCCCCTACCCCACGCAAGACCATTGCTCAAATTCCTTAGATTAGGATCCCACACATCTCCCACTTCCTGCACCCCCACTCCATTTCCTCGGATCAACCCTAGCCACTGTCCCCTCACTTACCATCCAGAACCACCGAAAACACCATCACCCCTGCTCCAGCTCCTGGATCATGACCACCCTTGATCCAATTCCTTGCATCAAGAGCAACCTCTCCTCCCCCACCCATCCTCCGCCTCTGCTCCAACTCTCCGCATCAAGATCACTCCCAACTAACCCCTAGCATCGCCTGCTCCAACACGTTGGATCAACATCCCTCCATCTACTCCTCTCTCCCTCTCCTTCCCATCTTCTGTGTTTTAATAACTTCTCATCTTGTGATTTTCACCTGACATTGTAAGAGAGTCGCCGTCCACACTGATCCTATATCACCATTATTTTACCTGCTTTCAGGGAATGAATTTCCTCAGTTTATTCATCCTTATACAAATTAATTCTTAAGGTGTATTTGGTCTTTATATTACACGTAAGTAGTGAAGTTTTCTTCTGGGGGGTCCCTTCCGGTTTAGGGCCTTCCTCTGGGAGGTCCCTTCCGGTTTAGGGCCTTCCTCTGGGAGGTCCCTTCCGGTTTAGACCTTCCACTGGGCGGTCCCTTCCGGTCTAGGACCAGCGGCTGGAGGGTCACCTTTTCACACCTAGGTGTTACTTCCGGTTTTGACCATGACCTCGCCCTCGAGACTACCTCACCCTTGACCCCCCAACCAATACCCCCGCCCACGACCCCACCTTCGCGACCCCCGCGCGCGCCCGCCCGCGCGCCCGCCCGCACCCTTCGCGCCCCCCGCCCCGGCCCGCCCGGGCCCCCGCCCGGGGCCCCCGCCGCCCCCTTCGCGCCCCCCCGCCCCTTTTGCTGCGCCTTCTGCGCGTGTCCGGATCGCCCCGCGCCTCGAATTTTTTCCTTTTTTTTTTCGAATTTTTTTTGAATTTCATTTTTGTGTCTCCTTTCCCCTGGATAAAGTTTTTAAGGTTCCCCCCTCATTTTCACCCCATCCCAAAATTTTCCCCGATATTACCAATTTTTTGGTTTCCCCCCTATGGGGGTTTCGAATTCTCCATTCCTCGGATAAATTTTTTTGGTTCCCCCCTTGGGGTTTTGAAATTCTCCAATTCCTGGCAATTTTTTTTGGGTACCCCTCCTTTCCCCCCCCCCCCAAAAAATTTTCAATATCAAAGTTCCCCTTCTGGGATCCCCCTCCCTTTCACCCCCCAACCCCCAAAAAATTTTCATAATACAAGTTTTTGGGGTTCCCCCCCCCTAGGGGGGTTTTTGGACCCCCCTTTGGGGGGTTTTAAAATCCCCATCTCTCGGATCAAGGGTTTTGGGGTTTCCCCCCTCTCACTTTCCCCCCCAAATCCCCAAAAAATTTTTTCCGAAATAAAAGTCCCCAAATTTCCCGGATCCCCCCCACTTTCCCCCCACCCCCCCAAATTTTCTCGAAAAACAATTTTTGGATTCCCCCCTAGGGGGGTTTCGAAATTCTTATGATCTCCTCGGTCAAGTTTTTTGGGGTTCCCCCTTCCCCCATTTTCCCCCCCTACCCCCAATCCAAAATTTTTCTAAATATTCCAAGACTCCATTCCTGGGATCAAATTTTTTAAGGTTTCCCCTCACTTTCACCTCCACCCCAAAATTTCTCGAAAATACTTTTTTTGGGACCCCCCCTAGGGGGGTTTTCGAAATTCTTATGACTCCTGGGATAAAATTTTTTTTTCGAAATCAAATGTCTCCATCCCCTCGGATCAATTTTTTTTGGGTTCCCCCTATGGGGTTTTCGAAATTCTCCATCCCCTTGGATCAAATTTTTGGTTCCCCCCCCACTTTCACTCCCCCCCCAAAATTTTCTCGAAACCCAAGACCCATCCCCCTTGGATCAAGGTTTTTGGATTCCCCCCTCTGGGGTAAGCATTCAAATGAACCCCTAGGGGGCAGGTGTTTCTCTTACTACAGGTCAAAACAAGTGGCGTCAGTATTCCTCTCATTAATGTGTTTACTCGAGGTCATGACGTCACGCGAGACCCCACACACACAGCTAATCAGACGCCCCTTTTTGTTCTTAAAAAGTTAATAAGGGGTATTACTAATCATGGGGAAAACATTTTCATCCAAAAAAGTCACATTTTTTGTTTCTTTAATACCACAAAATCCAAAAATTTCTTACAACCAAGTCTAAAATTTTTTTAATATTTCATCTCAGGTCACTCCCCCCGAAGTAACCTCCTCCCACCCTCCCAAAACCCCCACTCCCCAACCTCACAATTTTCACTAAAACCCCCCAATTTTTCTCGTTTTAACCCCTTTTATTTCATTAAAGTTAAAAAGGGGTACAGTACATCAAAAGTCCCCAAACATTTAAAACCATTTTTTCGATAAATTCCCTAGTCACAATTTTAATTTACGAAGTTATACGCACACACCCTCACTTTGAACACCTTCAAAAACTCTCTTAAATCATTTGAATACTCACAAAATACCTTTAAAACTTTTCCAAACAACAGAAATACCCAAAACTTTCTTTCGAACCCCCCCAAAATCCCCTCTGAATACCCCAGAACCCCTCATAAGATTTGAAATATTTGAACCCCCTTTCATAAGACTCTCATAATCTTTTGTCCCCTTTCAAAAAACACCTTTGAAAACTCACAAAAACCCCCTAAAAACCCTTTCAAAAACACCTTTGAATAACCTCAAAAACCTTTAAACCCCTTTCAAAACCCCCCTTGAACACCCTTGATCCCTTCAAAAACAACATTTGAACAACTCAAACACCTTTAAACCTTGAACATTTCCAAAAAACACTGAAACTTCCAAAAAAACCATTTGAGTACCCCCAAATACCCCCTGAATACTAAAACCCACTGAATACACTCAAAACACCCCCCAAAATCCCCAGAAACACTTAAAAAAACCCAAAATTGGTACCCAATTACAACGAATATCTAAAACACCGCGAATTCTCAAAACCCCCTTCAACACCTTCAAAACCTTTGAACCCCTTTGAACTTTTCCAAAAACACTATTTGAGTACTCCCAATTACCCCCTAAATACTACTAAAAACGCTGAATTCAATAAAAAACCCCCTTTAAAAACCCTTTCAAAACCCCTTTGAAACCCCTTTTGAAATTTCAAAACAAATCCCCCAAAAATACCCCATATTACAAAAAACACCGCTAAAATTCAATCAAAACCCCTTGAAACCTTAAAACCCCCTTGAACACCTTAAAAACACTTTTTGAATATTTTCAAAAACACCTTTAACTTTCCCAACAAACTGAAAACCTTTAAAAAAAAAACCAAAATTTTGAGTACCCCCCAATTCCCCCACTGAATACTACTAAAAACCGTAAAATTCAATCAAAACACCCTTAACACCTTCAAAAACTTTAACACCTTCAAAAAAATTTTAAAAACCCCTTTTCAAAACACTCATAATCTTTTTGAACACAAAAAAACCCCTTTGAATAACCTCAAAACACCTTTGAAAACACCTTCAAACACCTTTAAAACATTTCAATCAAATAAAAACTTTTCCAAAAAAAACACAAATTTGGTACTCCCAATTACCCCATGAAACTACAAAAACACCGCTGAATTAAATAAAAAACACCCTTCAACCCCTTAAAAACCCTTTCCCCCTAAAAAACAACATTTGAACACACTCAAAACACTTTAAATAACTCAAAACCCCTTTGAAACCTTCAAAACCCCCTTAAAACACCCTTGATCACCTTAAAAAAAAAAAAAACATTTAAACACACTCAAAACCCCTTTGAACATTCCAAAAAAACAAAATTTTGAGTACTCCCAATTACACCACTGAAAATACTAAACCCCGCGAATCAATAAAAAACCCCCTTTTCAACCCCTCAAACCCCCTTAAAACCCCCTTTGACCCTTCAAAAAAAAAAACATTTGAACACACTCTTGCCCTTTGAACCCCTTAAAACTTTTTCCAAAAAAATTTTTTGATACCCCCAATTACACCACTGATTACTAAAAAACACCGTGAATCAATCAAAACCCCTTTCAACACCAAACACCCTTGAAAATCAAAACCCCTTCAACACCTTAAAAAAACCCTTTAAACACCTTCAAAAACTTTTGAACACTTTCAAAACTCTCATAATCATTTGAACACCCAAAACCCCTTTGAAAAACCCTCAAACCCCTTTGAACACCTAAAAACCCCCTTAAAAAAAAACCCTTGATCACTTCAAAAAAAAAAACATTTGAACACACTCAAAACCCCTTTTTAAAACCCCTTTGAACTTTTCCAACAACACTAAACACTTCCAAAAACACTTTGGGTACTCCCAAATACACCACGAAAACTAAAAACACCACTGAATAACTCAAAACCCACCAAAATCCCAAAAAATAAGATCAAACACCACATCCAAACCCCCACAACCCCCACAACACCAAAATTTTTTCTCTTTTATCAAATTTATCAGAAAGTCAAAAACCCCCAACCTCCCTTTTTTTTTTTCTCTTTTTAAAACCCTTTTATTTCATTAAATTTAATAAGGGGAACATAATCGAAAAGTCACAAAAAAAACCCCATTTTAAAAGTCTTTTCGGTACCCAGTTCGACAACAACCCCCACCCCCACCACACAACGACCACAACACACACACACACCAAACACCCCCCTAACTACCCTAACCCAAACCCTAATTATCCAACCTAACCTAACCAAACCCAAACCTAACCAAACCAACCTAACCTCCCCAACTTATCCAAAACCTAGAAACCTAACCAAAACATAATCTAGCCTAACCTAACCTAACCAAACAAACCCAACCAACCAAAACCAAACCAAACCCTAGCCTAACCTAAACAAAACCAAACCAACCAACTAACCTACCTAACCTAACTATTTTAACCAAAACCTAACCTACCTAGCCAAACCTACCAAACCCCAACCCAAAATATATTGGAACATTTCCAAAAAAAGAGTACTCAGATTTACTTTAAGTCCCCTTTTTTTTTTGGATTTTTCCCAAAAATTATTTTTGAAAACTTTATGTAAAACGAACATATTTTTTGTTGGGGTAAAAACACTCAATGGTAAATTTTAAAATCGTTTTCCCGAAAAAAACCATTCCGCTTGAAGACCATTGGGGGTCACCCTTCCCCCCAACACCATGGGTAATGGGGGTTCCACCCAAAGGTGAACAAAACCTGCGTCAACCGGGAAGACAGACCCATGAAATGGGGTAACATCCAGGAAAAAATCTTTTTCCAGCCCAAACGTCACCCAACCCCTAACCAACCTAACCTAACCAAATTTCCAAACCAACCCCAAAACCTTCCCTAACCGAACCAACCCAAACCCCCAAAAAACCCCCTCTATCCAAAACCTAAACCCTAACCAAACCCAACCAAAACCCCATCAAACACCTCTACCCAAACCAAACCCCTAAAACCAAACCCAACCTAACCCACAAACACCTCGAATACTACCTAACTTAACCTAACCTTTACCTAACCTACCGAACCTAACCAACCTAACCTATCCTAACCTGTCCAAACCTAACCTAACCTATCCAAAACCAACCTCCCTAACCAAACCAAATTACCCTAAGCTAACCAAACCTAATTTTTTCCAACCTAACCCTTTCCCTAACCTAACCTAACCAAAAATAACGAACCAAAACCAAATTATCCAAAATTAACTAACCTAACCTAATTTTATCCTAACCAACCTAATTATCCTAACCTAACCAAAACCTAACCTAAATAACCTAACCTAATTTCCTAACCTACCACTTTCTTTTGAAAAACTTCAAAACACTCTCATACATCATTTGAGACCCCTTTTCCAATATCTTCATCCAAAAAATTTATCATCTCCTACAGAAAACCCCCCAAGATTATTCGAACCTCCTAAAGCTTTGAGTCCCAAAAAACATTTTTTGAACATTCCAAACAAAAACTAAAACACTTCCAAAATTTCATTTTGATTACTCCCAATAAGATTTGACAGCTCTAATTTATTAAAATACAATTCTTTAAAATTACTCTATCCCAAACCCCTCCCTCATTCCCCAACTTTAAAACTTAGCACAAAAAAAAACTAACTCAACACTTATGACTGAGAATTCCTATCTAACACATGATAATTTGAACCAACTTGAACCCCACTGATCTTCTTAAAAAAATGCTCTGCACATCTTTAAACACCTTCAAAAAACCACCATAAAACACCCCCGAATCCCCCCAAAAAACACTATGATTATACCAAATCCCACTGAATACTACCAATCACCGTCAAAATCCCAGAAAAAAAAGTTTAACTCACCATCTAACCCCTTTTTATAAAAATCCCCAAATCACTATCCCAAGAACTCCCCCCCATTTGGCCATAAAAAAAAAGATGAACAAAACAATAGCAAACACTTGTAAAGATCACCTCAACTGAAAACATATCTTGTACACACACATAATATAAGCAACCCCCCCTACAATCCCCATGTCCTTCCCTCAAAATCACTAATATCACAGAAAACAATCATTTTTATAAAACATTTCCCCCAACCACACACAAAAAAAAAATCTTTTTTGAAAATATCAAAGCGCACTCACCTCACTACCCCCAACACACGATGTCCCCCTCACGGGACCGACGAGTTCCCCTCCGTGCGACATCCCATTGTGTTATTGGGGGTTTGGGGAAATCACACCTAACCCCCTTGTTTAACCTTTTGTACCCTACATTATCAAAGAACACTATATCCAAAGCGATTCCCGATTTTTTGACCCCCAAACACCAGACACAAAAAAACCACTTTTTTTATAATTTTTCACACAAAAATCACGTCACAATTTCCCTACATGTTTACCGTATCTATCAACACAATCACCAAGATCACAAAAAATCTAAGTCAGCATCCAAAAATATAGTCACTGAAAACATTATTTTTTAAACATTCGCACAAAATAAGACATACACAAAAAAACCACAACCTTCCACCCAAAACATAACATAACATAGCCACTATAAAAATATCACTATCACAAAAAAAAAAAAAATAAAAACAAGCTCCCTTTTTATACATTTTTAAATTTCAAATTTAAGACTGAGACATAACACCAAATCTAGACATTCCCTCCCAAATAAGACATACCATCACCCTTAAACTTTCCTTTCCCTTTTTCATTCGTATATCTCCTAGAGATTTTTTAACCCCCCACGGATCCATCACGACGTAGGAGCCAGAGGGAAACCCTCCCACTCCAACACCACCCACTAATCTGGTCCCCACTCGGGATGGATCCCCTCGGGGTTTTTAAAAAATTTCTAGGAGATATACGGAAAAATAAAAGGAAATTTTAAGGGGGATGTGTAGTCTTGTTGGAGGTGGGGAAAGTCTTAGATTTGGTGTGGGATTCTCATGTCTTAAAAAATTTCAATTGAAAAGATAATAGTGGGTTCTGTGTATTATTTTTTTTTTTTTTGTGATGTGAATGTTTTTGGCTCATGTTATTTATAGATGTGGTGGAAGTGTTGGGGGTTTTTGTGTATGTCTTTTTTTGGCGAATGTTTAAAAAATAAGTGTTTTTTATGCATAGTAGTTTTGAATGCTGATTTTGATTTTTTTGGGGACTTGGTGATTAGTGTTGATAGATGACGGGGAAACATGATATGGGAAATTGGGGATCTGATTTTTGTGTGAATAAATTTAAAAATTTTGTTTTCTGTGATCTTGGTGTTGGGGACATAAAATTTGGTAATCGCTTGGATTGTGTTTTAGATAATGTAGGGTACAAAGTTGAAACAAGGGGTTAGGGGTGATGTTACCCAACCCCCAAGTAACACAATGGGAGGTGAGTCATGGAGGTGAGCTCGTCGGTCCGGAGGTGAGACATGTGTGTTGGTGGTAGGGAGGTGAGTGCGCTTTGTATTGCAAAAGATTTTTTTTTTTTTGTGTGTGTGTGTGGAAAGTTTTTTAAAAATGATTTTTTTCTGTGATATTTGTGATTTTGAGGTAAGTGAACATGGGTATGTAGTTGGTGATTGTCTTTTATTATGTGGTGTACAAAATTGTTTTCGTTGATGGGGTCAGACTAAGGGTTTTTTGGGATTGGTTTGTGTTCATGCTTTTTTTTCATGCGCCAAAAGGGGAGGGATTCTTGGTTATAGTGATTTGGGGGGTTTCTATAAAAAAAGGGGGTTAGATGGGATTTAAACTTAGTTCTGGTGATTTTGACGGTGATTGGTGTATTCAGTGGTGATTTGGGGGAGTAAAAAGAGTGTTTTTTTGGGGGTTTCGGGGTGTTTGATGGTTTTTTTGAAGGTGTTCAAATGATGTGCAAGCATTTTTTGAAGAAGATCGTGGTGTTCAGAGTTGGTTCAAATTAGTCATGTGTTAGATATGGTAATGTCTATGTCATAAGTTATGAGTTAGTTTTTTTTTTGTGCTAATGTTGTAAAGTCTGGAGAATGGGGAGGAGTTTGGGGGGATGGAAAAGTAATTTAAGAAATGTGTAAGTGTAAATAAAATTTGAGCTTTAAAACTTATTTGGGAGTAAAAAAAATGATATTTTGGAAGTGCTTCGTGTTGTTTGAAATGTTCAAAAGTGTTTATTGGGTCTCAAATGCTTTTGGGTGTTCGAAGTAATTTGGGGGGGTTTTTTGTATGAATGATAAAAAGGGTTTTGGGTAGAGATATTGAGAAAAAAGGGGGGCCAAATGATGTATGAGAGTGTTTTGAAGGTTTTCAAAATAAAGTGAGTAGGTTAGGATAATTAGGTTAGGATTTTAGGGTTGGGTTTGGTTTTGGTTTTGAAAGTTAGGTTAGGTTTAGGATAAATTAGGTTGGTTGATTAATTGGGGTAATTAGGTTAGGGTTTGTTTTTTAGGTTAGGTTAGGTTGGATAGGGTTTGGGTTTGTTTTAAGTTAGGTTAGGTTTTCTTTGGTAAATTTGGTTTGGGGTTGGTTAGGTTAGGATGGGAGGTTGGTTAGGGCAGGTTTGGGGGGGTTAGGTTAGGTTGGTTCGGTGGTTAGGTAAGGTTAGGTTAGGTTAGTTTTTGTTTCGAGGTGTTTGATGGGTTAGGTTTGGTTTGGATAGGTTTTGGTTTTGGGTTTGGTAGAGGTGTTTGATGGGTTAGGTTGGGTTAGGTTAGGTTAGGTTAGGTTGGATAAGGTGATTTAGGGGTTGGGGTTAGGTTCGGTTTAGGTAAGGTTTGGTTTGGTTAGGAATTTGGTTTGGTTGGTTTTAGGGTTTGGATAGAAAGTTTGGGCTGGAAAAAGGGTGATTTTCTACCGGTGTTACCCGCATTTCATGGCGTCGTCTGTCCTGAGTTGACGCAGGTGTTATGTTCTACCCGGGTTGACCCCATTACCCCGTGGTGTTTTGGGGGGGGGAAGGGGTGACCCACAATGGTCTTCCCGAGCGAGGAAAGTGTTTCTTTTGGAAATCAGTAAAATATTTCTCCCTTTGGGGTGTTACCAAAAAGAAAATAAGTTCATTTCGTTTAAAATTTTTAAAAAATAATTTGGAAAAAATCCAAAAAAAAAAGGAGAGTTCAAAGTAATTCTGGGGTCTTATGAAATTTTGGGGAAATGTTCCAATATATTTTTGTTGGGTTAGGTAGGGGGCGGTAGGTTAGGTAGGAAAAGGGTTTAAAATAGTTAGGTTGGGGAGTTAGGTTAGGTTAGGTTAGGTTAATTAGGGTTTTGGCTAGGTTTGGGTTTGGTTAGGTTGGGTTTGGTTAAGTTAGTTAGGTTAGGTTAGGCTAGATTATTTTGGGGTTTGGTTAGGCTGGTTTGGGTATTAGTTAGGTTAGGTTAGGTTAGGTTAGGTTAGGTTAGGTTGGTTAGGTTTGATAAATTAGGTTAGGTTAGGCTAGGTTAGGGGGAAAAAAAATTTTTGGGGTTGTGGTGTGTGTGTGTCTGTGTGTGTGTGTGGGGTTGGGTGTTGTTGTCGAAAATAGAGAACCGAAAAGACGTTATAAATGGGTTTTTTTTTGTGACTTTTTTTGATGTAGTGTGTCCCCCTTTTTAATTAATGAACTAAAAGGGTTAAAAAAGAAAAAAAAAAATGGGAGGTGTGGGGTTGTGACTTTTTGATGAAATTAGTAAAAGAGAAAAAAATTTTGGGTGTTGTGGGTTGTGGGTGTTTGGGATGGGGGTGTTGATTTAGTTTATGGTTATTTTGGGGTGTTTTTTGGGGTATTCAGTGGTGTTTTGTATTTAGTGGGGTATTTGGGAGTTCAAATGGTGTTTTTGGGAAATGTTTCGTGTTGTTTTGGAATGTTCAAAGGTGTTCAAAAATGTTTTGATGTGTTCAAATGTTGTTTTTTTTAAGGTGACAAAGGGGTCAAGGGGGTTTTGAGGTGTTCAAAGGTTTTTGAGGTTTTTTAAAGGTGTTTTGAGTGTGTTTTAAATGATTTGGAGTGTTTTGAAAGTGTCAAATGTGTTTTTTAAGGGGTTCAAAGGTGTTTTTTAAAGGGGTTTAAGGGGTTTTGAGTGTTTTTCAAGGGTGTTTGAAGGGGTTGAAGGGTGTTTTATTTTAATTAGCGGTGTTTTGTGTAATCAGTGGTGTAAATTTGGAGTACCAAATGTTTTGGAAAAAGTTTTAAAGGGGTTCAAAAGGGGTTTTAAGGTTGTTCAAAAGTTGTTTTTTTTTAAGGGTCAAGGGTGTTCAAAGGGTTTTGAAGGTGTTTAAGGGGGTTTTGTTTGAATTCACGGTTTTTTAGTATTTTTCAGTGGTTTTAATTGGGATACTCAAAATTTTGTTTTTTTGGAAGTGTTCAAAGGGTTTTTTAGTGTGTTCAAATGTTGTTTTTTTGAAGGGGTCAAGGGGGTTCAAGGGGGTTTTTAAGGTGTTCAAATGTTTTGGGTTTTTCAAAGGTGTTTGTGTGTCAAATGTTGTTTTTTTGAAGGTGTTAAAGGTGTTTTGAAGGTGGTAAAGGGTGTTTTGATTAATTTAGCGGTGTTTTGTAGTATTCAGTGGGGTAATGGGAGTACTCAAATTTTGTTTTTTTTGGAAGTGTTTCAGTGTTGTTGGAAATGTTAAAGGTGTTTTTTAAGGTGTTCAAAGGTGTTTTGAGGGTTTTTTCAAAGGGTTTTTTGGGGTGTTCAAAGATTATGGAGTGTTTTTTAAGGGGTTCAAATGTGTTTTGAAGGTGTTTAAAGGTTTTTGAAGGTTTGGGAAGGGTGTTTGATTGAATTCAGCGGTGTTTTGTAGTATTCAGTGGTGTAATTGGGAAAACTAAAATTTTGGTTTTTTTTGGGAAATGTTTCGGTTGATTTGGGAAAAGTTCAAAGGTGTTTTTGAAGGGTTTTAAGATGTTTTGAAGGTGTTCAAGGGTTTGAAGGGGTTGAAGGGGGTTTTTATTTAATTCAGCGGTGTTTTAGTGTAAAAGTGGTGTAATTGGGGGACTCAAATAGTGTTTTTTTGGGGAAAAGTTTAAAAGGTGTTCAAAAGGTGTTTTTTAAGGTGTTTAAGGGTTTTTTATTGAAAATTTGGGGTTTTTAGTAGTATTCAGTGGTGTAATTGGGAGTATCAAATAGTGTTTTTGGAAATGTTCAAAGGTGTTCAAAGGGGTTTTGAAGGGGGTTTTAAGGGTGTTTTTATTGAATTCAGCGGTGTTTTAGTAGTATTCAGTGGTGTAAATTGGGGGAGACTCAAATTTTGTTTTTTGGAAGTGTTTCATGGTGATTTTGGTTTGGGGTTTTTAGTGTTTTTAGTGGTGTTTTTTATTCTGGGGTATTTTTGGGGTACTAAAAAGGTGTTTTTAAGTGTTTTTGGTTTTTTGAAATGTTCAAGGTGTTCAAAAGGGTTTTGAGTGTGTTCAAATGTTGTTTTTTGAAGGTTAAACAAGGTTTTTCAAGGGGGTTTTTTAAGGTGTTCAAAGGTGTTTTTGGGGTTTTTCAAAGGGGTTTTTTAAGGGTTCAAGGGGTTTTTGTGAGTTTTAAAGGTGTTTTTTGAAGGTGTCAAATATTTTGAGAGTCTTTGAAGGGTTTTAAAGATGTGCGGGTATTATGAAGGGGTTCTGGGAGTATTTGAGGGGATTTTGGGGTGTTCGAAAGATGTTTTGGGGTATTTCAGTGTTGTTTGGAATGTATAAAGTATTTTTGTGAGATTCAAAAAGATTTTAAGGGGGGTTTTGAAAGGTGTTCAAATTGGGGGTGTGTGCGTATTAACTCTAATTGTAAAAATTTGACTAGTGAATTTATCGAAAAAATGGTTATAAATGTTGGGTACTTTCTGAGTATGTATCCCTTTTTAAAATTTAATGAACTAAAAAGGGGTTAAAACGAAAAAAATTGGGGGTTTGAGGAAAAATTTTGAGGGTTGGTTGGGGGTGTGAGGGGTTTGGGAGGGTGGGGGGGATTACTTTTGTGGGGGGGGTGATGAGTGAAATAGTTAAAAAAAATTTTTAGACTGTGTTTAAAATTTTGGGGGTTGTTGTGGGTTTTACCAAAAATATTTTGATAAAAATTTTTCCCTTGATGAGGTACAATCCCCCTTTTTAACTTTAAAGAACTAAAAGGGTCGTATGATTCAGCCCGTGTGTGTGGGGGTCATCGCTGACTCACTGACCCTCGAGTAAACACATTAATGAGAGGAATCTGACGCACCTTGTTTTGACTGTGTAAAGGGGGAGCACCCTGCCCCCAAGGGGGAGTTCATTTGAAAGCTTTTCCCCCCGGGGGGGAACCAAAAAACCCTTTTCCCAAAGGGGATGGAGTCTTTGGGATTATGAGAAATTTTGGGGTGGGAGTGAAAGTGAGAGGGGTAAACCAAAAAATTTTTCCAAAAGGGGAATTTCGAAAACCCCAAAGGGGGGAATCCAAAAAACTTGATCCCAGGGATGGAACATTTATTTCGAAAAAAAAATTTGATCCCGGGAATCTAAGAATTTCGAAACCCCCCTAGGGGGGGTCCAAAAAATTTTATTTTCGAGAAATTTAGGGATGGGGGGGAAAATGAGAGGGGGGGAACCCTTAAAAATTTGATCCCAGGAGATGGATCTTGGTAAAATTTTAAAATTTTTGGGTTGGGGGGTGGGGGGTGAAAGTGGGGGGGGGGGTGAACTCAAAATCTTGATCCGAGGAGATCATAAAAATTTTTGGGAAACCCCCATGGGGGGGAAACCAAACTTGATTTTCGAGAAAATTTGGGGGTGGGGGTGAAAGTGGGGGGGGATCCGAGGAATTGGGGGGCTTTGATTTCGAGAAATTGTTTGGGGGTGGGGGGTGAAAGTGAGGGGGGAACCCCAAAAACCTGATCCGGGAGAGGGCTTTCGAAAAAAACCCCTAAGGGGGATCCAAAAAACCCTAGGGGGGGGGGAAACCAAAACTTGTTTTGGAAAATTTTTTGGGTTGGGGGGTGAAAGTGGGGGGGGGGATCCGAGGAAAAATGGAGACTTTTTATATTGGAAAAATTTTTTGGGGGTGGGGGGGGGAAAGGAGGGGTAACCCCAAAAAAATTGATCCCAGAATTTGGGGAATTTCGAAAACCCCAAGGGGGGGAAACCAAAAAAATTGATCCGGGGAATTGGAGAATTTCGAACCCCCCTAGGGGGAACCAAAAACTTGGTAATATCGAGAAATTTTGGGTGGGGGGGAAAGGAGAGGGGGAACCCTTAAAAACTTGATCCCGGGGGATGGAGACACAAGAAAATGAAAATTTAAAAAAAATTCGAAAAAAAAAGGGAAAAAAAAAACGAGGGGGGGGGGGGCGATCCCGGGCGACGCTGCAGAAGGCGCAGCAGAAGGGGGGGGCGGGGGTCGCGAAGGGCGCGGCGGGCGCCGGGCGGGGCGCGCGGGGCGGCGCGGGGGCGGGGGGTCGCGAAGGGCGCGGGCGGGCGCGCGGGCGGGCGCGCGCGGGGGTCGCGAAGGGGGGGTCGTGGGCGGGGGTATTGGTTGGGGGGTCAAGGGTGAGGTAGTCTCGAGGGCGAGGTCATGGTCAAAACCGGCAGTAACACCTAGGTGTGAAAAGGTGACCCTCCAGCCGCTGGTCCTAGACCGGAAGGGACCGCCCAGTGGAAGGTCTAAACCGGAAGGGACCTCCCAGAGGAAGGCCCTAAACCGGAAGGGACCTCCCAGAGGAAGGCCCTAAACCGGAAGGGACCCCCCAGAAGAAAACTTCACTACTCACGTATTTTGCTTACTTTTTACTAGTGACAACACGAGTGGTTTTATTGTTCAGGTAGACACATACTAAATAAACCATACAATAGTACAAAAAAATTTTATTAAAAAGATGGGAAACTATTACAGTGTATATACAATGTCCACAAAAATATCAACTTTCTTAAGTTATCATCCTTTTTGAAGGGATATCAGGATGATCGAATCACATGAACTAAAATAATTCAAAACATCTTTTGTCACTGAATGACAACAGTCCTCTCTTTTTTTCATCTTTAGGATACATATTTCTCTATTCACATTACTAAGAGATTTACAGTAAAATGTTTCTGAATCATAATTAGACAGAACTTTCTTGTTGTAGGCGTGAGTTAACACTGGCATGAAAAATGAGTGAATTCCTTTCACTTTACCTGTGTGCTCTACCCTACCTTTATAATGCACATTTTTAACTTAAGCACCACTAATTCACTAACATTGTTATTGTTAATTTCAGCTTTTAACAAACCTAACTGTCGTTTTTTACTATAACGTACAATTGGTGATGTCTGGGATAGCTAAAGAAATACATATTCGATACTAATCGTTCCCTTTTTAATACAGAGTACAAATTCTTACATTTTATACTGAATATGTATGAGTCTTTATCAATATATAATAAGTGAGCATCAACTCCAAAATAAGATGTTAAGACGTGGCGAATAAAACACGCAATATTTCCCACATTTTTTTTAGTTAGAAGAAGTGGTCAAAGTCCTTGAATCAAAAGCCCTGTAAAACCAACTAAGACCACCCATCCCTCACCCCCATATCTCAAACCCATAACATCAAATGACAATCACCAAAACCATAGTCCTTTATATTTAAGAGTAAGATCATTACCCCTAAGCCAGTGGATATATCCCTCACAACACACACACACATGCACACACACACACACACACACACACACACACACACACACACACACACACACACCACACACACACACACACACACACACACACACACACACACACACATACACACACACACACACAACACACACATACATACATACATACATACATACATACATACACAACGAGTGAAGACGCGGGGACAGGAGCCATGAATCAACCCCTGCAACTATTTATAGGTGAGTACACACATATACAGAAACAAGGGGCACAACTGGAAGTTGAAAATTTGGATGAGTTAAAGGGATGTTTTGAAGCATTTCTTCAACCGTAGGATTGTCAGGAAGTGGAACAGTCCGGAGAGTGAAAAAGTAGAGGCAGGATTCATACATAGCTTAAAAAAGAGGTACGATAAGGTGCAGAGCCAGATGTGAACCGACCCCTGCGACCATATATAGGTTAGTACACACACAGGAGGCTACTTAGCGAACTAGATACTTAAAAGGCGATGAGGCCAGATAGCATCTCTCTGTGCATCCTGAGAGAGGGAGCAGAGGCACTCTGCGCACCACTGACAACAATCTTCAACACTTCTATTGAAACAGGGCGACTACCTAAGGTATGGGAGACAGCAAATGTAGTCCCAATTTTTAAAAAATGGAGACAGACGCACAACACTGAACTACAGACCGATATCAGTGACATACATAGTAAGCAAAGTCATAGAGAAGATTATCAGGAGAAAAGTGGTGGAGCACCTAGAAACGAATGAGCTTATCAACGACAACCAGCACGGATTAAGAGACTGGAAATCCTGTGTCACAAACCTACTGGACAAGGTGACAGCAGTAAGACAAGGCTGTAAGAAGGCTTTTGACACATTTCCACACAAGAGGTTAGTGCAAAAGCTAGTGGACCAGGCAGGTATAACAGGGAAGGCATTGCAGTGGATCAGAGAATACATGACAGGAAGGCATCAGCGAGTCATGGTACGTGCTGAGGTGTCGGTGTGAGCCCTTGTGACGAGCGGGGTTCCACAGAAGTCAGTCTTGGGGCCGGTGCTATTTCTGGTATATGTGAATGACATGACAGAAGAATTAAACTCAGAAGCGTTTCTGTTTGCAGACGATGTGAAGTTAATGAGGAGAATTCAGTCAGAGGAGAATCAGGCAGGACTACAAAGGGATATGGACAGGCTACAGACCTGGTCCAGCAAATGGCTCCTGGAGTTCAATCTCGCCAAATGCAAATCATGAAGATCGGGAAGGGCAAAGAAACCGCAGACAGAATACATCTAGTGCGCCAAAGACTAAAAAACGTCACCAAAGGGGAAGGATCTTGGGGTGAGTATAATACATCAACCAAACAACTGCTGCGGCATACAGGCGACTAGCAAACCTGAAAAACAGCATTCAAACAACTTAGTAAGAAAACGTTCTGCACTCTGTAACATCGTGTACAACAGGCCCATATGGAGTATGCAGCACCAGTTGGAACTCATACCTGATTAAGCACATCTAGAAATTGGAGAAAGTGTCAAGTTCACTGTACAGCTCTGTGACAGTACAGCTATGTCACGGTACAGTTGTGCCACAGAACAGCTGTCTCAAAGTAAAGCTGTGCCACAGTACGCTTGTCACAGTATATCTGTGTCACAGTACAACTGTGTCACTATAAAAGCTATGTCCACGAGCCTAGTCCCGGAGTAAAGGGGCATGTCCCACGACGAGAGGTTCAAGGAAATCGACCTGACGACAAATGGACTACAGGAGGGGCATATCATACTGTGAGGAATCGACAAGGGGGACAGGGACAGGATGTTTCAGAGATGGGGCACACCAACAAGGGGTCACAATGGGAAGTTAAAAAATCAGAAGAGTCACAGCGATGACAGGAAGTATTTCTTTATCGCAGAGTTGGGCAAAAG
>NC_069399.1:16639108-16641803 GCF_026875155.1 Cherax quadricarinatus | reverse complement strand
CGGGCAGATAACCTTTCTGCCCTTTGACCAGGACCCCCCGGGTTTTGGACCTACCCTACCTGATGCTACTTCTTTTAGTGTCCCCTCCCATTTAGCAATGGCTCACTTTTGAACGTCACCCATATCCTACGGCTTGCCTGTAAAGTTCCTGTTATAGGGGGGGTTCCTTAACCTTCGCCCCTCCCTCCCCCCCCCTCCTTCCCCACCCTTCCCCCTTTTTTCCCCCCCTCTCCCCTCTCCCTCCCCTTTTCCCTCCCCCCCCCCCTTTCCCTTTCCCCTTCCCCCTCTCTCTCCCTTTCTCCTTTCCTCTCCTCTCTCTCCTCTCTCCTCCTTCCCCCCTCTCCTCCTCCCTCTCTCTCTCTCTCTCCCCCCCCCCCCCAAAAAAAAAAAAAAAAAAAAAAAAAAAAAACTCTTTTTCCCTTATTTACAAAAAAAACAAAAAAATTAAACAACTTTTTTTTTTTTTTAAAAAAAAAAAATTCCCCCCCCCAACTCTCCTAATTTTAAAATTTTAAAAAAAAAACCCTTTTCCCCTTAAAATTTTCCCCCTTTTAAAAAAATTTTTCTTTTCACCCCAAAACCTAAAAACACTTCTGGGGGGGTTTCCCCCCCCACTCCCCCCCCTAAATCTTTTCCCAAAAAATCCTCCGGGGGCTTTTTAAAAAAAAATTTTTTTTATTTTTTCCAAAAACCCTTTTTTTCTTTTAAAATTAAAAAAAAACCTCCTTTCTCAACCTTTCCCCCCCCCCCCTTAAAATCTCTTTTTTTTTCCAAAAAAAAAAAAAAAAAAAGGGGGGCGAGCATCTCTCTCACTCTCTCCTCTCTCCCTCATCTTTCTCTCTTTCTTCTCCTCTCTTCTCTCACTCTCTCTCTCAATCTCTCCTCTCTCTCTCTCTCTCATCTCTCCTCTCTTCCTCTCTCTCTCTCTCTCTCTCTCCTCTCTTAGTCCTCATCCTCTCTCTCTCTCTCTCTACTCTCTCACTCAAAAAAAAATAAAAAAAAAAAAAAAGGAATGGTGGGAAGTGGGGGCAGAATCAGGGATCAGAAGAGAATGGTTCAGGTAGGGAGGTGTGGATGAGGAGCAGTGGAAAATAGATTGGAACAAGAGTGGGAGAGAAAATTAGGAGACAGAGCTTTCTGTGAAATTGTAAAAGAGGTTGGAGAAGGAGAGGAAGAAATTGGGAGGAACAAGTCGAAAACCTGCAGTAGCCGGATTAAGGTTTCTAGAAGCTGAGTAAACAAGGCTGAAGCAAGTGACAAGGAGCATTTATCAAAGAAGACACAGCATATGAAGCTGAGAGGTCGAACAGTAAGGAAGGAGATATAAATTATGCTAAGGGTCATACAGCCTGCAAGAAGGGCAAGGAGTGAAAGGGAAGGAGCACTGGTGCAGATGGAGAAGGTGAAGGACGAATGCAGAGGCACAAACCATGCAATCCAGAGCCACTGGCTAATCAAGGAGAAATGAACCACATACAGACAGGATCCATAGTCACCGAGGGAAGGCCAATGGAAGAGTAAAGGAAAAATCAGTGTTTATCCAGTGGGCTTCAGGAGAGAGAGGGAAAGGACAACACATCTTAAAGACGCAGAAGAAAGAAAGTAGAAAAGTATCACGGTAAATAGTGAAGAATACATGGACGAGACTGTAAATTTTCAGGAACGGGGGGGGGTAATTGAAGGTGAGAAACTGACCGATCAAGCTGATTCTCAGGACAGAAAACAGTGTGGAACAGGATCCTCCAAGAAAACCACAGTTTGGAAATACTCGGAAGAGTACAAGAGGGTGGTTTTTTCCTAACAGAGACAGAACACAAACAGAACGGGACAGCAGCTGAGGGAGAGGACAAAAATAGAAAAAGGAGCTAGTAAAAGGAGCAAGGATGGAATCCCAGCAGAGGTCAGTCAAGCAGAACAGAGCAGCAAGGGCAAGCACACACACAACTATCCACAGAACCACCCACAACCTTCACACAAACTACACACCGTCCCAACACACACAACAACCATCCTACAGCTTCCACACAAACACCCAGCTATAGAATCCCACAGTATTCTTGCGCAGGTCTCCACCCTCACCAGTCCACCCCAACCACCGTGTTGGAAATGAAACTGAAGGTAATGTACACAAACGCGGGATGGAATAACAAATAATGGGAGGAGTGGCCCGAAAGATTCAAAGAGGCATCTCCGACATCATAGCTCTCAAAGAAACAAAGCTTTACAGGTAGATAACAGATGCCCATCTTCCAAGGGGATACCAAATCCTGAGAAAGGACAGAGGACCACGGGGGGTGAGGAGATGGGCCATTGCTGATCAAAACCGGATGGAAATTTTGATGAGCTGGAGTAGAGGAAACACGGAGAAGAAAAGTGATAACATATGGAACGCTTCACTCGGAGGTCCATGGTGGTAATTGCAGTGATGTGGGTATAACCCACTGTGGTGGGGTATAACCCACCACAGAACAGCAGGAGGCCAAGGCAATAATATGACGAGAGCAATAGAGCAATTTTGGGATGACACACTGGCTGAAGTGTCAGAAGAGTCATGCTGCAGGGCAAAGATCCTGATCAATGGGTGACTTTTAACCACAAGAATCGATTGGGAGAACTTTGGAGCCACATGGGGGGCCCAAGATAAAATGGAGGGCTAAGATGAAGAGGTGGTACTGTGAAAACTTACTTCAAGTAC
>NC_069399.1:16616608-16634108 GCF_026875155.1 Cherax quadricarinatus | reverse complement strand
AGTTAGAAATTTTGCCAACAATAGGGCTCAAAATATCAACAAGCCATTTTGGGTAATTTATATGAAACTGACCCTATGGAGTAATAATTGGTCTGACTGGATTCCCTGGTTTGTGTGTTTTTATTAGTCCATAAAATGTAAAGGGAAAGATGGATTAGTGGAAGTAAATTTTTGACTAATTCTCTTTGCCTTTTAGTAGAAGTTTTATTGTTTTATTGAAATTGCTGTTAACGGTTTCTAGGGATTTTTCCTAAGTTTAGAATAGGTTTCAGTATCAATCTAAGAGATTATTCATTTTTCTTGGTAATCATTTTCTTTCATAATTACTATTGCATTTATTTTGTCTGCTTTTGTAAGGCGCAAATTTTTATTGTTATTAATGTATCATAAGTCTTAAAGAATCTTTGAGGGCAATTGGGAATGTTTGGTTTTAACATAGAGCTATATACCATCCCTTTACTAAAATTAATTTTCTCAGAGGATAAATCAGAAAATTTTTCAAAGTTACCAAAGGCTTTTGCAATTTCAACATTATTAAGTTTTTTTTGAAGTTGCAAAACTTAGGCCAAAACCCAGAGCAGCAGTTGTATGTTTGTCTAAAATTTCATCTGATAAGTTAATTACAAAATTGTTATTAGCATGCTTTGTCCAATCACTATTTTCAATTAAAATGTCTAATTTTCTTTGTAGTTTGCTCTTGAGTTCATTACAAATTCTTCTGAGTTTATTATAGCAATGATCCAACATACTGTGTTTCCATTCTGATGGAATGGCCTGATTAAAAGAGTATTTTTTTGTTTCTCAATATTTTGAATGCTTCCTTCTCCTGTATTTTAGTTATTTCAATATGTTTCTGAAGAATAATTCTCATAAAATCATCAAAAGGACGATCTCTCATGTCAAGGAGTCTCTTGGGTAAAAGAGACTTGGGCAGAACTTGTTCATTTAAACAATTTTTTAAAAAATTAAGTCGAATTTTTAACTTGTGGGACTTGATCAGTGCAGAAGAAAACTGTGAAGCAAAAGATATATGATTAGGAAAGCTTATCGAGAACATTCTGAAGAGTCGTGTGGTATCCATTAATGGAATAAGCTCACAGTAAACAGGTGATTTCAGAATATGCAAAACAACCACTCTGAAAGAATAGAGATCCCAGTTCCCAGTTCCTTGATAATGTGAGTAGTCACGAAAGCGCTTGGAATTTTTCTATTCTTTCAGAGTGGTTGTTTTGCATATATATGTATATATATATATATATATATATATATATATATATATATATATATATAATATATATATATATATATATATATATATATATATATATATATATATATATAATATATATATATATATATATACAATAAGATCACAGTAAACAGGTGATTTCAGAATATGCAAAACAACCACTCTGAAAGAATAAGAAATTCCAAGCGCTTTCGTGACTAGTCACGAAAGCGCTTGGAATTTCTTATTCTTTCAGAGTGGTTGTTTTGCATATATATATATATATATATATATATATATATATATATATATATATATATAATATATATATATATATATATATATATATATATATATATGGTCTGCAGTGAGCACAAGACGTGTGCCAGTTGTATACGCGTCTTGTGTTCACCAGTCATGTATAGCAATTTTGTGCATAAAGTGCGTGTGAACCAGATGTGTCTATCTGCTAAATTAACCAGGTGGGTACGCCATCCATGTATCTCCACAAGTTATTGTGTCTGACGGCTTATCCTTTTGATAAGCAGAGATAGTTTTCAATTTTACTCTCACTGATTTGGACGTTTCTGGTGCTGCGAGAATATTAATTTTTCAAAGGTCGTGTATCTGACACCTCGTACTGGAAGAAGCGAGATATTTGTAATCTATGAATATTTTTGAAGTATCTCATGATCAATAATTGTACATTAAATACTTCGGTTTGATAAATTCGGCTTACAGTGCTTGTTCATCTATTTAACCTATTTTAAAATGTTAGTCAGTGTGCACTAAAGCAGCAGGAGAAAGTGTCAGAATGAAGCTCTCCATCACGATTTGCTCTCTATATACATGAGGTTGTTGTAAAAATTAGTCGTCAAGCAAATGGGATGACATTAGCGTCTCTGAGCTACCCTGATAATTACAGTAATTTAGAGAAGCTCTCCAATTTACAATTGACGTAGAGAACACCAACAAATTTATTGTTTCCGTTTCCTAGAAACGATCGTGGCAGTGGGATGCCGGGTTTGTTATTAGAGTTGCAGACAGTTAACTGTGTGAAAACTTAAGCCAAATGGTTGAATTGGATGTTTAGCTGGGGAAGATTGTGTGAGTGTAAATTGGCTGCAACTCGCAGCCACCTAGCTGCGCATCCAATGCGCATCAGTTTTCACACAACTAACTGACTGCAACTCTCATAACACACCCAGCATCCCACTGCCATAATCGTTTCAGGGAAATGGAAATAGGAAAAAGACTCTTGGGATGAGTATAATACCAAACACATCTGCAGCATATGGGCGCTTTGCAAACCTAAGTATGTTGTTTGCACACCTGAGTAAGGAATCGTTCAAGTCTCAATACACCGTGTACGTCAGGCCCATATTGGAGTACGCAGCAATAGTATGGAACCCAAACCTGGCCAAGCACGTCAATAAATTAGTGAAAGTGCAAAGATTTGCAACAAGACTAGTCCCGGAGAGGGTAATCAACCTGACGACACTGGAGAGTAGGAGGGATAGTGGAGATATGATAACGACACATACAATATTAAGATAAATTGACAATGTGTATAGAGAAGGTATGTTTCAGAGATGGAACATAACTATAGGCGGTCAGAGCTGAAAGCTGAAACTCAGATGAATAACAGGGATGTTAGAAAGTATTTCTTCAGTCACAGAGTTGTCAGCATTTGGAACTATCTATAGAGTGATGTAGTGTACGCAGGATACACTCATGTGGTGGCCTGGTGGCTAAAGCTCTCGCTTCACAAAGCGAATGTCTGGGTTCGATTACCACCCAGGGTAGAAACATTGGGCATGTTTCTTTATACGAGTTGTCTAACTTCCCCATCAGTAAAATGGGTACGTGTGTGTTAGTCGACTGGCATGGGTCGCATCCTGGGACAAAACTGACCGAATTTGCCCGAAATGCTCTGCATAACAAGGGGTTTTCTATATAGTAGTATGTCATTGATATTATCTTGAACTGTACATGTACTTGTAGTAAATAAAGATATTAATATTATTATTATTATTAATAATATTATTATTATTATTATTATTATTATTATTATTATTATTATTATTATTATTATTATTATTAGTAGTAGTAGTAGTAGTAGTAGTAGTAGTAGTAGTAGTAGTAGTATAGTTTTAAGAAGAAATACGATAAATTTCATGGAGCAGGAAGTGGCGGGGCCAGGAGCTATGACTCGACCCCTGTAACCACAAACAGGTGATACAAATTAGTAAATACACACACACACTCACACAGACATACGTACACCTACACACACACACACACACACACACACACACACACACACACACACACACACACACACACACACACGCACGCACGCACGCACGCACACACACACACAAATGTTACCCGAAGCTGTTCTACAGCCGAATAAGAAGGAAAATAAAAGTTAAGGACCATGCAATCAGGCTGAGGAAGGGAGGAAGTGAGATTACAAGTAACGACAGAGAAGTATGTGAAGAGCTCAACACGAGATTTAAGGAAGCATTTTCAGTGGAGACAGAAAGGGCCCGAGAAAGCCGGAATGGTGAGGTAAACCAACAAGTGCTAGACACAATACACGCAACAGAGGAGAAGGTGAAGAGGCTGCTAAGTGAACTAGGTAACTCACTGGCGATGAGGCCAGATAACATCTCTGTGTGGATCCTGAGAGAGGGAGCAGAGGTTCTAAGTGTACCACTAACAACCATCTTCAACACATCTATCAAAAGAGGGCGACTACCCGAGGTATGGAAGAAAACAAATGTAGTTCCAGTTTTTAAAAAAGGAGAGACACATATGCAGCATTAAACTACAGACCAATATAACTGACATGCATAGTATACAAAGTCATGGAGAAGACTATCAGGAGAAGAGTGGTGGAGTACATACAAAAGGAATGAGCTTACCTGCGACAACCAGCACGGATTTAGGGACGTGAAATCCTGTGTCACAAACCTCCTGAAGTTCTAGGATAAGGAGACAGCAGTAAGACAAGAGAGAGAGGGGTGGGTAGGTAGCATTTTTTTGGAGTTTCAAAAGACTTTAGACACAGTTTCAAACAGAAAATTATTGCAAAATTTGGAAGATCAGACAGGTATAACAGGGAGGGCACTGCAGTGGATGAGAGAATACCAGACAGATAGGCAACAGCGAGTCATGGTACATGACGAGCTATCGGAATTGGCGCCTGTGATGAGCGGAGTTCCACAGGAGTCAGTTCTAGAACTTGCGCTGTTCCTGGTATATGTAAATGACATGATGGAAGGAATAAGAGCATACCATAAGAAAGAAGGAACACTGCAGCGGGCCTACAGGCCCATGTGAGGCAGGTCAAATTCTTCAATTGGCCTTAACGTAATCAGATCAGTCACATTCACTTAAGGGAGGACCACGACATCTGACATAGGAGCACAAGCTAGTCAGGTCCAGCTCACCCCCACCCACACCAATTCATGTATTTATCCAACCTATTTTTAAAACTACACAATGTCTTAGCTTCTATGAAGGCACTCAGGAGTTTGTTCCACTCATCCACAACTCTGTTACCAAACCAGAGCTTTCTTATATCCTTCCTGAATCTGAATTTTTCCAACTTAAAACCATTGCTCCGAGTCCTGTCTATGCTAGACATTTTTAGAATACTGTTTACATCTCCTATATAAATTCCTGTTTTCCATTTACACACCTTAACCATATCCCCCCCAGTTCTACGTCTTTCTAGAGAGTGAAGATTCAGGGCCCTCACTCTACAGACTTTGCAAAAGCCTTCGACAAGTGTGACCATGGCGTAATAGCGCACAAAATGCGCGCTAAAGGAATAACAGGAAAAGTCGGTCGATGGATCTATAATTTCCTCACTAACAGAACACAGAGAGTAGTCGTCAACAGAGTAAAGTCCGAGGCAGCTACGGTGAAAAGCTCTGTTCCACAAGGCACAGTACTAGCTCCCATCTTGTTCCTCATCCTCATATCCGACATAGACAAGGATGTCAGCCACAGCACCGAGTCTTCCTTTGCAGATGACACCCGAATCTGCATGACAGTGTCTTCCATTGCAGACACTGCAAGGCTCCAGGCGGACATCAACCAAAATCTTTCAGTGGGCTGCAGAAAACAATATGAAGTTCAACGATGAGAAATTTCAATTACTCAGATATGGTAAACATGAGGAAATTAAATCTTCATCAGAGTACAAAACAAATTCTGGCCACAAAATAGAGCGAAACACCAACGTCAAAGACCTGGGAGTGATTATGTCGGAGGATCTCACCTTCAAGGACCATAACATTGTATCAATCGCATCTGCTAGAAAAATGACAGGATGGATAATGAGAACCTCAAAACTAGGGAGGCCAAGCCCATGATGACACTCTTCAGGTCACTTGTTCTATCTAGGCTGGAATATTGCTGCACTCTAACAGCACCTTTCAAGGCAGGTGAAATTGCCGACCTAGAAAATGTACAGAGAACTTTCACGGGCGCGCATAACGGAGATAAAACACCTCAATTACTGGGAGCGCTTGAGGTTTCTAAACCTGTATTCCCTGGAACGCAGGAGGGAGAGATACATGATTATATACACCTGGAAAATCCTAGAGGGACTAGTACCGAACTTGCACACGAAAATCACTCACTACGAAAGCAAAAGACTTGGCAGACGATGCACCATCCCCCCAATGAAAAGCAGGGTGTCACTAGCAAGTTAAGAGACCATACAAATAAGTGTCAGGGGCCCGAGACTGTTCAACTGCCTCCAGCACACATAAGGGGGATTACCAACAGACCCCTGGCAGTCTTCAAGCTGGCACTGGACAAGCACCTAAAGTCAGTTCCTGATCAGCCGGGCTGTGGCTCGTACGTTGGTTTGCGTGCAGCCAGCAGCAACAGCCTGGTTGATCAGGCGCTGATCCACCAGGAGGCCTGGTCACAGACCGGGCCGCGGGGGCGTTGACCCCCGAAACTCTCTCCAGGTAAACTCCAGGCTATCCTCATAGGGAAGATTTCTGATACATGGGATCAACTTTGTCATCCTCCTTTGTAAGTTTTCAATGCATTTATATCCATTCTGTAATACGGTGACCAAAACAGTGCATCATAATATAAATGAGGCCTAACCAAAGATATATAGAGTTGAAGAACAACCTGAGAACTTCTATTATTTATATTTCTTGATTTGAAGCCAAGAATTCTGTTAGTTTTAATGCGAACACTTATGCACTGTTGTCTTGGTTTCAGATTACTGCTAACCAGAACTCCTAAATCCTTTTCACAATCCATAATATTAAGATCTACATTATTTAGTTTATATGTGGCATAGTTATTTTCCTGTCCATCCTTAAAAACTTTGAATTTGTTTATATTATACTGCATCTGCCACTTCTCCGACCACTGTATCAGTATATTCACATCATCCTGGGGTACTCTAATGTCCTCATTAGAATGAATTTGACAGCCTGTTTTGTTGTTAACAGCAAATTTGCTTACGTCGCTATTTATTCTCTCATCTATGCTGTTTATGTAAATTGTGAACAACAAGGGGCCCAACATTGACCCCTGTGGAACACCACTTGTGACGTGCCCCCATTCTGATTTATCCCCATTTATGCAAACTCTCTGCTACCTATTTGTCAACCATGACTCTACCCAGGAAAAAATTTCTCCTCCTATTCCGTGTGCCTTAACTACTTCCTCAAATAACTTGGTGAAGAATGTTAGTAAATTCGTAAGACAGGAACGCCCCTTTGTAAAACCGTGCTGAGATTCATTTATCAATTTGTGCCCTTCATGATGGCTACGAATTGCTTGCAATTATTGGTCCCATAAATTTTCCAACTGTGGAGGAAAGCCTTATTGGTCTATAGTTCGAAGCTAAGGACCTGCCACCTGCCTTGTAAATAGGTGTTACATTTACCATATTCCACTTGTCTGGCACTATGCCAGTTTGTAGTGATATAGTGAAAAGATTAGCCAAAGGTATGCTAAGTTCCTCTTTACATTCCTTTAAAACCCTTGCAAACAGTTCATCAAGCCTGGGGATTTATAAGGTTTTAATTTCTCTATTTACCTGAGGACCAAGTCACTAGTTACTCCAATAGTGCATAGTTTATTATCGTCCTGTTTTACATAATTTATTATTTCTAGAATTTCGCTAGTATCTTCCTGAGCAAAACTGAGAAGAAGTAGATATTGAAAAGTTCACACATTTCATTATCACTGTCAGTGATCTGACCTGAGTTACTCTTAAGTGGGCCTATCTTGTCCCTAATCTTACTTCTGTATAATTGAAATAACCCTTTTGGGTTAGTCTTTGAATCCCTTGCGACTTTACCCTCATAATCCTCTTTTGCTTTTCTTATTCTTTGTTTTATATCTCTTTTTAATTTAATGTATTGATTTCTTAACTGCCCATTCCCTCTTTTGATACGCCTATATGTGACTTTCTTTTGACCAATGAGAAGTTTTAATCTATTGTTTATCCATTTGGGATCATTTTTGTTAGATCTAATTTCCCTACTCAGAACAAAAGTTTTCTGGGCAGCTAGCACTATGCTCTGAAAAACGTCATATTGGCAACCCACACCACCTACCTGACCCATAGCCAGGTCATCCCAATCTAGCCCACCCAGGTAATTTCTCAGTCCAATGAATTCAGCCAAGCAGAAATCTGGGACAGAGACTTGATTGCAGTTATTTGGGTAATTCCATTATAAATAAAAAAAAGGCACAATACTGTGACTGGAACAATACACATATAACCTGCACATAGAAGAGAGGAGCTTATGACGACGTTTAGGTACGACTTGGACCTTTCACAAAGTCACACTAACGAAAAGGAGAGAAAGAGGGAGTATGTGTAGGACAGCAGACAGGGACAGGACAAGAGAGGTAGTAGCGGAGGTGGTGGTGGTGGTAGTAGTAGTAGTAGTGGAGTCAGTCATATACTAAGAAAAAGGAGCACTGCAAGGGAGCTAGGTGCCCATAGAAGGTAGGAGCAAGAACACTAAGGAGGGGGGAAATAATAAAGGACAAATACCCAAGGCAGAAGAAAGAAAACCCAAAGGAGAAAGAGGAAAGTGGAGAGGGGAAGAGGGAGAAGAGAAAAAAAATCAGGTTAAGTCACAGATGTTCTGAAGTTTGGAGCATTTTACAGTGTAATGGAAAAGGAAAACATCTACAGAGACGAAGCCAGGACTAAGATTCATACAAGAAAAGTTGTGTATAAGGGAGGATTCAACTACACGGCGACTGTAATAATTGGAAGTAGGGTAGACAGTTTTAGCACAAGGCCAGTCAGTAGGACGACTTTGATCTCTGACATGACCTCCCACCCTCCCACCCCCCCACCACAAACTTCACCTCCACAGTGGCCCAACATAGTATCTTGCCAGGTCTCCAGCTCCCCCAACACCAACAAACCCCCAAGACCAAACTATTAGAACTATTAGAAGCTGAAGGTGTGGTACACCAACACAGACTGAATAAGAAATAAATATTAGGAGTGGGAAGAAAGAATCATGAAGACATCCCCAGGCATCATAGCACTCATAGAAACGAAACTCATTGAGACGATAACAGATGCATTCTTTCCAGCTGGATATCAGGTACTGAGGAAAGATAGAGAGAGCAGAGGGGAGGAGGAATTGCACTGCTCATCAAAAACCGGTGGAGATTTGAGGAAATGGAAGGAATGGAAGAAAGGGATTACATAATAGGAACAGTTCAGACTGGGGTCCCAAGGTGGTCACTGCAGTGATGTACAACTTGTCACAGAATAGAAGGAGGCCAAGATACGAATATGATGAGAGCAACGGAGCAATGGTGAACACACTAGCTGAGGTGGCCAGAAACACCCACATGGTTAGGGCAAAGTTACTAGTCATGAGCGATTGACTGGGAAAATCTAGAGGCAGATGGGGGACCTGAAATGTGGAGAGCTAAGATGATGGAGGTGGTACTGGAAAATATGTTACGGACACTACCAGAGAAGAAAGAGAGGTTGGGCCAGCAAGACTGGATCTCATATTCACCTTGAGTAGTTCGCACATTGAGGATATCACAGAAGAAAGGTTTCTTGGAACTAGTGATCATGTGGTCATGAGTTTCAAATACGTAGTAGAGTTACAGGTGGAGAGGAATGCAGGAGGAGTCGGACGGGAGAAGCCAAACTACAAAAGAAGGGTCTACACAGGCATGAGGAAGTTCCTGCATGAGGTTGAGTGGGAAATAGAACTGGTGGGAAAATCTTTAAATGAAATGATGGACTGCGTGACAACTGAAAAGGAGGAAGAGGAGAGGTTCATTTCCAAGGTCAATATAAATAATGGGAAGACCAGAAAGAGCCCTTAGCTCACTCAAAGGTGTAGAGAGGCCAAAACTAAGCGCACTACAGAATGGAAAAAGTATATAAGACAAAGGACACAGGAAAACAAAGAGATTAGTTAAACAGCGCGAAACGAATATGCACAGATAAGGAGAGAGGCCCAGCGTCAATACGAAAACGACATAGTATCTAAAGCCTAGTTTGACCCAAAGCTGTTGCACAGCCACATCACTAGGAAAACAACATGTAAAGGTCCAGGATATCTGGCTGAGGAAGGAAGGAGGGGAGTTTGAAGAAATGACCGAGAACTGAAAAGCTCAACACAAGCTTTTAGGAAGAATTTTCAATGGAGACAGAAATGAACTCCAGGAAGCCGGTATGGTGCACCAAAAAGTGCTGGACACAATACACAACCTGGAGTATACCTGATCCACCACGAGGCCTGGCCTGAGACCAGGCCTCGTGGTGGACCAGGCTGTTACTACTGGCTGCATGCAAACTGAAGTACGAACCACAACTCGGCTGGTCAGGTATTGACTTTAGGTGCCTGCCTAGTGCCTTCTTGAAAACAGTCAGGGGACTATTGGTAATCCCCCTTATGTATGCTGGGAGGCAACTGAACAGTCTTGGACCCTTGACACTTACTGTGTTGTCTCTCAGTGTACTTGAGGCGCACCTGCTTTTCATTGGGGAATTACTGAATCTCCTGCCGAGTCATTTGGTTTCATAGGGAAAGATTTTCATGTGCAAGTTTGGTACTAATCCCTCTAGGATTTTCCAAATGTATATTATCATGTATCTCTCTCGCCTGCTCTCCAGGGAATACAAATCAAGGAACTTCAACCGTTCCCAGTAATTTAGGTTCTACATCGTGCTTATGTGTGCCATGAATGTTATTTGCACAATCTCCAGGTCAGCAATTTCGCCTGCCTTGAATAAGGTAGTTAGTGTACAGCAGTATTCCAGCCTAGAGAGAACAAGCGATTCGAAGAGGATCACAATGGGCTTGGCGTCCCTAGTTTTGAAGGTTCTCATTATCTATCCTATCATTTTCCTAGCAGATGCGGAAGATGCATTGTTGTGGTCTTTGAAGGCGACATCCTCTGACATTATCATTTCCAAGTCCTTCACATTACTTTTTCGCTCTATTGTATGGTTAGAATTTGTTATATACCCTGACACAGATTTAATTTCTTCGAGTTTTCCATATGTAAGTTGCTGAAATTTCTCTTCATTGAAATTCATATTATTATGAGTGGCCCATTTGAGGATTTGGTTGATGTCCGCTTGGAGACTTGCGTTGTCTTCGATGAAGGTCACTGTCATGGCAATACGGATGCCATCTGCAAAAATAGACACATCTCTGTCTGTGTTAGATATGATGATGAGGAATAGGATATGAGCGAGTACTGTGCCTTGTGGAATAGAGCTTTTCACTGTAGCTGCCTCTGACTTTACTATATGTACTATTGCAATTTGTATTCTATTTGTTAGGAAGTTATAGATCCATCGACCAACTTTTCCTGTTATTCCTTTATCCCGCATTTTTTGCGCTATTACACCGTGGTCACACTTGTCAAAGGCTTTTGCAAAGTCTGTGTATACTGCATCTACATTCTGTTTATCCTCTACAGCATCCAGGACCTTGTCATAGTGGTCCAGTAGCTGGGACTGGCGGGAGCGACCTGCTCTGAACCCTTGTTGCCCTGGGTTGTGTAATTGATGGGTATCTAGATGGTTGACGATCTTGCTTCTCAGAACCCTTTCAAAGTTTTTATGATATGGGATGTTAGTGCTATCGGTCTGTAGTCCTTTGCAATTGCTTTACTGCCACTTTTGTAGAGTTGGGCTGTCTGTTATTTTCAGTGAGTGTGAGATAACACCTGTGTCCATACTATCTCTCCGTGGAATGCTGAAGGAGGAAATGTAAGGATGTAAAGACTACTTGGTAAACTAGATACCTCGAAGGAAGAGGGACCGGATAACATCTCTCCATGGGTCCTGAGAAAGGAGCATATGCGCTGTGTGTGCCACTATCAACAAACTTAAGTGCATATATGGAAACTGGACAATTATCTGAGGTGTGGAAGACAGCAAATTTATTCCCTATTTTTAAGGAAGGAGACAGATACGTGCCCTTAAACTACAGACCAGTGTCACTGACATGCATAGCATGTAAAGTCATGGAGAAGATTATCAGGAGAAGAGTGGTGGTGCTCCTAGAAAGGAACAAGCTTATACACGAAAACAAGTACAGTTTCAAGGAAGGAAAATCCTTTGTCACAAACCTACTAGAGTTTTATGACGAGGTGATGGAAGTGAAACAGGAGAGAGAGAGAGGGGGGGGGGTAGATTGCATTTTCTTGGACTGCAAAAAGGCTTCAGACACAGTTCCACAAAAGAGATTAGAGCGAAAACTAGAGGAACAGGCAAGTAGAACAGGAAAGGGACTGCAATGGATCTTAGAATAACTGACAAAGAAGCAACAACGAGTCATGGTACGTGACGAGGCGTCAGAGTGGGCGACTGTAACGAACGGGGATTCACAAGGGTCAGTCCTTGGACCGGTGCTGTTTCCGGTATATGTGACTACATAACGGAAGGAATAGACTCAGAAGTGTCCCTGTTTGCAGATGATGTGAAGCTGATGAGTAAAATGCAATCGGATGAGGATTAGGAAGGACTGCAAAGGGATGTGGGCAGGCAGCAAGCCTGGTCCAGCAAATGGCTCCTGGAGTTTAACCCCACCAAGTGCAAAGTCACGAAGATCGGGGAAGGACAAAGAAGACCACAAACAGAGTACAGATATGGAGGTAAAATAACGTAAGTCTCACACAATGAAAAGAATATGGTTTCGACATATCAGTAAGGAAATCATTAAAAGGACACAAGTGCAACTAATGTGACATTTTATTGTGGCAACGTTTCGCTCTCCAGGAGCTTTGTCAAGCCGGTGTCGGCTTGACAAAGCTCCTGGAGAGCGAAACGTTGCCACAATAAAATGTCACATTAGTTGCACTTGTGTCCTTTTACTTTACATATTGTCGGTAATTCTACCAACATTATTACAAGGAAATCATTTATGACTCTGTACAGTGTACATCAGCACATATTGGAGAATGCAGCACCAGTTTTAAACCAAGACCTAGTCAAGCACGTAAAGAAATTATGGAAACTCCAAAGGTTTGCAGCAAGATTTGTTTCGAAGCTAAGGGGAATGTCCTACGGGGGTAGGTTAAGGGAAGTCGGCCTGACGACACTGGCGCACAGGGAGGATAGGGGGGACATGATAACAATACATAAAATATTGAGAGGAATTGACAAGGTGGACAGAGACAGGGTGTTTCAGAGATGGGACACAGCAACAAAGGGATACAACTGAAAGTTGAAGACTCAATTGAGTCACAGGGATGACAGGAAGTGTTTCTTACGTCGCAGAGTCGTCAGGAAGTGGAATAGTCTGGGATGTGATGTAGTGGAGGTAGGATCCATACATAGTTTTAACAAGAGGTATGATTAAGTTCATGGAGCAGGGCAAAAACGACCTAGTGGCGACCAGTGAAGAGGAGCTGCCACGAGCTATGACTGGACCACTGCAACCACAATTAGGCGAGTACACAAACACACATACATACACACACATAAACACAGACACACACAGACACACACACACACACACACACACACCACACACACACACACACACACACACACACCACACACACACACACACACACACACACACACACACACACACACACACAAAGAAAAGGAATCGGCCACTCAAAGTAATTTTCAAGGCAGAATCAACCCGAACCATGATCATGCAGGAGAGAGCACGGCTGAGAGGCAAGCAGGAGTTCCGGAGTGTGTACCCCGATCGAGACAGAACACAGGACGAAAGGAAGACAATGAAAGAGAGAGTTCAAGAACGAAAGGAGAAATGGGAGGAAATGAAAAAGGAGAGCAGAATAACCCAGGATCAAATGGAAGGACAAGTGCACCCCCCAGAAACACCTGCAGAAGGACTCCAGCCACGACACCCCCAAGGCAACTGAACAATCCAAACCAACCATCACACACCAATCCCTCTGTTTCAACCCCCCGCACCACAGTTACAGTATTAGAACAGAAGTTGAAGGTTTGGTACACAAATGCAGATGGATTAACGAATAAACATGAGGAATGGCAAAAAAGAATCAATGAGAAGTCCCCAGACATCACAGCAGTTACAGAAACAAAACTCACGGAGACAGTAACAGACGCAATCTTCCCACCAGGATACCAGATCATGAGCAAAGATAGAAGGGGCAGGGGGGGAGGTGGGGTTGCTCTGCTCGTAAAAAACAGATGGAAATTCGAGAAAATGGAAGGCATAGATGAGACGGGAGAAAGAGACTACATAGCAGGTACACTTCAGTCTGGGGAACACAAAGTGATCATTGCAGTGATGTATAATCCACCACAGAACTGCAGGAGGCCAAGAGAGGAATATGAAGAGAGCAACAGAGCAATGGTGGACACACTTGCTGAGGTGGCAAGAAGAGCTCACTCCAGCAGAGCAAAGTTGCTGGTTATGGGGGATTTCAACCACAGGAAGATTGACTGGGAAAACCTGGAGCCACATGGGGGTCCCGAAACATGGAGAGCCAGGATGTTGGACGTGGTGCTGGAAAACCTCATGCACCAACATATTAAGGACACTATCAGAGTGAGAGGGGAGGATGAACCAGCAAGACTGGACCTTGTGTTCACACTGGGGAGCTCAGACATTGAGGACATCAAGTATGAAAGTCCCCTAGGAGCTAGCGACCACGTGGTTCTGTGCTTTGAATACATAGTAGAGCTGCAAGTGGAGAGAATAACAGGAGTTGAATGGGAAAAGCCTGACTATAAAAGAGGGGACTACATAGGGTTGAGGAACTTCCTGCGGGAGGTCCAGTGGGACAGAGAACTGGCAGGAAAGCCAGTCAATGAAATGATGGAATATGTAACAACAAAATGCAAGGAGGCAGTGGAAAGGTTTATTCCCAAGGGCAACAGTAACAACGGGAAGACCAGAACGAGCCTCTGGTTTACCCGACGGTGTAAGGAGGCAAAAACAAAGTGCAATAGAGAATGGAAAAAGTACAGAAGGCAGAGAACACACGAAAATAGGGAGATCAGTCGCAGAGCCAGGAATGAGTATGCACAGGTATGGAGGGAGGCCCAGCGACAGTATGAAAATGACATAGGATCGATAATCAAGACTGACCCGAAACTGTTGTATAGCCACATCAGGAGGAAGACAACAGTCAAAGACCAGGTGATCAGATTAAGGACAGAAGGTGGAGAACTCACAAGAAATGATCAGGAGGTATGTGAGGAGCTGAACAGGAGATTTAAGGAAGTTTTTACAGTAGAGACAGGAAGGGCTGTGGGAAGACAGCTCAGAAGGGAACATCATGGAAGGCAAATCTTGTATCACAAACCTCCTGGAGTTTTATGACAAGGTAACAGAAGTAAGACACGAGAGAGAGGGGTGGGTAGATTGCGTTTTCCTAGACTGCAGGAAGGCCTTTGACACAGTTCCCCACAAGAGATTAGTGCAGAAGCTGGAGGATCAGGTGCATGTAAAAGGGAGGGCACTGCAATGGATAAGGGAATACCTGACAGGGAGGCAGCAACGAGTCATGGTACGTGAAGAGGTATCACAGTGGGCGCCTGTTACGAGCGGGGTCCCACAGGGGTCAGTTCTAGGACCAGTGCTATTGTTGATATATGTGAACGACATGATGGAAGGAATAGACTCTGAAGTGTCCCTGTTCGCAGATGACGTGAAGTTGATGAGAAGAATTAAATCGGACGAGGATGAGGCAGGACTGCAAAGAGACCTGGACAGGCTGGACATGTGGTCCAGTAACTGGCTTCTCAAATTCAATCCAGCCAAATGCAAAGTCATGAAGATTGGGGAAGGGCAAAGAAGACCGCAGACAGAGTATAGGCTAGGTGGACAAAGACTACAGACCTCACTCAGGGAGAAAGACCTTGGGGTGACCATAACACCGAGCACATCACCGGAGGCACACATCAACCAAATAACCGCTGCAGCATACGGTCGCCTGGCAAACCTGAGAATAGCGTTCCTATACCTTAATAAGGAATCGTTCAAGACACTGTACACTGTGTATGTTAGGCCCATACTGGAGTATGCAGCACCAGTCTGGAACCCACACCTGGTCAAGCACGTCAGGAAGTTAGAGAAAGTACAAAGGTTTGCAACAAGGCTAGTCCCAGAGCTTAAGGGAATGTCGTACGAGGAAAGGTTAAGGGAAATCGGACTGACGACTCTGGAGGACAGAAAGGTCAGGGAGACATGAAAAACGACATACAAGATACTGGGGGGAATAGACAAGGTGGACTAGATAGTTTTGTTTTAGAGAGGGGACACAGGGACAAGGGTTCACAACTGGAAGCTGAAGCTCAGACGAGTCACAGGGACGTTAGGAAGTTTTTTCTTCAGTCATAGAGTTGTCAGCAAGTGGAATAGCCTAGCAATGAAGTAGTGGAGGTAGGAACCATACATAGTTTTAAGAAGAGGTTGCCCAAAGCTCAGGAAGCAGAGAGAGAGAGAGGACCCAGTAGCGTCAGGAAGAGGCGGGGCCAGGAGCTGGTCTCGACCCCTTCAACCACAATTAGGTGAGTACAATTAGGTTAGTACACACACCCCAAACACACACACATAACACACACACACACACACACACACCCCACACACACACACACACACACACACACACACACAGGAAGAAGGACCTAGTATTGACCAGTGAACAGGCGGGGCCAGGAACTGTGAATCAACCCTGCAACCCATAACTAGGTTAGTACAATTTGGTGAGTACACACACACACACACACACACACACACACAGACAAACACACACACACACGCACACACACACACACACACACACACACACACACACACGGACCTAGAAGATGAAGTAAATATCCAGAAGTGGGTTACTGGGCCAGTACCCAAAGGGAACATGGCATCTGGAGCAGGTATACCCCTATTAAAGGAGGGGTCCAAAGGAAATCAAGGAGAAAAGACTTATGTTAAGGCCTTATCAGGCTACCAGGCAAGGCCGATAATCGAAGGGGACAAGCTGTTGGGTGCATTGACAGGAGTAAGTGAGGGGGATGGTGCAGGTAAAGAAGGTGGCAGGTCCCATGTAGATGCACGATCAGGCCACCAAGAGCAACAGGAAACAATAAAGAAGACAAGGCTTTATAGAAATGGGACGCAGAGACAGGGAGGGAAAGACAATGGGAGGAGGGGAGGGAGAGGTCGGTCTTTATTCATGGGCTTCAGGAGAGAAAAAGGAGGACACACAATGAAAGACAGCAGAAAGATAAACAAGAGAGTGATAACATCATGAAACACATAGGCGAGAAGGACATGACTGAGACAGTAAATTTTCATGGAATAGGGGGGTACGCAAAGGGGAGAAATCGGCCAGTTTAAATTCATTCTGATGAGAGAAACAGGAACAGAATCGTGCAGGAGAAACCATAATTGAAGGACTCATAAATATACCGGATGGTGTTCCTAGACTGCGACAGAACGAGAACAGAACGAGAGCAGCTGAGGGGGGAGGATGCAGATACGAAAGGGGACAAAAAGAGAGACAGGATAGGGTCAGCAGGGGAGAACAAGTCGGGCGGAGCATCAAGCATAAACACCCACAGAACCACACTGAGAACCTCAAAACCATACTTTTCCCAGTACAACCACAATCCATACTCACAACCCATGCACCCTGCCAGTTCCCCCATACCTCCAAACCCCACAAATCCTCCAGAATACAGTGTTGGAGAGGAAACTGAAGGTAAGGTACACCAACGCTGTCTGAATAAAGATTAAGTGGGGGAAAAAGGAAAAAAGG
>NC_069399.1:16499096-16616108 GCF_026875155.1 Cherax quadricarinatus | reverse complement strand
TTTTAAATAACAGGTTTAGTCAAGATAATCTGGTACCAATTTAAATTATAACAGTGGTGGAATTTAGGAATGCTACTCTTGCGTTGACACTGCCAGTACTTTGAACGTCTCCAAAGTATTTGCACAAGCCAACACTAATGTGGCCATCGCACCCAGCGCATCCTTCAAAGAACTGACAAGAACCGCAGTCACTTGTGGAGGCTGTGACAGTATACGTCGGTGAAACCACACGTACCTTACTCATCAATGCATACAGAAAGGATACCTTGAAAAACTCCTCTGTACAGCACTGGAACTCCTACAACTTATTGAGAGTCAGTGACGCCCATGTAGCGATCAAAGGGGCAAATTTCCGTAGACGTAAGTGCATTGAATAATCCTAAATCGCCATTTCAAACGCCTTTGATTGTCGACAAGTTGATTTATGAGACACTTGTGCAACGTTAGGTATCTTTATTCTGTAAATGTTTCACCATCCAGTAATTTCTTTTGTCCAATACAGAGAACAAATGTTGAAGATGAAGGCAAGTTGATAGAATTTCTAAACCATTTACACATTTGTGTCAGACACAGCAACATCTTGGCGTCTTCATGCAGGGATTTTTTTCAAAGCTTTCCTAACTTATAGGCATAAATTACTTCCAAAAATAAATGGTGTGGTGGTTCCGAAATGTTGTGGAAAAAGACACTTATGTAAAGTTCAGGATATATTTTGAAGGGGACGTTTCGCTTCTTCAGCTGTATTAGGAGTGAAGAAGCCATTGACTGGAGAAACGTTTCCAGAGAAAAACATCGCGTAATGCTGCAAAAGTGTCTTATTTATCCACCGTTAAACAGAATAAAGTGAGGTTCGTCATCTTTGATGTTTTACCAATAGTTCTCCTCAGAACGATAAACCCCACCATCTCATAACAACGAAGTACCACCTCAACTTACTACAACTACTACAACTACTACCACTACTACTACTACTACTACTACTACTGCTGCTACTACTACCAGCACCTACAACAAGGACCAGTACACCTACTACTCTTTCACTTCACGTTGTTACCTGTATATATCCTCTGTATCATTATATTGTTTGCAACGGCAGGAAAAAGATCCTGGAGAGCGAAACATTTAAGTAGCAAAATGACAAATGTGTTCTCTTTCCTAACATCAATCTAAATATTTAGACAAGCTACACAGAACAACACGGAAAAATTGAATTGTGGGATAGGTTTTTAGAAAGCAAGACATGGGCACTGCAAGACCAAGATTTTATCACATTGCCACTGGGGACCCACCGATGTATACAACCGAAGACGAGAAAACCGTAATCACAGATATTATAATACTCTACTGCATTTTTTGAGGGGGAGGGGGCGAGAGGGAGGGGGCAACCGTTCCTCGATGTATTCAGTGGTAGCGTTCTGAAGGAATATTAATTTGAGTTACTAATATTCACAGCACGTGGACACTGTGAATGAACAAACAGTGCTAAGTTGTGCTGTAATTCATGTCTCTCACATAAAGCAAAAAAAAAGGTCTGTGTGCAATATTTCAAACTTATAAGCCTTTTTTTTAGGTGTGAACACCAAACTACAACTACCTATTCCAGTTTTGGTCTTAGTAAGGTGATTTAAGAAAGAGAGAAAACGAAATGAGAGTAAGAGAAGATAATAAAGTTAGCTTTTTGTTATTAACAACTTCCTTGGCATATAACCATCCACATAATTGAACGCTGTTTTATAATTTACTAGGATAGCATATGACTTTCTCATAATTTCATCTAATTAATCATCCAGAGAAATATTTTTTCCAATAATTTCTCCCTGATCTCTCTCTCTCTCTCTCTCTCTCTCTCTCTCTCTCTCTCTCTCTCTCTCTCTCTCCTCCTCTCTCTCTCTCTCTCTCTCTCTCTCTCTCTCTCTCTCTCTCTCTCTCTCTCTCTCTCTCTCTCTCTCTCTCTCTCTTTCTTTCTCTCCTTTTCTCTCTAACTTTAAAAAAATTGCCTCACATTGCATTTGTCTACAAAAAAATCCACCATTCATCTATCACTCCATGTTCTCGGTATATCTAAATATCTTGTAAAGACTTACAACCATTTTTATAATTGATTTTCTTCACAATTTTCATCATATGTAAGAATATTCATATAGTTATCTTTACTCCCTTCTGGAAAATAATATAAATAAATTAAAAACATTTCTGGAGCAATTACAGATCCTTGTGGCACCCCACTCGTGACGTCTCCCCTTGCAAACATTGTTCCTCTTAAAACTTTTTGCATTTTTCCTTCAAAGCTTCTCTTTCATTGATATTTATAATCCACATATATGGTGTAGTTTTCGTATTAGTCTTTCTTGAAGGACAACCTTCAGTCTAGGTGAATATAATCTGCCTGTCCATTTCTTTCTTGGAAAAAATTCTTATCTGTCAAATAAATTAACAGATCTGATATACATGATCTGCGGAACAAAATACAAATTCTTTAGCAGGTACGGAATTATTTTATATAATGACTAGGCGCTGAATCCACTTTTCTCCAATAGCTTTTTCCAATGTTAACAACAACACTGGTCAATGTATGAATGGGGTTTTCCCTTGTCCTTTTTTTTCAGTACTGATACAATACGTCGTCTTCCATTTGTCTGGAAATTTACCTTCCATCAATGAAATCCTCAGAAAATTCCAAGGAGGAATGCTTAATTTTTCTGCACATGTCTTCAAAATCCCATGTTGCTGTCCCATCAGGTATTCTTGTTTGTTTTTTTCTTATCAGCGCCTTGTAAAAATTTCATTACTTCCGCTTCATTTATTTCAGTAATCATTAAATAAGCTCTGTATGTGTATGTGTGCTTGTGTACTCACCTGTAACTAGGTGCAGGGGTCAAGTCTTAACTCTTGGCTCCTTGAGCATGAGAGTGCACCAGCGTGTGTGTGTGTGTGTGTGTGTGTGTGTGTGTGTGTGTGTGTGTGGGGTGTGTGTGTGTGTGTGTGTGTGTGTGTGTGTGTGTGTGGTGTATCTGTGTGTATGTGTGTGTGTGTCTGTGTGTGTATGTGTGTGTGTGTCTGTGTGTGTATGTGTGTGTGTGTGTGTGTGTGTCTGTGTGTGTCTGTGGGTATGTCTGAGTGTGTCTGTGTGTGCGTGTGTGTGTATTTGTGCACACAGGAGAGTGCTCGTGTCAGTGCCTGTGTGTGACATAACAAGTCCTGGATCCACAATGCAACTAATGAAACTTAATTAAGCTTCAGGGACCCTAATCCCGTAGGGGCCCCACAAGTAACGTTAGTACACATTGCATAAAAAGTTTGAGTCTACTGTATGAAGAATTTTTATTTTAAATAATAATATTAACAATATTGTGTAATTCAATACAAAATAATAGTTAAAATAAATATTAACTTGTTATTAAAGTATCATGCAGGCTAGGCCTGGCAAGGCCTGGCTAGGTCTGGCTAGGCCTGGCTAGGCCTGGCTAGGCCTGGCTACGCCTAGCTAGGCTGTAAAAGAAAAAAAAAACGTTAAAATTAAGGATGCTTCATTCTAAAAAAATTAATATAAAAATAATTATATATAATTTAAAACCCTCTTAATATCATGACAGAAATTCAAATTTTTATTAAAATTATTTATCCTGGGCTAGCTGTATTACGCTGCTTGCGGTCGTTGTGAAGAATAACATTTCGGTAAATTTTTATTTACACCGTTGACTTTGACACGTGAGATAATCCAGTACAGAAATTGTAATCAAAATCTGGGATGCAGTGGTTAAATTTTTAAAAAGATTGTGGAGATCTGTCGTGGAACAACCCCACTGAAGAAGATAACAGTGGTTACCCAGACTTCGTTCCTGTTTACGAAGGGGCCCCCGTAACAGGTCAAGCTTCAGGGCCCAAAAAATTTAGGTCCGCCACTGCACATAACTGAGCTAAGATGTCGCCTGCTAGTCTCCAGCTTTCTTACGTAAGCAGAATAAAGCGTTTGCTTTACTTATCTGTTGAGGCATCATTAATTAGTCAGTTGTTCAGAATATAGCGAACAATTATGTTTCCATAGGCAAGCAAAACTAGTCAAACGCACTGCCAAACAAACATATAACATAAACTCACTTGTGCACACAGGCTAAAGAACACGTTTATGAAGTAACACTAAATATGTGCACAAGTGGACACTCAACAACGATCACAAGCAAGATAGTGTACAAAGACACACACACACACACACACACACACACACACACACACACACACACACACACACACACAGAGCAGAGGCGCTATGTGTACCCCTAACAACAATAATCAATACATATATCGAAACAGGGAGATTGCCTGAGGCATGGAAGACAGCAAATGTAGTCCCAGTCTTTAAAAAAGGAGACAGACATGAAGCACTAAATCACAGATCAGTGTCACTGACATGTATAGCATGCAAAGACATGGAGAAGATTATCAGAAGAGTGGTGGAACACCTAGAAAGGAATGATCTCACTAACGGCAGCCAACAAGGTTTCAGGGACGGGAAATCCTGTGTCACAAACCTTCTGGAGTTCTATGACATGGTGACAGCAGTAAGACAAGAAAGAGAGGGGTGGGTAGATAACATTTTCTTGGACTGCAAGAAGGCGTTTGACACAGTTCCACACAAGAGATTAGTGCAAAAACTGGAGGACCAAGCAGGGATAACAGGGAAGGCACTACAATGGATCGGGGAAAAACTTGTCAGGAAGACAGCAGCGAGTCATGGTACGTGGCGAGGTGTCAGAGTGGGCGCCTGTGACCAGCGAGGTCCCACAGGGGGTCAGCCCTAGGACCAGTGCTGTTTCTGGTATTTGTGAACGACATGACGGAAGGAATAGACTCCGAAGTGTCCCTGTTTGCAGATGACGCAAAGTTGATGAGAAGAATTCATTCAGTCGAAGACCAGGCAGAACTACAAAGGGATCTGGACAGGCTGCAGACCTGGTCCAGCAATTGGCCCCTGAAGTTCAACCCCACCAAGTGCGAAGTCATGAAGAATGGGAAGGGCAAAGAAGACCGCAGATGGAGTACAGTCTAGGGGGCCAGAGACTACAAACCTCACTCAAGGAAAAAGATCTTGGGGTGAGTATAACACCAGGCACATCTCGTGAAGCGCACATCAACCAAATAACTGCTGCAGCATATGGGCGCCTAGCAAACCTCAGAACAGCATTCCGATATCTTAATAAGGAATCGTTTAGGACCCTGTACACCGTGTACGTTAGGCCAATATTGGAGTATGCGGCACCTGTTTGGAACCCACACCTAGCCAAGCACGTTAAGAAACTAGAGAAAGTGCAAAGGTTTGCAACAAGACTAGTCCCAGAACTAAGGGGTATGTCCTACGAGGACAGGTTAAGGGAAATCGACCTGACGACACTGGAGGACAGGATAGATAGGGGAGACATTATAACGACATACAAATTAATGAGAGTAATTGACAAGGTGGACAAAGACAGGATGTTCCAGAGATGGGACACAGTAACAAGGGGACACAGTTGGAAGTTTAAGACACAGATGAATCACAGGGATGTTACGAAGTATTTCTTCAGCCACTGACTAGTCAGGAAGTGGAATAGTTTGGGAAGCGATATAATGGAGGCAGGATCCATACATAGCTTTAAGCAGAGGTATGATAAAGCTCACGGTTCAGGGTGAGTGACCTAGTAGCGACCAGTGAAGAGGCGGGGCCAGGAGCCAGGACTCGACCCCTGCAACCTCACCTAGGTGAGTACACACACACACACACACAACACCACACACACACACACACACACAAAACACACACAACCACACACACACACACACACACGACAAAACACAAGAAGAAAGGAAGAAACTGAGAGAGATGGTACAAAGGCGAAAGGAGGAAAGAGAGGGGTTGGGGGAAGACAGACAGAAGATCCCAGACCCAAGAAGAAGATCAAATACAGCCTCCCTCACAACTTTCTAATAGAAGTCCCCCCCCCCCTCCCCCCCCCCCACCCAGGTCCAACCCCAATGCAACAAACGCACTTAATTCAAAACTCACCCATGCCACATCCAATGCCCCACCCCACTACATTACAAACGTTCACCCCCACAGCAACCAACCCATAGATTCCTACAGTCCCCCACTCCCACAACACCAATATACTTCCAGAACCACAGTCTTAGAACAAGAAGTTGAAGGTGTGGTATACAAATGCAGAAGGAATATACACACAAGTATGAGGAGTGGCACGAAAGAATCAAAAGACATCCCCAGACATAATAGCACTCAAACAGAAACAAAACACACCAGAATAATAACAATTCAATCTTTCCATCTGATATCAATCCTTGAGAAAGACAGAGGGAGGAGAGGGGGATGAGGAGTTTGCACTGCTCATTAAAAACCAGTGGGGTTTTGAGAAAAAGGAAGGAAAGGATGGCATGGGCGAAAGGGACTACTTAGTAGGAACAAATCCAGTCTGAGGACATAATTTGATAATTGCAGTAATGTACAAAAACCCACCACAGAACTGCAGGAGGCAAGAGAAAGAATACGATGAGAGCAACAGAGCCATGATCAACACACTAGCCGGGGAGAGGCCAGAGAGCACACATGGGGATAGCAAAGTTACAAGTTATGGTGAATTCAATCACAAGAGATTGACTGGAAAACTGGAGCCCAGGGGGTCCCGAAACATGGAGAGCCAAGATGAGGATGTTGGTACTTGTAGAACCTCATGCATCACAAGTAAGAGACCCTACCAGAGAGAGAGAGAGGATGAACCAGCATGGATAGACCTGTATTCACCAGGAGTAGTTCGACATCGAGTGTATCATGTAATGAAAGGCCCCTGGGAAGCTAGTGAACATGTGGTTCTGTGCTTCGGACTCATAGTTGAGCGTCCAAGTGGAAGAGAGTAGCAGAGTATGCTGGGAAAAACCAACTACAAAAGGGGCAACTACTCATGAATGAGGAACTTCCTCAAGACATTCAGTGAATAGGAAACTGACAGGAAAACCAGTACAAGAAATGATGACTAAGTAGCGACAAAATTGCAAGGAGGCAGAGGAGAGTTTGTTCCCAAGGGAAACAGAAATAATGGTGAAGAACAGTACGAGTCCTTGGTTCACCAAAGGTGTAGGGAAGGCAAAAAACTAGGTGGTGACTAGAGAATGGAAAGAGGTACAGAAGACCAGAGACCTCGGAAGAATAAAGAAATCAGCCGAAGAGGCCAGAAATCGAATATGCACAGACAAGAATGGAAGCACAGAGACAATATGGAAAATGACAATTACGCATCGAAAAGTAAAGAACTGACGCCGAAGCTGTTGTTGCAGCCACATTCAGGGAAGAGAAACCAACAGTCAAGGACCAGGGTATTATCAGACGAGAGGTACAGGGTGATGGGGAATTGCACAAAACGACCTGAGAGGTATGTCAGAGCGCACACAAGATTAAAGAGGTATTTTACAGTGGAAAACCAGTAGGACTCAGAAATCAGAACAGGGGGCTCACCATCAAGTGCTGTTTAGGCACATATAACACAAGAGAGGTGAAGAAGGCCATGGCGAATACACAACATTATGACACACTCAAAGCGGTGGACCAGACAACATCTCTCCAGGTCCTTTATGAGAAGCAAACTATTGTGGACATATAACAAAGATCTTCAAAGACAGCATCATTTGAAACTGCAACTAACCCTGAGGTATGAAAATGTCAATGTATCCCAATTTTATAAAAGGAGAGCCAGACTTAGGCACTAACTACAGACGGCTAGTGTCATCTACAGGTATATGCTATGCAATGGTCATAGGGAAGATATCACACTGAGGAGGAGTAGTGGGCACTAGAAAAACACGTGTATACTTGACAACCAGCAAGTTTCAGGAAGGGAAGGATCCTATGTCACGAAAACCTACTAGAGTTTTATGACAAGGAGTGACACAGAAGTTAGACAAAAGAGAGAGGTGATGACGACTGCGTGATTTGTGGACTGCAAGGAAGCTTTCGTACCACAGTCCTCACAAGATGTTACTAGCACAAAGCTAGAGGACTGCAAGCAGGGCACATAACCAGGAAAGGTCACTTGCAATGGATCAGAGAATATCTGACGGGAGGCAACAACGAGGTCATGGTACGCGACGAGGTGGCAAGTGGGCGACCTGTGACAACAGGTTCCACAGGGGTCAGTCTAGACCTTGTGCTGATTCTTGTATAAGCGTGAACGACATAACGGAAGGATCGACTCAAAGTGTCCTTGTTTTGGCAAACGATGGGAATAGTTAATTGAGAAGACTCAATCGGAGCGAGGATCAGTGCAGGACTAACAAGAGACCTGGACAGCTACAAGCCTGGGTTCCACAACTGGCTCCTTGAATTTAACCATGACCAAAAGGCAAAGTCATGAGATTCTGGTTAGGGCAAAGAAGACCAGCAGACACAAATAAAGTTTTAGATGCCAATAGACTGCAACCTCACTCACGGAAAAAGATCTGGGTGAGTATAATAAACCGAGCCATATCTCCTGAGCTGCACATCAGCAAATAAACTGCTGCAGGCATAGCGGGCGCCTGGCAAACCTCGGATGCGGTCGCTGATACCTCAGTAAGGATTCGTTTAAGACTCTAGTACAACCATCTTAACGTCAGGCCCTAAAACTGGAGTTATCAGCAACCTCCAGTTTGGAATCCACACCCTAAGTCAAGCACGTCATAAGAAACTTCAGAAAAAGTGCAAAGGGTTTGGCAACAAACTAGTTCCCAGAGCTACGGGATTGTCCTATGAGAAGGTGAGGAAATACGTCCTGACGACACTGAGGCCGGAGGGTGCAGGGGAAACATGATAAACGTCATAATAATCAATACATGCCAGAATAACGAGTGTGGATCAAAGACGGATGTTCCAGAATTGGGACACAGGACACAAGAGGTCATCAAATTGGAAAGATTGAAGACTCAATGATCAAGGGATGTTAGAAGGTATTTCTTTCAGTCATAAGAGTAAGTCAAGGCCGATGAACTAGCCCTAGTAAAGTGATGCATTGGTGGAGGGGAGCATGTGAAACCAATACATAGTTATTTAAGGCGAGATATAGAATATAGCTCATGTGGCATGGGAGAGACGAGGACCTAGTAGCAATCAGCAGAAGAGGCGGCCAGGAAACTGTGAATCGACCAGACCCAATGACCAACATCAAATAAGGTGAGTACAAATAGTGAACACACCGTCACCAACCAAAGTGCACGCAAGGACTACCTAAACAAGCACTAAACCACACATATACACAATCATCAGCAAACACAAATTCACAGTCAGTTAGCAGTAATTAATAGGCGGGGAGAACAGCATTGTTCTGGGAACGACACTCGCATGACCACCCTACAGCCAGCTGAACAATTTGCTTTGACGTCCGAGCGTATCCTCATACATATTAGTGGGGACACGACACTTCATAATAACGTTTTCGTCATTAATATGTAACTGGCACTTGTCAAGGGAGTGTAATGGTACGTCCAGTGACCTTTGTGTTTTTGCTAATTTTACAATTTAAGTACTGCCATTTAGCTAATACTGTGAGAAGACGAGATGATAGTAATCAAACAGCCAATTATGGTACTATCTTAGAGAAAAATGATGCAGTTGGGAAAAAAGGAGAGAGTATGTAAACGGTTCCAAAAACTAGTGCGATTTGCAGCAACTCCCCTCTAGTATCCTATGGTAGATCTATCAACATGTCCCTTCTATGACTCTGGGTACTCTAATAAATCACTCTTTGTAGTAACAAGAGAGACGAATTTCGTTCTATGGGGTAATAGCAACAAAGTATATTTAAACACATTTTGTCCTATATAAATAATAGATAAATAAACATAATATATAATAAAAATCTAACTAATAAAGTAAAATAATTAAAAATAATTAATCATATATGAGACGTAGATTATAAATAAACCTACTGAGGCACATAGATAAATTAATGAATAATTATAATAATAATAATAATAAAAATAGTAAAAAATAATATTATAATACTAATAAATAATAAATAAATTAACTTAATAAGTTGTAGAAGAAACTTTTCCTCAACAAGTAAGGGGGGAAATCCGCCCCTTCAGCCCCTACAGCCCTTATTCAGCCTAGAGGGGGTGCGTTGCGTACATCAGAAGTGGGCGAGAGTCTTTTGTATTTTTTGTATTACTGCTAGAGTTGAGAAATTGATTCACAGATGGCGTATGCCACGCTAGTCAAATGACCTCTGCTATTCTTTTGCAGCGGTAGTTGCTAACGTGTAATTTATAAAGAGATCCAGAACATACTCACTTACTTAGGCAGTACAATAAAATTATAAGGAAATCCCTGCCTCCACTATTTTATTACCATATCAAAATAGTGTACGTAATGTTGTCTCCGCTTAAGACAGCAAGAAACGAAACATTACTGCATTGCTTCATCGAGGAGGTTTGACAAGGATGCAAGGAGAGCAAGTCAAGCGTTTTTTTTTCTGTGCTGGCAGGTGACGGTCTAATGAGCGTGGTACGTCGGCAGACTATCTTTGACTCTAGATATAAGTAGAATAACACTGCCGCCAGGATAACCAAAAAGAACATGATCTGTGCTTTTGTGTGGACAAAGTGTCTCACAAACACGATAAAATAAAAAGGTGTATCAGCCTCTTGTGATACATTGTGAACAAAAAAAGACAAATTTTGTGGAACAAGTGAAACAGTGTGCTTTTCCTAGAAAGGGAAAAGACGGGGACATCAAGGCCCACTTAGCTTCTTCAAGCACCGATATCGTCGAAGCGTTGAGAAATCACCATAGTCACGTTAAAAAGAGAAGGGTATTTACGAATTTCTTGAGATCGGGGGATTGCGCAATTCGGTTCCAAGGGATTTGTAATAAACCTAAAATGGCAGTAAGGTGTGGACTTTTGGCCCAAACAAAAAAGTTTTCGTCAGCCCATCAAATTAAAATATGCTGACAAACACCCCCTAGGGGTAATTTTTATTTAAAAAATTGTTTTTTTGACACCCCCACTTTGTGATGGTTTCGCAGCTTCTAGACTCGTTGCGGGGGCGGCTGTGTAGACGATTTGCTGTCATTTTTCAGCTAAGTGTTTATATTTATAAAAAATTAAACACGGCAGGTAAGGGCCAAACTCAAGAAATTTGGCGTGCTCGAACCGGATAAAGACCAACCGTGGTCCAAAAATGTTGCACACAGTGTACAAAAAACCCTATGACCCAAAAGGTCCTTCGAAAAAAGCTGTAAACTAGGTTTTAAAAATTAAATCAGTTAAATGAGTCCCTCCAGATCAATCACAGAAAAGGGCACCCCAAAGAAAAGGGGCGCTCACCCAGGGGGCACCAAAGAAAACGGGAGCTGGGTGCCCCCCCACATCCTGCCCCACGTCCAATCTCGAGAAATGTGACTAAAGACAAAACACCCCAAGTGATGATTTTGTTGAGTGTATATATCACATAGTGTTTTATAAATTTTTATGGACAGAAATTAAGGACCATTGTGAAAAGTTTGTTTTTTAAGATCAAAATGTTATTTTAAAAGGAAATTATATAAAGTGTAAGCTTTAAAATTTTTTAAACGTGAATTTTTATTGTGTGTAATATTAAAAGTGTGTTTACAGTTATACAGTGACTTTTATAGTGTTAGGAATGAAGTTTTAAACTCGTTATTTACGTTTAATCATCATGGTAGGCGGGCCAGCAAAACTCAAAACCCATAAAACCAGACCATGTCCCGTGTACCTTATGGTCATTGACCCTGAGGAAGCTTAGTGGGTCAGTATGTCTGTCGTTTATTGTGACTTAAGCATAACAAAAACTCAGCGTTTATGCAGTACAGTTTTTTTAAAACTCTAAGTGGTGCAGAATTTTCAGTATCCTTTAAAAAGGGCTTGTTTGAAAACTCGTTTCAGTCTTTACAACTAAGATTACACATTAAAAAATTTAAATTTCGTCGTATAGGATTAAAAAAGATACAAACATAGATTTTTGATGACTTGGGTAAAATTTGGGTTTTATTTACACAACGTTGGAAAAAAATTAATTCAGCTTACAATTTTGAAAATATTTTTTTTTCGTACATTGGGGAGAAATTAAAATGTTTGGTTTCTTGTGATCAAAAATAAGGTGGACGGGAGTACGGCTTCTCCCAAAAACTCTGTCACAGAGACTTTAACTAGGGGAAAAACACCTGTTACACCTGTAACAACAAGTGCCCTTTTAACAAGCTTCCCTACATTGTCATTTCCAAATTTTCCAAGGTCATAATTAAAAGAATTCATTAGTGGTTTTTCAATCCAAGTAAATTCCCCGAACTGACATAGATGAGTTTCCCAAAATTCAATTACCTTAAATGTTTTGTAAGGGAGCCCCCTATGAACTGATTAAGTCATTTCCGGTGGAAAAAGGTAATTATCAAATGCCTTACGTTCTTAGAGACAATTCTTCGTTTGCTCAAGGCAGAGTTAGACATCAGTTTTAATATCAATTGAAGCCACCCAAAAAATTTGTTTTTCAGACTTCGGATTTAGAATTACTTAGACAATAGCCAATCTCTAGATGCAAATAGACCTAAAGACAATGTGATTGGTTTTATCAGTGGTTTTGTACAGGAAGCTGTCACACAAAAACATTGAACGATTAAATTTATGTTCAATAAAGCTATTTCACTTGTGAAAAAAAATTAAAAGGGGTTTACAAACAATTTTTCATCATGAAAAGCAACGAGCAAGATAAAAAATCCACAAATCCCGTGGATAAAAAACCTTCAATCGATAAAAGAGTATCCCTACCCCCACTAAACCACATAAGGGGAAACCCCATATACTTTTTATAAAGGTGAATAAAATGCAGTAAACGATGTAAACAAAAAAACGTACCCAAAATGTGTATTTTTGTGAGGGGAACCATTGGGACAGTATTGTATAATCACAAAATGGGGGAACGTAAACAACGTGTTATCAGCTAAAAAGCATCAATGTTTAGGTGAACACAAGGGAGGAAAACTCACGAAAAGTTTTTTTTAAATGCGGGGTAGCATCATACAGATTATGGCCAAATACTTTTGCTAACAGCACAGACTTCCACAAAAAATCAGGAAGTCAACAAGCAACGCATTAAATGTGAGAGATAAGTTTAAAGAAACTGCTTCCCGAAGCTCGAGTTGAGTTATCTAAAAAATTTTACAAAAAACCAAATGTGCTAAAAACTATTTGACCCAAGGGCTAAAAAGGCCCTTCAAAAAGAACAGTGTTGCAGAAATGAATAAAAAACCCCTAGAAAAAATACAGTTAGATTAGCGGGTTTTTCCATAATTTGGAAAAACAGACATATGCCCTAGCCAAAATCACTGTTGGTCTAGGAAAAGGGGAAAAGACGTAAAGCTGGGGTAGTAGATGATTTGCCTAAGTTGTGCAGATCGGGATTAAAAAAAACAGTTGCAGCACTAAAAAGCGCAAAAGGTCAATTTTCCCTTTCCCTAAATACGACGGACACATTAAGCCAAATTGTTTTTAATCTTTGGGAAGTGTTTATTATCACTGTTTTGTGCAAAATATAGTAAGTAAACATGATTTCACTTGTAAAAAACAGCAGGAGGCCACAGATATTGGTCCTTCCCTCTAAAAGTGGGAAAAAGTGTATTGATTCAGTGGAAATTGAAAAAACTAGTACGAGAAAACCGCTGATATGTCCCAAACAGCAAAAATTATCATTATTTGGAAGAAATGTTAAAAAACCAAAAATTGGGGGGGGGGGGGGGGGTTTGATGTTAAAAAACCCCAAAAGAGTCTCAGACTTTAACCTATTTGGACCGTAAAATTTTAAAGATGGACGTACGGGGTTAGGTTACCATGAAATAAATCCACCACATCTACCTAAAAATTATGACAGAGAAAGCACAAACATAGCTCAGGAAGAAATCCGGATTTAAATGATGTCTATGATAATATATACAAGAAAATTGGGAAAAAAAAATTCCATTGAGGAAATGTCGAAGAAAATTTGAAACAAACGTCATTATCTCCCGCCCCTGATCAGAAAAGATTCTGAAACCACTCCATACGTGTTGTATATAATTGCAGCGACTGCAAAAAAAGATGTAGCAAGTCTTAATGACTGTCTGAGACGGCCCTCACTAACTGAGAAGCTTTGGGGACGTGCTTTTGAAATTTTGCACAAACCCAAATTGCCCCACGGCTGTTTTTCCAAAGCTTTTTAAGAGAGGGCTACGAAATAGATAGAGATTATACCGATTTTTGGGCCTGAAATCCACTTATCCCAAAGTCTGTGAAAATTATCGTTTCAATCGTATTATTGGTGCAAAAAAAACCCTCTCCTTTTACTAGAAATTTCTCTAAAAAACACATTGAAGAAAACTGAAGTCCCTTCAAAAGAAGCTTAAAAAAAGTTTTATGTGGACAATCTTTTAAGGGACTGTGAATAAAGAGGAGGTTTGAAATCCTTAACAAGAGAAGCTAACAAGGAGATGAAAGAAGAAATTGCCTCTAAGGATTTTGGAATACAAAAATTTTAAAGCAAATTTAAGGGAACTTATCAAAGAAGTTTCCCCGAAACTGAAATTCCTGATTGCAACAAAATGCTGGGGACTTTAAATTGGGGAAAAAAGGAAGATCTTTGAGCTCAAAAAGTTAAACCCCAAAAAACTGCAGACACTCACTAAAAAGTAGTTTCTGTCAGGGTTCACAAAGTTTTGACCTCTAGGATCGTCCCACCCAAATTTCCAATAAAGGGGAAAACTTACAAATGCAGGGAAAATCAAAATTGGATGGGAGAGAACTTGCCTCTGAAATGAGTAAAAAAAAGGGGTGAAAATATCCAAGGGAAATTTTAAAAAACTTTTTTCAAAATAAATTTTTTAGACAAATAGGTCAAGGGGAAACAATTACACAACATGTTTTTTGTGTGCGTCAAAAGAGGTTTGGTCTGTTGTTAATGAGTAATCTGAAGGAAATACACTAAAAAACTTCAAAGGCCAGGGGGGACCCCTTTAAGGTCAGAACAGTACCACAATTGGAAGAAGCACTCAGTAGGTACAAATTAGCTTCTATTCACAAAGTACTTGTCATCTCACTATTGGAAAACCGTGTCGGTGGGTTAAAAAAAATAATAGATGTTGGGAAAATACAGAACAGAGTTAGCAGAAATAAAAGAGATGCAGAGGATTTTTCCTTTCTTTTACGTTCTACCCTAGAGAATCCAGCTGAATGTTGTCACGTGGTGTCCCCTCAAGAAATTTGGGGATAATAAAAAAATGGCCCCGGACCCAACGGCTCTTGATGAAAATAAAATGGGCCCCCGCAAAAAGCTACATTTTGCAAAGAAAAAAGTCTGCTTGGAAAACAGCGAAATAAGTTGTGAAATACTGCGCTCCACAAAGAAATAGTCATTTGGGGGATTTTAAATACCAATTTTTGGGTTAAAGTTACAGCTCTTGTCTTTAAAACATTAAAGGGAATTTAAATGTTTTAATTTTGAACCCATTAATTTTCTGGGTGAAACTAAAACAGAAAAAAAAGTTTTCTCTACAAATATAAATTTTTTGAAAACCAAAATAATCCCCAAGAAAAACCGTTAGATTTAAATTTTTTAGGATTTATCTCGATCGAAAAAATATAAGATGTCGAGGAAAAAATTCATAATTCTTCAATATAAAGAAGCCTCATCCAAATTTTTATTCCAGAATCAGGCTACCCAAAAATATTGTGCAAAACGCCCACAGTAAGTGTTACATGGGGGGGGTAGCTGACACCTTTGTCAATACGCAATTACTGGAACCTCAGGTCGAAAAGTGTGAAAAACCAATTTAAAAGGGCTGTATTATTTTTCGTCACTAAAGAATGCGGTATGTCATATCCGGGCCACCTCATACCCTCTGAAAAAGTTTGTCCTGTCCCCTCCATTGGGTGAAGGGGTAATTACACGGGGCCCAAAAATTTTAACCAAACAGTTTACAAAGTTCCCCAAAGGTGTCATTGTTGTTACTTTTGTACAATAGAGCAGTACATCTGAAATACCCTGACATGTCTGCTGAAACTTTTTCAAATTATTCAGAAGGTTTTCAGCCAGAAGGGGATTCCAGACTGATGATTTCATAAGCAACGAACTTTGTTGCTGGTGTGCTTATAAAACAAGATCTTTTAAAACAAACCCGAAGTACAACAGATGTGAATCAAAAGCAATGTCGTTGGAATAATTCCCCCAAACTCCATGGCACGGCGGATTTTATAAAAAAATGATCGGCATTTTTAAAGCGTTGTTTAAAAGGGAAAACTCTTTTATTAAGAAAAGATTAGGAAATTTTTTCGTTGTATAAATAGAAAATGAGTCAACAAAAGACCTCTAATTAGTTCCGATGATCTGGACAATTAGAAAGGTTTAAATCCCCTCTCATTTATCCCTGGCAGAAGGGTCGAACCTGTTCTCCCCTGAAGGTAAAGAAATATAGAGGACCTATTTTTCGAACCCAGCAATCAGCTAAAATTTTAAAAACCTTAATAAAGGATGAACGTTGGGAGAAAATTTGGCGAGAAAACTATCTCACCCCCCCCCCTTGAGAGAACACTTTTATGGAGCTGGTGTTCCCGAAAAACATAAGTCCTAAGACGAGTGCATAGTGATTATCGACAATGGGTCCCAGGTCCCCTGGGACTTGGAAAAATTGTGACCATATATCCGATGCAAATGGGAAAAACGGGGCGTTGATGTTTTTGGGAAAGGGGGTTTGTGAATAGCGGACAATAAATAAACAGTGCCGTTAGAATTTCACTGTTGAAAAAAAAAAATTTTTGATTTTCCAGAAAACCCAAGATAAAGTGTTAGAAAAGACAAGCGCGTGGGGGGAGTGAGAAAAAAAATTAATGTTAAGTGATGAATAGTTCACCGGGAGCGAACCTCCGCCGCCCCCGTGTGGGGAAAAATTTTTCCAGGAGGGGGGTTCAGCCCCCCTTCATCCCCCCCCAGCCCTTTCAGCCCTGAGGGGCCATCAAAGGGGCGGCGTTTTTTTACTGCTAAGTGAGTAATTGTACAGTGCATGCCACGTATCAAATGACCTTGCTCTTGCAGGGTGTTGCAACGGTATTTTTTTTAAAGACATTTCATCTTTACTTAGCAGGACAAATTAAAGGAAAAACCTGCTCCCACTTTATTACCATAGTAAAAATAGTGTACATTTTTGTCCGCTTTTAAAAAGCAAGAAAAAAAACTTGCTTTGCTTATCGAGGAGGTGAAAGGATGCAAGGTACAGGTCAGCGTTTTTTTTTTTTTTGTGCTGGGGGCGTGACGGGTGGAGCGGGGGCGTCGGGCAGGGCTACTTTGACTCTAGTGGAGTAACACGACGCCCCCGGGTAAACCCAACAAAGAACACTGATCTTGAGTTAGGGGACAAAGTGTCTCCAAACACGATAAATAGAGAGTGTGATCAGCTTCTCTTTTGTACATTGTAACAATAAAAGAAAAAACTTGTGAACATAGTGTACCCTGTGTTTCCCAACAATGGGAAAACTGGACATCCAAGGACACTTCAGCTTTTTAATCACCCATATCTTTGGGAAAGGGGTTGAGAACACCCAACTCACTTACAAAAAGGAAGGATGTTACAATTTCTTGTAGATCGGGGGTTGCGCAATTCTTGAGTCCAAGAGTTTTTAAAACAACCAAATCGGCAGTAAGGTGTGGACTTTTTTATCCCAAACAAGAAGTATTTCGTCAGTCTCTCGAAAGAAATATCGAATAACCCCCCCTAGGGTAATTTATACTTACAAATTTTATCTCTTGAAAGCCCACTGTTGTGATGGTTTTGACAGCTTCTAGACCTCGTCTGCAGGGGGGGCTGTGTAACATTTGCTGTCATTTACACTAAGTGTTTAAATTATAAAAAATTAAACACGGAGGTAAGGCCAAAAAATCCAACAAAATAATAATAATAATAAAATTTTATCATTATTATTATAAAAAATAATTAAAGGGGAAATAGGGTCGCTGTGGGTTCGAAAAGAAATCCCAACCCCAACGTCATGAACGAAAATGAATATGCAGAAAAGGTTAAGTTTCTAATCCCGTTAAATTTTAAGTTATATCTGAACAGAATCAGGAGAGGTTTTCACCAATGTCACTTGGATACAATACCAATTTCAGGAAAATCAAATTACGACATAGGGAGAATTTTCTCCAGGAGGGGGAAACAGCCCCCTTTCGGGCCCTTTTCAGCCCTGGGGGGGCCCACCCCCCTCAAAGGACAAGCATTTGTTTACTTCCACACAAGAAATTTACAACACATATTTAAACCAGTGTTCCCAGTCAGGGGCCATGTACCCCAGAAACAGACCATTAGTTTAATGAAACAATCGATCTTTTACTTTTAGGGGAACAGTTAAGGAAAGCCCTGACCCATTTCTCCCATTTAAAGATAGAGTATATTTTTATCTATGCCCAACACAAGAATCAAGCATTCTGCTTTGCTTCCTGGTGGAAGTTTGGCGAGTAGTAAAGTAGCATACAACTTTTCTTTGTACTGGGGTCAAGCGATTTTGGGGCGGGGGCGTTACTTTTGGTTGCTTTTAACCCCCCCAAGGGAAACCTGACCCGGATAATGACAAAGAACACTGATCTCATTTTTGGTGCAAAAAAAGATCTCAGAAAACACACCCCAAACCCTTTAAAAGTGAAGTGTGATCATTTCTTTTGGATAAAACGTGAAAGTAAAAACACTAGAACACGGTAGCAACAGAGATCCTGACGGAGTGTATTTAAAACATTCTTCAAAAGAGCACGTCTGTTCAATTAAGACAAAACCCAACCCAGTTATTAATAAGGGCTATCATTACCCCAGGGTACAAAAAATCACAGTAACAGGTGATTTTAGATTTTGCAAAAAACCACTGTGAAAGAACAGGAAATTCCAAGCCTGTCGGACACTCACATTACAAGGGAAAAACAAATGTAATGCATCAAAGGAAGGCTAAAAGGGCTAGCCCAACCTCCCAAACACATCCCACAACAAGGCAACACCTGACGGCGACTCATAAGAAAGAGAACCTGCAGCAGGGCCCCCTGGGCCCCTCTAGACAGGTCCTTCACACAACCCACCAACAAACATTCTACCCAAAAATTAAGAATTTTAAAAATTATTATTGCCCCTGTATTATTAAACTTCCAAAATTCTTTAATTTTAAAGGGGTCTAATTTAAATAAACCAAAGGAAATATTCATGTTTTTTGTCAAAACTGCTTTTTTTTGAACAACTTCTCATCTTTTTGAAAAACATTGATGGTTAAAATCTCTTTCATGAATAAATAGAGCATTGGGAAAAATTGTCCAGTTTTAATGCATATTTTTGTTTTTTAATCTTTTTCGAGACTTTTACCCGTTTTTACCGTAAAAAACTTTAACGCAAATTTTACAAGGAATCTTATAGACACATTCGTCAGCATTTTGGAGGGAATTCTTTATCAAAAGTTTTTGTACTGTACAAAATTTTTTAAAACAGCTTTGAATTAAAATCTTTAAGAAGAGAAAGCATATCAACCAAGTTTTCATGGTAAGGGAGAACCAACATATTTTTAGTTGAATAAATAAATAAATAAATAACAAAAAGGCACAATACCGTGACTGGAACGATACACAAATAACCCGCACATAAAAGAGAGAAGCTTACGACGACGTTTCGGTCCGACTTGGACCATTGACAAAGTCACACTAACAGAGGTGGAGCAGGACGGCTATATATAGGCAGGAAGAGGTGGAGGTAGTAGTAGTAGTAGTAGTAGTAGTTGTAGTAGTACAAGAATTGTATATAATACCGACAGGATGAAATGACACATGCACAACACCCGGGCATCCCCACCGGAGACGTTTCGCCATCCAGCCAGCCACTGGATGGCGAAACGTCCACAACAAAGACAACCAGACGCCGCACATGTGTCTTAATTTCATCAGTAGTTGTAGTAGTAGTAGAAGAAGAAGAGGTAGTAGTAGTGGTAGTGGTAGAAGTGGGAAATAAGGAAGACGAGCCAGTCAAATACAAAGGAAGGGGAGCACTGCAAGAGAGCTAGATGCCCACAGAGGGAGAGCAAGCGCACCGAGGTGCGTGAAAGGGGAAGTGGTGAAATAAAATAAATGAAGAAGGAACAGAAACACGAGACAGGAGAGAGAAAGACAACCCAGAGGAGAAAAGGAGAGAGGAAAGGTGAAGAGGAAGAAGAAAAAGAAGAAGAAGAAGAAGAAGAAGAAGAAGAAGAAGAAGAAGAAGAAGAAGAAGAAGAAGAAGAAGAAGAAGAAGAAGAAGAAGAAGAAGAAGAAAAATGAGGATTCAGGTTAAGTCACGGGTGTTCTGAAATTTGGAGCATTTTACAATGTAGTGGGAGAGGAAGGCATCTACAGAGACGAAGCCAGGGCTAAGGTTCATACAAGGAAAGTTGTGTATAAGGTTGGTTGTCCCTTTTTCGATTGTAAAAACTAGTTCAATCACTCATCAACCAGATAACTGCTGCAGCATATGGGCGCCTGGCAAACCTGAGAACAGCGTTCCGATATCTTAGTAAGAAATCGTTCAAGACATTGTACTCTGTGTACGTCAGACCCATACTGGAGTATGCAACACCTGTTTGGAATCAACACTTGATCAAGCATGTCAAGAAATTAGAAAAAGTGAAAAGGTTTGCAATAAGGTTAGTTCCAGAGCTAAGGGGAATGTCCTACGAAGAAACGTAAAGGAAAATCGGCCTGACGACACTGGAGGACAGGAGGGTTAAGGAGACATTATAACGACATACAAAATACTGCGCAGAATAGACAAGGTGGACAGAAACAGGATGTTCCAAGAAGGGGGCACAGAAACAAGGAGTCACAATTGGAAGTTGAAGACCCAGATGAGTCAAAGGGATGTTAGAAAGCATTTCTTCAGTCGTAGAGTAGTCAGCAAGTGGAATAATCTAGAAAGTGAGGTAATGGAGGCTAGAAACATATACACCTTTATGATGAGGTATGATAAAGCTCATGGAGCAGGGAGAGAGAGGACCTAGTAGCACTCAGTGAAAAGGTGGGGCCAGGAGCTGAGTCTCGATCCCTGCAACCACTATTAGGTGAGTACACACACACACACACGCTGTTTCTGAGAGAGCCAGCAGAGATGCTGTGTGAGCCACTAACAACAATCTTCAATCCATATATCAAAAAGAGGGCATCTTCCAGAGGTGTAGAAGACAGCAAACGTAATTACCATCTTTAAGAAAGGAGTCAGGTAGGTAGCATAAGCTGCAGACCAGTGCCACTGACATGTATAATATGCAAAGTTATGAAGAAGTTTATCAGGAAGAGACTGGCAGAGCATATAGGAACAAGCTTATACCTGATAACCAGCACGGTTATCGTGGAGCTTTATGAAAAGGTGACAAAAGTAAAGCAGGAGAGAGAGAGAGAGAGAGAGAGAGAGAGAGAGAGAGAGAGAGAGAGAGAGAGAGAGAGGTGGGTAAACTGTATTTTCTTGGACTGTAAGAAGGCTTTCGACACAGTTCCGCAAAGGAGATTAGTGCAAGAGCTAGGCAGCAAGCACTGCATTGCAGGCACTGCAATGGATCAGAGAATACATATCTGAAAAAAACAAGTGATGGTACGTAACTAGGTATCAGAGTGGGTGCCTGTGAGGAGAGTGGTTCCACAAGGGTCAGACCTAGGGCCGGTGCTGTTTCAGGTGTGTTTGTGAATGACATGACGGAAGAGACAGATTCAGATGTGACCTGTTTGCAGACGACGTGAAGCTAATGAGCAGAATTAGAATGGATGCGGATGAGGTATACCTACAAAGGGATCTGAATAGGATGCAATGATGGTCCAGCAACTGGCTCCTGGCGTTTAACCCCACCAAGTGTAAATTCATGAAGATTGGAGAAAGTCTAAGAAGAGCGAAGACAGAATACAGGCTAGGGGGCCAAAGACTGCAAACCTAACTCAAGCAAAATGATCTTGGGTTGAGTATAATACCGAGCACGTCTCCTGAGGTGCACATCGCATCTCCTGAGGTGCACATCGCATCTCCTGAGGTGCACATCGCATCTCCTGAGGTGCACATCGACCAAATAACTGTTGCAGCATATGGGCGCAAAGACTCTGTACACCAAGTACGTCAGGCCCATACTGGAGTATGCAGAAACAGTATGGAACCCCACGTCTGGCCAAGCAGATCAAGAAATTAGAGAAAGTGCACAGGTTTGCAACAAGGTTAGTCCCAAAGCTAAGGGGCATGTCCTTCGAGGAGAGGTTAAGAGAAATTGACCTGACGACTCTGGAGGATATGAGAGATAGGAGAATACATGATAATGACATATAAAATACTGAGAGGAATTGACAACGTGGATAGGGACAGAATGCTTCAGAGATGGGACAAAGCAACAAAGGGTAACAACTAGAAACTGAAGACTCAGATGAGTCACAGGGATGTTAGGAATAATTTTTCAACCATAGAGTTGTCAGGAAGTAGAACAATCTGGAGAGTAATCTAGTGGAGGATGGATTCATACATAGTTTTAACAAGAGATTCGATAAAACTCAAGAACAGGGAGAAAGTGGACCAAGTAGTGACAGCGAGAAGGTGGGGCCAGGAGCTGTGACTCAACCCATGCAACCACAAATAATTAGGTACAAATACGTAAGTACACTTATGCACACACACAAACAACACCAGCCTACTGTAATATCTAGCCTTGTCTACCACACCCTCAGCCTGCACCAATCTTTTCCACCGCTCAGAATACAGATCTGTAATGGAAACTGAAGATATTGTATGCCAACACAGACGGTATAACAAATAAGAGTGACAAATGGCAGGAAAGAATCACTGAGACATCCCCGGACATCATAGCACTCAGAGAGACAAAGCTCAAGAGAGTGATAACAGATGTGATCTTCCCCTATGGATATCAGATCCTGGGGAAAGACAGGGGAACAGAGGGGAAAGAAGAATTGCTCTGTTCATCAAAAATCAATGGAGTTTTGATGAGATGAGAGGATTTGGCAGAGGTGAAGCAGAAGGCTACATAGTAGGGATATTTCTAACCGAGGGTCTAAGAGTAATGACAAGAGAGATATACAACCCATCACCAAACAGCAAGAGACCAAGACAGGAATACAGTGAGAGTAACAGAATGATGATGGCCATACTAGTTGAGGTGGCCTACATAAGCAAGGTAAAAAATTTCACCATGGGAGATTTCAACCACAAGGAGACAGACTAGGAAAATCAAGATCCACATGGGGGACCAAAGAGGTGGAGAGCCAAGATGCTGAAGGTGGTGCTGGTAGCCTTCATATACATGTTAGGGACATAACCACAGAATGAGAAGACATTGAACCAGCAAGGCTGGACTTCATATTAACCTTCAACAGTTCAGTCATAGGGAAAATCATACACGAAAATCCCCTCGGCGCTACCGATCATGAGGTCATGAGTTTCGAATACATAGCAGAATTAACAATAAAGAGTGAAATACCACTAGAAGGACAGACGAAACCAAACTTCAGAAAAGGGAACTACACATGTAAGAGGCAATTCCTGCATGAGGTGCAGTGGGTAAGAGAGCTAGAGCAGAAGACAGCACATGACCTCAAGGTGCAGGGAGGCAGAGGAGAAGTTAGAACCAAGGGGCAACAGAAACATTGGGAAGATCAGAGTGAGCCCTTGGTTTACCCAGAAGTGTGGACAGGCCAAAGCCAAGTGAGTTAGAACATGGAAAAAATATAGAAGGCAAACGATTTGGGAAAAATAGGGAGTTGAGCCAAAGAGCCAGAAATAAATATGCATGGATAAGGTGGAAGACAATCAAAAGCTAAATCTAACTCAAAGTTGTTATACAGCCACATTAGATGGAAAAAAGAACAGTCAAGGACCAGTTGATCAGATTGAGGAAAGAAGGCGATCTCTCAGGGAGCTACCAGAAAGTATGTGAGGAGCTTACCTTAAGTTTCAGGGAGGTATTCACGGTGGAGACAAAGAAGCTTCCAGCATCCCAAGGAAGTAGGGTGCACCAGCAAGTGCTGGATACACTGCACATAACCAAGGAGGAAGTGAAGAAACTCCTAAGTGAGCTAGGTACCTCGAAGGAGGTGAGCCCAAGTAACATCCCTCTGTGTGTCCTTGAAAAAGGGAACATATGCACTATATGCGTCACTTATAATAATCTCCAATAAATCTGTTGAAACAGTGCAACTGCCTAAGGTGCTGAAGATAGTCAACGTAGTCCCCGCTTTTATGAAAGGAGACAGAGAAACATCATAAAACTACAGACCTGTGTTTCTGACATTTTTGTAAAATTATGGAAAAGATTATCAGGAGAAAAATGGTGGAGCACCTAGAAAGGATTGTGCTCACACATGACTGTCAGCATGCCTTCAGTGTAAGGGAAATCATGCAGCACAAACCTACTAGAGTTTTACAACAGCGTAATAATAGTAAGTCAGGAGACAGAGAAGGATGGGTAGACTGCATATTCTTGGTGTGAAACAAGGTTTTCGTTACATTTCTACATAAGAGACCGGTTAAAAGTCTATAGGAGCAAGCATTAATATCAGGAAGATTACTGCAATCGATCAGTGAATACCTGACAGGAAGGAAAGAACGTGTGTTGGTAAGTGATGAGGTATCAGAGTGGGTGCATGTGTCGATTAGGGGTTAAACTAGGGTCAGTCCTTTGTCCGGTGTTTTTTTCTGGTATATGTGAATGACCTGAAAGAAGCTATTGAGAAGAATACAAGAGGACGAGGATCAGGTAAACCTAGAGATCTGGGCAGGCTGTAAGCCTGGTCCAACAAATGGTTCTTGGTGTTTAGCCTCAGCAATTGCATATGCTGCAGTATATGGGCTGCTGGCAAGCCTGAGAATTGCATATCGACATATAAGTAATGAGTCACCCAAGACACTATACACTTTGTAAGTCAGGCCTATATTGAAGTATGCAGCACCAATATGGAATCCACATCTCGTCAAAAACGTCATGAAATTTGAGGAAGTGCAAAAGTTTGCAGCAACATTAGTCCCGTAACTGAGGGGTACGCCCTACTAGGAGAGGTTATGGAAAATCAACCTGACGACACTGGAGGACAGGAGGGACAGGAGGTGGCTAGGGACAGAATGTTTCACAGATGGGACACAACAACAAAGGGTTACAGCTGGACGTTGAAACCTCAGATGAGCCACATGGACGTTAGGAAGTATTCTTTTCAATCACAGAGTTACCAGCAAGTGGAACAATTTGGAGAGTGATGTAAGAGAGGCAGAATCCATACATAGCTTCAAGAAGAGGTTCGATAAAGTTCATTGAGAATGGAGAGAGTGTATCAATTAGCGACAAACAAAGAGTCGGGGCCAGGAGCTATGCAACCACAAAAGGATGATTAAAATAGGTGTGTACATACACACATACACACAGTGTTTATCGACATGTGCCTCTGTAACTGGTAACTAACACTCATTCATGACTCTACCCTTGCAGATGAGTCACAGGGATGTTAGGAAGTACTTCTTCGGTCATAGAGATGTCAGAAATTGGAACAGTCTTGAGCGTGATTAAGTGAAGGCAGGATCCATGCATAGCTTTAAGAAGGGGTATGATAAACCTCATGGAGCAGCAAGTAGACCTAGAACCGACCAGTGAAGAGGCAGGACCAGGAGCTAAGACTCGACCCCTGCAATCACAATTAGGTAATTGAGTCCACATACACATACACACATAAACACACACACACACACACAAACACACACACACAGGACCCCATTATCAAGCGGTCACTCTACCCTCAGCCTTCTTTCCCCTCCCTCCCCTTCTAATCCCATTACACACACACACACACACACACCTCCCCCGCTTCTAAGGGTGACTCATCCTTCTCTCCCCCTCCCCCCTCCCCCCTTAATCCCATCCCTCTCTCTGTCAGCATAGTTGCTAATCCCCTTATATGTGTTGTATAGCATATCATAGTACCATCCATGTGTTTATATAGAAGATCCCTTTTAGGCCTGTGACTGTTTGTGTGACGTCATGGGATGCGCATGTGTACGTTCGTACCTCTGCCTCCCTCTCAGTCGGCGCATAGACATCCAGGCTAGAACACGGCAAGGCTGGGCTCCATCTCCCATTACCACAGTCTGACAATACAGCGTTACCATCCAACAAGTGTGTCTATCTTCAACCCTCAATATCTCCTTTTAAGAACCCCTATAACATCTCTCCCACACATGCACACACACATACACAAGCACACATACACAAGCACATATACACTTGACACAAACATGTACTCCCCCTCCCCCTAACCACCTCTCCCCCACCCTGTAGCCACCTACCCCTCCCCAAACCATCTAACCCCTCCCCCAAACCATCTAACCCCCTCCCCCAACTACCTCTCCCCCTCCAATAACCATCCTCCGCCTCCCCCATAACCATCAATCCCTACTCCCTCTAATCATCTATTCCCCTCCCCCTAACCATCTCTCCCCCTTCCTTCTGTGGAGCAATGGGGCAACCAAGAACTAGGATGAGAACAAGGGGCCCGAAGGACGAATCTGGGAGGGAGGACTGGGAGGCAGAGCTCAAAAAAAGGGAGGAAGACTGGGGAAGGAGGCTAGATGAGCTTGCAAGTAAGATGGAGGAGAGGTTAGCAGCAGAATGCAGAAGGTGGAAGCAACATGCCACAGAAGTAGAAACCAAGATACAGAGATTAGAAGAGGAGCTGAGACATCTGAAAGAGCCTAGAGACAAAGATATTACAGAAGCAGCATCAGCAATGTCTACATCAGACAGACAACGGGTCTGAACGAAGCATGGAAGCTAAACTGTATGCAGAGGTCCTGTCAAATCCACATGGTGCCAAAACAAAGACTGGGAGCACACTAGGACAGAAGGAACTAGGACATGTGCAGGAGCCTTACCAGACACTTGTGGGGGCCAGGAACAGGTGAGTAGGAAGGACAAACCAATGAGCATAGGGGCCACAGCTAGGGAAGGGACTGAAGGAAGGAACACTCTACGGGAAGGAAGTAAAACATCTCAGAGGATGCAATGGGAGTCACAGTGGGAGGTGGAAAGGGAGAGATCAGTTTTTGTCTATGGGCTAGACGAAGCTAAAGGGGAAACTTATGATGAAAGAAAGCAGGAGGAGAAAAAAGCGATTGAAGGTATCATGAAGGTGATAGGCGAGGGAGACATGACCCAGGTGGCAAATTTTCAGAGAATCGGGTGGTTCACAAAGGAAAGGAATCGGCCTCTCAAAGTAATTTTCAAGGCAGAATCAACCCGAACCATGATCCTACAGGAGAAAGCATGGCTGAGAGGCAAACAGGAGTTCATGAGTGTGTACCTCGATCGAGACAGAACACTGGAGGAAAGGATGATACTGAAAGAGAGTGCAAAAGCAAAAGGAGGAATGGGAGGAAATGAAAAAAAAGAGAGCAGAATAACCCAGGAACAGGTGGAAGGAAAAGCACACCCCCCAGAAACACCTGCAGAAGGACTCCAGCCACGACACCCCCATGGCAAGTGAACAATCCTAACCAACCATCACACACTGATCCCTCTGTTCCCACCCCCCACACCACGGACCCTACCCCTACAGCAACCCCCTATGGGAGCTCTTCCTCCACCTCCACTGCAACCCCCTACAGGCCCCCACCAGGGCTCCTGCTCTCCCAACCCCAGTATTCCCCCAGGACCACAGCTACAGTATTAGAACAGAAGTTGAAGGTTTGGTACACAAATGCAGATGGATTAACGAATAAATATGAGGAATTGCAAGAAAGAATCAATGAGAAGACCCCAGACATCATAGCAGTTACAGAAACAAAACTCACGGAGATAATAACAGATGCAATCTTCCCACCAGGATACCAGATCATGAGGAAAGATAGAAGGGGCAGAGGGGGAGGAGGGGTTGCTCTGCTAGTACAAAATGATGGAAATTCTAGAAAATGGGAGGCATAGACGAGACAGGAGAAAGGGACTACATAGGAGGTACACTTCAGTCTAGGGAGCACGAGGTGGTCATTGCAGTGATGTATAATCCACCACAGAACTGCAGGAGGCCAAGAGAGGAATATGAAGAGAACAACAGAGCAATGGTGGACACACTTGCTGAGGTGGCAAGAAGAGCTCACTCCAGCAGAGCAAAGTTGCTGGTTATGGGGGATTTCAACCACAGGTAGATTGACTGGGAAAACCTGGAGCCACATGGGGGTCCCGAAACATGGAGAGCCAAGATGTTGGATGTGATGCCGGAAAACCTCATGCACCAACATGTTAAGGACATTACCAGAATGAGAAGGGAGGATGAACCAGCAAGATTGGACCTTGTGTTCACCCTGGGCAGTTCAGACATTGAGGACATCACATATGAGAGATCCCTTGGAGCTAGTGACCACGTGGTTCTGTGCTTTGAATACATAGTAGAGTTGCAAGTGGAGAGAGTAACAGGAGCTGAATGGGAAAAGCCTGACTATAGAAGAGGGGACTACATATGGTCGAGGAACTTCCTGCAGGAGGTTCTGTGGGACAGAGAACTGGCAGGAAAGCCAGTAAATGAAATGATGGAATATGTAACAACAAAATGCAAGGAGGCAGTGGAAAGGTTTATTCCAAAGGGCAACAGAAACAATGGGAAGACCAGAACGAGCCCCTGGTTTACCCGACGGTGTAAGGAGGAAAAAACTAAGTGCAATAGAGAATGGAAAAAGTACAGAAGGCAGAGAACACATGAAAATAGGGAGATCAGCCACAGAGCCAGGAATGAGTACGCACAGGTAAGGAGGGAGGCCCAGCGACAGTATGAAAATGACATAGCATCGAAAATACAGACTGACCCGAAACTGTTGTATAGCTACATGAGGAGGAAGACAACAGTCAAAGACCAGGTGAACAGACTGAGGACAGAAGGTGGAGAACTCACAAGAAATGATCAGGAGGTATGTGAGGAGCTAAACAGGAGATTTAAGGAAGTTTTTACAGTAGAGAGAGGAAGGGCTGTGTGAAGACAGCACAGAAGGGAACATCAAGAGGGAATATACCAACAAGTGTTGGATTACATACGAACAACCGAGGAGGAGGTGTAGAAGCTGCTAAGTGATCTTGATACCTCAAAGGCGGTGGGACCGAACAACATCTCCTCATGGGTCCTTAGAGAAGGAGCAGAGATGCTGTCCGTGCCCCTAACCACAATCTTCAACACATCCCTTGAAACTGGGCAACTACCTGAGAATTGGAAGACAGCAAATGTAGTTCCCATATTTAAGAAAGGAAACAGAAATGAGGCACTAAACTACAGACCTGTGTCTCTGACATGTATTGTGTGCAAAGTCATGGAGAAAATTATCAGGAGGAGAGTGGTCGAACACCTGGAATGGAGCAAGATTATAAATGAAAACCAGCATGGGTTCATGGAAGGCAAATCCTGTGTCACAAACCTCCTGGAGTTTTATGACAAGGTAACAGAAATAAGACACGAGAGAGAGGGGTGGGTTGACTGTGTTTTCCTAGACTGCAGGAAGGCCTTTGACACAGTTCCCCACAAGAGATTAGTGCAGAAGCTGGAGGATCAGGCGCATACAACAGGTAGGGCACTGCAATGGATCAGGAAATACCTGATAGGGAGGCAACAACGAGTCATGGTACGTGAAGTGGTATACAGTGGGCGCCTGTGACGAGCGGGGTCCCACAGGGGTCAGTTCTAGGACCAGCGCTATTTTTTATATATTTGAACGACATGATGGAAGGAATAGACTCTGAAGTGTCCCTATTCGCAGATGATGTGAAGTTGATGAGAAGAATTAAATCAGATGAGGATGAGGCAGGACTGCAAAGAAACCTGGACAAGCTGGACATGTGGTCCAGAAACTGGCTTTTCGAATTCAACCCTGCCAAATGCAAAGTCATGAAGATTGGGGAGGGGCAAAGAAGACTGCAGACAGAGTATAGGCTAGGTGGACAAAGACTACAGACCTCACTCAGAGAGAAAGACCTTGGGATGACCATAACACTGAGCACGTCACCGGAGGCACACATCAACCAAATAACTGCTGCAGCATACGGGCGCCTGGGAAACCTGAGAATAGCGTTCTAGTACCTTAATAAGGAATCGTTCAAGACACTGTACACTGTGTATGTTAGGCCCATACTGGAGTATGCAGCACCAGTCTGGAACCCACACCTGGTCAAGCAAGTCAAGAAGTTAGAGAAAGTACAACGGTTTCCAACAAGGCTAGTCCCGGAGCTCAGGGGAATGTCGTACGAGGAAAGGTTGAGGGAAATCGGACTGACGACACTGGAGGACAGAAAGGTCAGGAGAGACATGATAACGACATACAAGATACTGCGGGGAATAGACAAAGTGGACAGAGATAATATGTTCCAGAGAGGGGACACAGAAACAGGGGGTCACAACTGGAAGCTGAAGACTCAGACGAGTCACAGGGAAGTTAGGAAGTATTTCTTCAGTCATAGAGTCGTCAGGAAGTGGAATAGCCTAGCAAGTGAAGTAGTGGAGGCAGGAACCATACATAGTTTTGAGAAGAGGTATGACAAAGCTCAGGAAGCAGAGAGGGAGAGGATCTAGTAGCGATCAGCGAAGAGGCGGGGCAAGGAGCTGAGTCTCGACCCCTGCAACCACAATTAGGTGAGTACATACACACACACACACACACACACTCGACCCCTGCAACCTCAACTAGGTGAGTACACACTCGCAAACAGACCCACACACAAACACAGAACACACTACACATGAAATGAGACTAAAATTTGTGCCTACACGACGGATCTTTCAAATACCAACCACCCTAACCCATCCCTCCTCACACACAGCACAACACACAAAGGGTAAGACATCCACACACACACACACACTTACACCACATACACACACATACCCAACATACATACCACAATACGTAAACGACACACACACACACACACGCAAAACAAACCAACACACACACACAACAAGCACACACAACCCACACATCTCACACACACACAACCACATCACACATACACACACACACATACACACACACACACACACACACACACCACACACACACCCACACACACACGCACACACGCACAACAACACACAACACACCACACCACACAACACACACACACACACACACAACCTCTCACAAACACAAACACACACACGACATACACACGAACACACACACACACCACACACACACACACACACACATACACAACACATACACACACACATAACACACACACACACACATACACAGAACATTAAAATGGTATAAAATACCGACAGATTGTAGGTAAGACACATATGCAAAGTTTAGGTATCTTTATTTTGAAATCGTTTCGTCTACACAGTAGGCTTCTTCAGTCGAGTACAGAAAAGTTGAAAGAAGCAGAAGATACTGAAGACGATGTACATCAGTCCATCACCCTTAAAGTTTGAGGGGTCAGTCCCTCAGTCTGGAGAAGACATCTGTCCTTAGTCTGAAACAATATGAAGTTGAGTGACAATCGGGCCTAATATAGTGCCAGGACGGTGAGACGTAGTTGATTGGCGAGGCAGGTCCTTCCAAACCCACCGTTCCTCACTAGTAGAGTTGTCGAAGTAGATGGTCTACCAAGATACCCTTTGTTACAGTGTCTACAGAATGAACATTAAAATGGTATAAAATACGACAGATTGTTAGGTAAGACACATATGCAACAGTTAGGTATCTTTATTTTGAAACGTTTCGCCTACACAGTAGGCTTCTTCAGTCGAGTACAGAAAAGTTGATAGAAGCAGAAGATACTTGAAGACGATGTAATCAGTCCATCACCCTTAAAGTTTTGGAGGTGGTCAGTCCCTCAGTCTGGAGAAGAGCATTGTTTCCGTTGTCTGAAACAATATGAAGTTGAAGTGACAGAATCGGGCCTTATATGTGCCAGGAGGTGAGACGTAGGTTGATTTGGGAGGGCAGGTCCTTCTCAAACCCAGCCGTTCTCACTAGTAGAGGTTGTCGAAGTAGATGGTCTGTACCAAGATACCCTTGTGTTGCAGTGTCTGACAGAATGAACATTAAAATGGTATAAAATACCGACAGATTGTTAGGTAAGACACATATGCAACAGTTAGGTATCTTTATTTTGAAACGTTTCGCCTACACAGTAGGCTTCTTCAGTCGAGTACAGAAAAGTTGATAGAAGCAGAAGATACTTGAAGACGATGTAATCAGTCCATCACCCTTAAAGTTTTGAATTGGTCAGTCCCTCAGTCTGGAGAAGAGCATTGTTCCGTTGTCTGAAACAATATGAAGTTGAAGTGACAGAATCGGGCCTTATATAGTGCCAGGAGGTGAGACGTAGGTTGATTTGGGAGGGCAGGTCCTTCTCAAACCCAGCCGTTCTCACTAGTAGAGGTTGTCGAAGTAGATGGTCTGTACCAAGATACCCTTGTGTTGCAGTGTCTGACAGAATGAACATTAAAATGGTATAAAATACCGACAGATTGTTAGGTAAGACACATATGAAAACTGTTAGGTATCTTTATTTTGAAACGTTTCGCTACACAGTAGGCTTCTTCAGTCGAGTACAGAAAAGTTGAAGAAGCAGAAGATACTTGAAGACGATGTAATCAGTCCATCACCCTTAAAGTTTTGAGGTGGTCAGTCCCTCAGTCTGGAGAAGAGCATTGTTCCGTTGTCTGAAACAATATGAAGTTGAAGTGACAGAATCGGGCCTTATATAGTGCCAGGAGGTGAGACGTAGGTTGATTTGGGAGGGCAGGTCCTTCTCAAACCCAGCCGTTCTCACTAGTAGAGGTTGTCGAAGTAGATGGTCTGTACCAAGATACCCTTGTGTTGCAGTGTCTGACAGAATGAACATTAAAATGGTATAAAATACCGATATGAAGTTGAAGTAAACCATACCCCCGGCCGGGATTGAACCCGCGGTCATAGAGTCTCAAAACTCCAGCCCGTCGCGCTAACCACTAGACCAGCTAGCCACAATAAGATTCATCCAACTAGGTATATTTCTACACCATAGGAAGGTTAGCACAGGCACCTCTGTGACCACAAATGCAAGTTTTTACAGACGAATCTCCAGCTAGCGTGGCCGTGACGAACTCTAGCTCAAGTCCCTTCACTGCCGTCAACATGACTTAAGAAATCGTAATGACACGATTGCAAATAAACCATACCCCCGGCCGCGATTGAACCCGCGGTCATAGAGTCTCAAAACTCCAGCCCGTCGCGCTAACCACTAGACCAGCTAGCCACAATAAGATTCATCCAACTAGGTATATTTCTACACCATAGGAAGGTTAGCACAGGCACCTCTGTGACCACAAATGCAAGTTTTTACAGACGAATCTCCAGCTAGCGTGGCCGTGACGAACTCTAGCTCAAGTCCCTTCACTGCCGTCAACATGACTTAAGAAATCGTAATGACACGATTGCAAATAAACCATACCCCCGGCCGGGATTGAACCCGCGGTCATAGAGTCTCAAAATCTCCAGCCCGTCGCGCTAACCACTAGACCAGCTAGCCACAATAAGATTCATCCAACTAGGTATATTTCTACACCATAGGAAGGTTAGCACAGGCACTCTGTGACCACAAATGCAAGTTTTTACAGACGAATATCCAGCTAGCGTGGCCGTGACGAACTCTAGCTCAAGTCCCTTCACTGCCGTCAACATGACTTAAGAAATCGTAATGACACGATTGCAAATAAACCATACCCCCGGCCGGGATTGAACCCGCGGTCATAGAGTCTCAAAACTCCAGCCCGTCGCGCTAACCACTAGACCAGCTAGCCACAATAAGATTCATCCAACTAGGTATATTTCTACACCATAGGAAGGTTAGCACAGGCACCTCTGTGACCACAAATGCAAGTTTTTACAGACGAATCTCCAGCTAGCGTGGCCGTGACGAACTCTAGCTCAAGTCCCTTCACTGCGCGACGGGCTGGAGTTTTGAGACTCTATGACCGCGGGTTCAATCCCGGCCGGGGGTATGGTTTATTTGCAATCGTGTCATTACGATTTCTTAAGTCATGTTGACGCAGTGAAGGGACTTGAGCTAGAGTTCGTCACGGCCACGCTAGCTGGAGATTCGTCTGTAAAAACTTGCATTTGTGGTCACAGAGGTGCCTGTGCTAACCTTCCTATGGTGTAGAAATATACCTAGTTGGATGAATCTTATTGTGGCTAGCTGGTCTAGTGGTTAGCGCGACGGGCTGGAGTTTTGAGACTCTATGACCGCGGGTTCAATCCCGGCCGGGGGTATGGTTTATTTGCAATCGTGTCATTACGATTTCTTAAGTCATGTTGACGGCAGTGAAGGGACTTGAGCTAGAGTTCGTCACGGCCACGCTAGCTGGAGATTCGTCTGTAAAACTTGCATTTGTGGTCACAGAGGTGCCTGTGCTAACCTTCCTATGGTGTTAGAAATATACCTAGTTGGATGAATCTTATTGTGGCTAGCTGGTCTAGTGGTTAGCGCGACGGGCTGGAGTTTTGAGACTCTATGAATGCGGGTTCAATCCCGGCCGGGGGTATGGTTTATTTGCAATCGTGTCATTACGATTTCTTAAGTCATGTTGACGGCAGTGAAGGGACTTGAGCTAGAGTTCGTCACGGCCACGCTAGCTGGAGATTCGTCTGTAAAAACTTGCATTTGTGGTCACAGAGGTGCCTGTGCTAACCTTCCTATGGTGTAGAAATATACCTAGTTGGATGAATCTTATTGTGGCTAGCTGGTCTAGTGGTTAGCGCGACGGGCTGGAGTTTTGAGACTCTATGACCGCGGGTTCAATCCCGGCCGGGGGTATGGTTTATTTGCAATCGTGTCATTACGATTTCTTAAGTCATGAAGTTGAAGTGACAGAATCGGGCCTTATATAGTGCCAGGAGGTGAGACGTAGGTTGATTTGGGAGGGCAGGTCCTTCTCAAACCCAGCCGTTCTCACTAGTAGAGGTTGTCGAAGTAGATGGTCTGTACCAAGATACCCTTGTGTTGCAGTGTCCGACAGAATGAACATTAAAATGGTATAAAATACCGACAGATTGTTAGGTAAGACACATATGCAACAGTTAGGTATCTTTATTTTGAAACGTTTCGCCTACACAGTAGGCTTCTTCAGTCGAGTACAGAAAAGTTGATAGAAGCAGAAGATACTTGAAGACGATGTAATCAGTCCATCACCCTCAAAGTTTTGAGGTGGTCAGTCCTCAGTCTGGAGAAGAGCATTGTTCCGTTGTCTGAAACAATATGAAGTTGAAGTGACAGAATCGGGCCTTATATAGTGCCAGGAGGTGAGACGTAGGTTGATTTGTGGAGGGCAGGTCCTTCTCAAACCCAGCCGTTCTCACTAGTAGAGGTTGTCGAAGTAGATGGTCTGTACCAAGATACCCTTGTGTTGCAGTGTCTGACAGAATGAAATTAAAATGGTATAAAATACCGACAGATTGTTAGGTAAGACACATATGCAACAGTTAGGTATCTTTATTTTGAAACGTTTCGCCTACACAGTAGGCTTCTTCAGTCGAGTACAGAAAAGTTGATAGAAGCAGAAGATACTTGAAGACGATGTAACAGTCCATCACCCTTAAAGTTTTGAGGTGGTCAGCCCCTCAGTCGGGAAAAGAGCAATTGTTCCGTTGTCCTGAAACTTCGACAACCTCTACTAGTGAAAAACGGCTGGGTTTGAGAAGGCCCTGCCCTCCCAAATCCACCTACGTCTCACCTCCTGGCACTATATAAGGCCCGATTCTGTCACTTCAACTTCATATTGTTTCAGAAAACGGAAAAATGCTCTTCTCCAGATGAGGGACTGACCACCTCAAAACTTTAAGGTGATGGACTGATTACATCGTCTTCAAGTATCTTTGCTTCTATCAAACTTTTCTGTACTCGACTGAAGAAGCCTACGTGTGGGCGAAACGTTTCAAAATAAGATACCTAACTGTTGCATATGTGTCTTACCTAACAATCTGTCGGTTTTTATACCATTTTAATGTTCTTTCTGTCAGCACTGCAACACAAGGGTTATCTTGGTACAGACCATCTACTTCGCAACCTCTACTAGTGAGAACGGCTGGGTTTGAGAAGGCCCTGCCCCCCAAATAAACCAGTCTCCCCCTTTGGCACATATAAGGGCCCCCGTTTCTGTCACTTAAATTTTCATATTTTTTCAGACAACGGAACAATGCTCTTCTCCAGACTGAGGGACTGCCCACCTAAAAAACTTTAAGGGGTGATGGACTGATTTACACGTCTTCAAGTATCTTCTCTTCATAAAACTTTTCTTACTCGACTGAAGAAGCCTACTGTGTAGGCGAAACGTTTCAAAATAAGTACCTAACTTTTTGCATTTGTGTTTTTTTACAAACAATCTGTCGGTATTTTATCCTTTTTAAAATGTTATTCTGTCAGACACTGCAACAAAGGGTATTTTGGTACGGGGACCATTTACTTCGTCAACCCTATTTTTTGTGGAAGGCTGGGTTTGAAAAGGACCTTGCCCCCCCCAATAAACTACGTCTCCCCTCCTGGACAATAAGGCCCGGGGGATTCTGTACTTAAACTTCATATTGTTTCAGACAAGGGAAAAACAATTTTCTCCAGATGGGGGGGACTGACCACCTCAAAACTTTGGGTGATGGACTGATTCATGTCTTCGTTCTTTGCTTCTATAAAATTTTTTCTGTACTGAGGGAAAAGCCTATGTGTGGGCGAAACGTTTCAAAAAAAAAGATACCTACGTTGCATATGTGTTTTCCCTAAAAATCTGTCGGTTTTTAAACATTTTAATGTTCATTCTGTCAGACACTGCAACACAGGGTATCTTGGAAACAGACCATCTACTTCGACAACCTCTACTAGTGGGGAACGGCTGGGTTTGAGAAGGACCTGCCCTCCCAAATCAACCTACGTCTCACCCTCCTGGCACTAAAAAAGGCCCGATTCTGTCACTTCAACTTCATATTGTTTCAGACAACGGAAACAATGCTCTTCTCCAGATGGGGGGACTGACCAATTCAAACTTTAAGGGTGATGGACTGATTACATGGGTCTTCAGTATCTTTGCTTCTATCAACTTTTCTGTACTGGGGGTGGGGAAGAAGGCCTATGTGTAGGCGAAACGTTTCAAAATAAAGATACCTAACTTTTGCATATGTTTCTTACCTAACACACAATACACATACACACACACACACATACAACACACACACCACATACACACACACATACACAAACAACACAACACACCACACACCACACACACACACCCCACAACACAACACACACCACAACATACCTACACACCACCACACACACACCACACACACCACAAACCCACCACACACACACCACACACACACCACACACACACACACACACCACACCACACCACACACACACCACACACAACACACACACCACACACACACACACACCACACACACCCACACGCCACCGCACACGCACACCGCACACGCATACACGCACACGCACGCACACACACACACCAACCACACACATACCCCCACACACACACCCCACACACCACACACAACCAAAACACACACCACACACACCCACACACGCACACACACACACACACACACACACACACCACACACACACCCCACACACACACGCACATACACACCACACACACACACACACACACACAACACATACACACACATACACACACACATACACACACACACCCCACATACACATACACACACACACACATACACACACACACACACATACAACACACATACACAAAACACACACACACACACACACAACACACACACACACACATACATACACACCACACACACACACCCACACACACCACACACCACACACAACCACACACACACACGACACCGCCCCACACCCACACCAACACCACACTCCACACCAACCCCAACCCACCACCACCACCAACCCCCCCCCAAACCACCAACCCCCCCCAAAAACCCCCCCCAACAAACCCCCCAAACCCCAAAACCCCCCCCACCCAAAAAACCACACCCCCCCCCCCAAACCATCAACCCTCCCAACATCCACCCCCAAAAACATTCCCCCACAAAACCACCACCCCCAACAACCCCTCCAACCAAAACAAACCCAACAACCAAAAATATAAACCCAAAAAAAAAAAAAAACAAACAAAAAAAAAAACGAAATGCAAACAACACCACACAACAAAACCAAAAAAAAAAAACAACACGAAACCAAAAACAAAAAACCAAAACTTTCCCAATCCCAAAATAAACACAACACACAAAACATAAAAAAACATAAAACCAAAAACCCACATCCCAAAAACAAAACAACACACTACCAAAAAAAACATCAAAAACAATTCAAACCCCAACCAAACCCCCAACATACAAAAAAACAAACCAACCAAACAAAAACAAAAAACCACAACATAACAAAACACACAAACAAAACACAAAAAAAAAACCCCACAAAAACAAAAAACAAAAAAAAAAAAAAAAAACAAAACACAGAAAACCAAGCCCCCAAGAAACCGAAAAAGGGTTCACCAAGAAAAAACAACCCCCAAAAACAACCAAACCCCCGAACCCATAACCCCCAAAAACACCCAAACAACAACCAACCCACCAACAAACAAACAAAAAATTGAAAAAAGAATTCCCCAAAACCCCCCAAAAGATATAAAATAAAAAAAAACCCCCCCCAAAACCCCCCCCAAATAAACCCCCCCCCCCAAAACCCCCCCTTCCAAAACTCCACCCCCCCCCAAAACCCAAATAACACCCCCCCCCAAAACCACCACCCCCCAACCACAATCCCCTTTTCCCCCAGGGGGGAAAAAACCAAAAGTTAAAAAGGGGGGGAAATTAAGAAAAAAGGGAAGGGGGAAGGTGTACAAAGGAGATGGATTACGCCATAAAACAGGAAGGCAAATCAAGAAGAAATTTAAGGGGGAAAGTCCCCAAAGAAAAAATTTCAAATAGCAGTTAAAAAACAAAACTCAAGGAAAGAAATAACAATGAAACCCTTCCCCACGGGGGAAAAAAAAGACAGGGAAAATGGGAAGGAGGGGGGAAAAGGGGGGTGTCGGCCTTAAAAACCGGGGGGAAATCAGGAGAAAAAAAAGCATGGGGATAACGGGAGGCAAAGAAAAAAGGGGAAGGACAAAAACAACAGAGGTAATTCACTGGGGGGAAAAAAAAAGTGGTCATTGCAGTGGGGAAATTTATAAAAAAGCAGGGGGGGGAAAAAAAGGAAAAAGGAATATGAATGAAGCAACACCCCCTTGGAAAATTGGGAAAAAAGGGGGCCAAAAAAAAGGGTCCCTCCAAAGAATTTTGGGGGGAAAATCAACCCAAGTTGAGGGAAAACCGGGAAGAAACATTGGGGGTCCCAAAACCGAAAAAAACCAGGGGGAAAGGAATGAAAAAATTCAAAACGAAAGGGAATGGGGAGGTAAAAAAGGGAGGAATGCCCCGGGCAAAAAAAGGACGGCCCCCCCGCACCTCAAAAACTAGAGCCCCCCCCCAAGGGAATGAAAATCCCCAACACACCCCCTTTCTTTTTTCCCCCACCCCCGCAACCAGTTACAGTTGAAAAGTTGAAGGGGTACACAAATGAAGTTTAACGAAAAACATGGGGAAGGCAAGAAAGAACAATGAAAATAAAAGAGTAAAAAAAACAAAATAACAAAAACAGTGAATTTCCCCCAGGAACAGAAAAGGAAAAAAGAAGAAGGGGCAGGGGGGGGGGGGTTTGGAAAAAACAAGGAAATTTGAAAATGGAAAAAAGTACAAAAAGAGATAAAACAGGAAATAGGGGAAAAAAAGGGCAGCAGGATGAAAACCAAAGAAGGGGGAGGCCGGGGAAGGAAAATGAAAGAGAGAACAGACAAGGTAAAACTTTGCCCTAGGGGAAGAAACCCTCAAGAAAAAGGTTTTTGGGGTTTTTAAAAGGAAGAAAAATGGAGAATTTTCCCAAACAGGAAAAAATTTTATTCTTAAAAAAATTAAAAAAATTTAAAAAAAAAAAAAAAAAAAAATTTGCAAAAAAAAAAAAACCCAAAAGTAAATTTTTTTTAAAAAAAAAAAAAAAAAAAAAAAAAGGGAAAAAAAAAAGGGGGCACAGGGGAAAAAAAACCCCCGGGGGACCCCTTTTCAAACCAAAAAAAAATAAGAAAATTTTTTTTAAAAAAAAAAAAAAAAAAAAAAAAAAAAAAAAAAAAATTTTCAAAAAAAACAAATCCCAAAAAAAAAAAATACAAAAAAAAAAAAAAAAAAAAAAAAAAAAACCCCAATAAAAAAAAAATAAAAAAAAAAAAAAAAAAAATTTTTAAAAAAAAAAAAAAAAAAAAAAAAAAAATAAAAAAAAATGATCGGGGTATGTGAGGAGCTGAACAGGAGATTTAAGGAATTTTTTACAGTGAGACAGGAAGGGCTGGGGGGAAGACGAACAGGGGGAAACTTCAAGGGGAAATACCAACAAGTGTTGGATGACATACGAAAAACTGAGGAGGAGGTGAAGAAGCCTTAAAGGACCTTGACACATAAAAGGCGATGGGACCGGAAACATTCCCAGGGTCATTAAGAAGGAGCAGAGATGCTGTGTGTGTCAAAACCACAATCTTAACACATCCCTTGAAACGGGCAACACTGAAAATGGAAGACAGTTAATGTAGTCCCCAAATTTAAGAAAGGAAACAGAAACAGGCACTAAACTACAGACCTGTGTCTCTGACATGTATTGGGCAAAGCATGGAGGATTATAGGGGGGGGCGAACCCCTGGAAGGAACAAGTTATAAAATGAAACCAGAGGGTTTTCAGGGAAAAGGCAAATCTTGTTCAAAACCCTGGATTTTTGAAAAGGGAAACAAGTAAGACATGGAGAGGGGTGGGTAGATTGTTTTTCCTAGACTGCAGGAAGGCCTTTGACACAGCCCCCCACAAGAATTAGTGCAGAAGCGGAGGATCAGGCACACGTAAAAAGGAAGGGACTGAATGGATAAGGGAATACTAAAAAGGGAAAAATATGGTGGAAGAGGTTTTCACGGGGGCGCCTGTTACGGCGGGGGCCCACAGGGGTCAGTTCTAGGACAGTCTTTTTTGATATATTGAACGAAGAGGGAAAGGAATAGATCTGAGTGTCCCTTTTGCAATGAGTGAAGTTGATGAGAAGAATTAAATGGACGAGGATGAGGAGGACTGCAAAGAGCCCGGGAGGGGCGGGGGCATGTGGTCCAAATGGCTTCTCGAATTCAACCCCACCCAAATGAAAAAGTCATAAAGATGGGGGGGGGGGAAAAGAAACCGCAGACGAGATAGGCTAGGGGACAAAAAATACAAAACCCTCACTCGGGGAAAAAGGGCCCTTGGGTGCCATAACCCCGAGCAATCCCCGGGGCACACATCCCCCAAAAATAACCGCTGCAGCATAGGGGGCCCCGGGAAAACCCTGAGAAAGCGTTCCGATACCTTAAAAAGGGAATCGTTAAAGCACTTACATGTGTATGTTAGGCCATACTGGAGTATGCAGCACCAGTTGGAACCCACACTGGTCAAGCACTCAAAAAGTTAGAGAAAGTACAAAGGTTTGCAAAAAGGCTACCCAGAGTCAAGGAAGGTACGAGGAAAATTAAAGGGGAAAATCGGAGGACGACACGGAGACAGAAGGGTCAAGACATGAAAGACATACAAGTTTTACTGCCGGGGAAAATAGAAAAGGTGGACAGGATAATTTTCCAAGAGGGGCCAGGGCAAGGGGAAACTGAAGTGAGGGGGGGGGGGGGGGGGGGTTTTTCCCCCGGGGGGGGGGGAATAGGGGAAGTATGGAGGCAAAAACCATAAAAAGTTTTAAGAAGGGGTAGAAAAAGCTCAGGAAGCAGAGAGAGAGAGGATCTAGCGATCAGTGAAGAGGGGGGGCCGGGAGCTGAGTCTCGACCCTGAAACCCAAATTAGGTGATACAATTAGGTGATAACACACACACCACACACACAACACAACCAAAAACCCCAAAACAACACACACCACACACACACAAAAAGCATGGGGTTTTTAACCACACGGAAATCGTTTGGGGAGAATTGGAGCCCCAGGGGGCCCAAGAACAGGACCTAAGATGAGGGAGGTGGGCGGAAAACTTAGTACCAAAGTAAGGGACACTACAAGAATAGAGGAGGGGAGAACAGCGAGACTGGACCTAGTATTCACCCTGAGTAGTGCAAATACGAGGAATCACTATGAAAGACCCCATGGCCAGCGATCATGTGGTTTTAAGCTTCGAATCACAGTAGAGCTACAAGTGGAGGGGGAAGGGCGGGAAAGGCCCCGGGGGAGGGGGAATAAGCCAAACTCAAGAAAGGGGACTACACAGGAATGGGGAACTCCCTGAACGGGGTTCATTGGGACAGAGAACGGCAGGAACAGTTAATGAGTGATGGAAAAATGTAACGAAATGTGCAAAGGGGGCTGAAGAGAAGTTGTACCAAGGGGAAAGGAAAAATGAAAAAAACCAGGGGTGAACCTATGGGTTTACCAAAAGGGGCGGGAGGCAAAACCCAAGTTGTAGGGAAAAGGAAGAAATATGAAGGGGAAAGGGCCCGGAAATAAAGGGGAGCAGTCGTAGGGCCCGAAATGAATGTGCACAGATAAAAAGGGGGGCCCAACGACAATAGAAAAAGCAAGCAGCGACAGCCAAATCTGAGCAAAAACTGTTATACAGCCACATCAGGGCAAAAAACAGCAAGGACCCGGTAAAAGGCTAAGGAAGGAAGGGGGAAGCAACAAAAAATGAAGTAAGTATGTGAGGAAACTCAACAAGAGATTCAAAAAAATGCTCACAAGGAGACAGAGGGGGTCCAGAAAGACGAAGGGTGGGGGGACACCCCAAATGCTGGGAAAAGTACACACAAACCAGGAAGAAGTGAAGGCTTCTTAGGAAAATAAAACCTCAAAGGCAATGGGGCTGGGGTAAAATCTCCCAAAGGGGCCTGAAAAGAGGGGCAGAGGCGCTATGTTAAACCCCCACAACAATATTCAAAAAATTTATCGAAAAAGAGAAATTGCCCCAAGGCATGGAAAGCAGCAAAAGTTTTTACATGTCGTGTCACGACATGTAATAGCAAAAAACATGGAGAAAATTATAGGAGGAGTGGTGGAAAACCTAGAAAGGAATGATCTCATCAACACAGCCAAAATGGTTTCAGGGAGGGAAAACCCGTGTCACAAAAAACTGGAGTTTTAGGACATGGGGGAAACCGTAAGACAGGAGACAAAGGTGGGTTTTTGCATTTTCTTGGGCTGCAAAAAGCGTTTGCACAGTTCCAACAAGAATTAGTGCAAAAACGGTGGACCGAGCAGGGATAAAGGGGGGCACTGAATGGATTGGGAATACTTGTCAGGGAAGCAGCGCGAGTCATGGTACGGGCGAGGGCAGAGTGGGCGTTTGTGCCCCGGGGGCCACAGGGGGGAGTCCCGAACCCGTGTGTTTTGGGTTTGTGAACGACATGACGGAAAGACGACTCCCAATTTCCCCCTTTTCAGATAGTGAATTTTATGAGAAAAATTCATTCGATCGAAGACCCGGCAGAACTCAAAGGGATCCCGGACAGGTTGCAAACCTGGTCCAGCAATTGGGCCTGGGGTTAAACCCAAATTTCAAAGTCATGAAAATTGGGGAGGGCAAAGAAACCGCAGACGGAGTACAGTTAGGGGGCGAGATACCAAAACCCCATAAGGAAAAAAAACTTGGGGGGAATAATAAAACAGGCACATCTCGTGAAGCGAATCAACCCAAAAAAATGCTGCAGCTTGGGCGCCCAGCAACCTCAGAAAAAGTTTCCGATACCTTAAAAAGGGAAACGTTCAGGGAACCCCGTCCCGTTGTACGTTAGGGCCCCTATTGGGGAGCGGGGACCCGTTTTGGAACCACACCTAGCCAAACCGTAAAAAAAATAGAGAAAGTGCAAATGTTTGCAACCGATAGTCCCAGAGATAAGGGGATGTGTACGAGGGGAGGTTAAGGAAAACGACCGACGACAGGGGAAGGAGAGATAGGGGGGACATGATAACGACATACAAAATACTGAGAGGAATTGCAAGGTGGGCAAAAACAGGATTTCCGAGATTGTACACAGCAACAAGGGGAAAAAGTTGGAAGTTGAAGAACGATGATACAGGGGTTTAGGAAGTATTTCTTTATCATAGAGTGGTCAAAAGTGGAACAGTCTGGCGAGCGAAATAGGGGGCAGGGAAACCCTACATGCTTTAAGACAGGGTATGAAAAGCTCATGGGCGAAGAGAAGAAGAGGGGCTAGTCGTTTAGGAAGAGGCGGGGGCCCGGTGCCGAGTTTTGCCCCCTGCAATAAATTAGGGGATACACACGAAAACACATTTCTACAGACTACAAAGCTTCTTTAACATCTTTCAATATTTCCTAAATATACTTTTCCAAAAAAATAATTTCATACATAGTTTTGGATTGTGAATGTTAGAGTTAGAGGGAGACGGAAAAAGGAGTGACAGGAAATTGAAATGAGAGGGATAACAAGAAGGATGAGAAATGAAAGTAAGACAAAAGTTTTTTCACTCGTACATTATATCTCTACATTTTTTTCCCCTGATTTATCCCGGGGGTAAGAAAAACGCTATGATGCACTTACCAAAAATATATTTTTTTGTGTTTTAAATATTATTATTAACTTTTTTTTATATTTTTATTATTATTATTATTATTATTATTATTATTTTATTATTATTTTTTTTATTATTTTATTATTATTATTTATTATTTTTAATTTTATTAGTTTATTTTATTATTATTATTATTATATTTTATTATTTTTTTATTTTTATTATATTATTATTATTTTTTTATTAAAAATTTTTTTAGTGTTATTTTATTGTTTTGTTATTATTATTATTATTATTTTATTATTTTTATTTTATTATTTTATTAATTTTTTTAGTGTTATTATTATTATTTTTATTATTTTTATTTTTTTATTATTTTTAATTTTATTTGTTTTTTATTTTTATTTTTTATTATTATTATTATTAATTTTATTATTTATTTATTTTTATTATTATTTTTATTTTTATTATTATTTTTTTATTTTATTAGGGGTTTTCCTCAATTTGTTTTTTTTTTTTAAATTTTTTCTTTAAAAATTTTATACTTTATTTCGTTCTTAACTCGAGAAACCCCATCCCTGTGAAAAATTTGGGAAATTTTTATTATTTTTATTATTATTATTTTATTATTATTATTATTTTATTATTTTATTTTTATTATTATTATTATTATCTTATTGTGAGGAAAAACCCCTGTAGGAAACTTACAGGGTTTTTCCTGAATTATTACCTGCAAGTAATTTTTGTGAGGGGAATGAGACTTAGTCCGTAGTCACCGAACTGTACCTCCCCCGACTACCACTTTCACCCGCTCACAAAAAGCTAGACCCGACATTTAATTTTAAAAATTTTTTTTAAAACCAAAATTCTGGAAATTAAAATTGGTGGACGTATAGGATTTGGCTGGTGGGCCTAAAATTAATTGGTACTAACAACACCATTTAATTACTGGAAAAACACTTTTTTAATGCTGATGGAAACCCCCAAAAAACTTCCCAGCAGTTTTGGGTTTACGAGGGCCAAAGCAAAAACTTCTGTAATTTTGGTAAACGTCACGCTACGGTGTGTTGTTGTGAAAATTCATTTAAGTCCTCTTTTTTGCGTCATCCACACGCAATTCTTTAGGTCCTATAAATTTCCGTCCCAATTCTTCGCAGGAGGGCATTAAACGGGTCCTAATTATAAATTTTTAAACCCAGAAACCCCCTTTGGCCTGAAAACGCCGAATTATTTGCAAATTTCCCCCGACAACAGGTTTTTACACATTACAAATGGCGTCTCTCCCCGGGGCCACTTTGCAGCTGTTTTACACTCCCCTCACCGAAATTTCTCGAAAGGGTAAATCAGCATACTTTTTTTACACAATTAAATTACTGTATTTTTCAAATTTTTAAAAATGCTGATTAGTAAAAAAAAAAAAATTTTTTACATCCAATCTTATTCTATTTTTGCACTTACTTACGCGAAGGAACCCGTTCAGGGGGGAACTGGGGGGTGTTATTTACAAAATTATACCCAAAAAAGTTTAACACATTTCCAGTATTCGCTGGGTGGCTAAAAAACCTTTCCCAAACCTCAATGATGCATCACACGTTCCCGAAACGCTTTTTGTTCGACAAAAACGGGTAGTTTAAAATTTAAAACCTGTAGGGGCAGCTTTTACCATTTTATGTCTAAAAATATGAGAATTTTTTTTATGGCCGTTTTAAAAACGTCAAATAAATTTTTAGTTGATCTCTCCCAATGCTTCATTTTGATTTATTAATGTATCTGACGGCAAGAATAGTTTTCTAAAATTTTTATACGTGCAGAAAATTTTTGATGTAAATAAAATGGGAAAAATCTTTTTGATGAGTTTGAATCAATATATAACTGGAAGTGAGTCATCTGATTTCTGAAATTTTTCATCACGGTGTTGTTTTTGTGGAGTTTGCCTTCCTCCTTAACAAGGTTCGCCACTGGGGGTGGAATCTTTGTCTAGGGGATTGGTTTTCGTTGGCGCCTGAGTGGCTAGTAGTGCGTCCCCATGCCCCCCCGATGGCTAGTAGTGCGTCCCCCTGCCGGGCCCGGGGTATATGCGTCCCCCTGCCCCCCCAGTGGTAGTGTGGTCCCATGCCCCTATGGCTAGTAGTGCGTCCCAGCCTCCTGATGGTAGTAGTGCGTCCATGCCCCCTGAGGGGGTAGTAAAAGGGTCCCCATGCCTTCTGGTGACTAGAGTGCGCCCATGCCCCCTGAAAAGGGTATAGTGCGTCCCCTGCCGCCTGAATGGTAGTATGCGTCCCCTGCCTCTGAGTGGCTAGTAGTGCGTCCATGCCTCCCGAGTGGCTAGTAGTGGTCCCATGCCTCCTGATGGTAGTGTGGTCCCATGCCTCTGGTGGTAGTAGTGGTCCCATGCCCCTGGGGGGGAGTGCGTTTTCCCTGCCTCCTGAGGCTAGTAGGCGTCCCCTGCCCCCTAGTGGGTAGTAGTGGTCCCCTTTCCTCCGATGGCTATATGCGTCCCATGCCTCCCTGAGTGGTTTGTAGTGCGCCCATGCCTCCGGTGGCTAGTAGTGCTCCCATGCTCCTGAGTGGCTAGAGTGGTCCATGCTCCTAGGGGGCTAGTAGTGCGTCCCCTCCTCCTGATGGCTAGTAGTGCGTCCCTGCCCCCTGATGGCTAGTAGGGGTCCCATGCCTCCGAGTGGGTAGATGCGTTTCCCCTACCTCCCGAGGGCTAGTGGCGTCCCCTGCCCCCTGATGGTATAGGCTCCCAGCCTCCTGATTTTAGTGGTGCGTTCCCCTGCCCCCTGAGTGGGTAGTAGTGCGTCCCATGCCCCCTGAGTGGCTGTATGGCCCCATGCCTCCGGGGGTAGTTGCGTCCCACCCCCTGATGGTAGTATTTCTCCCCCTGCCTCCCGAGGGTAGTAGGGCTCCCATGCCCCTGAGTGGCTAGTTGGTCCCCTGCCCCCGAGTGGGTAGTAGTGCGCCCATGCCTCCTGAGGGCTAGTAGTGGTCCCCTGCCTCCTGGGGGTGGGTATATGGCCCATGCCTCCTGAGTGGCTAGTATGCGTCCCCCTTACCTCCTGGTGGCTGTAGGCGTCCCATGCCTCCCGAGTGGCTAGTAGTGCGTCAAAAACCTCCCGAGTGGCTAGTGGTCTCCCCTGCTCGAGTGGTAGTATGCGTCCCATGCCCCCCGGTGGTAGTAGTGCGTCCCAGCCTCCTGAGTGGTAGTAGTCTCCCATACCTCCCGGGGGCTAGTAGGCGTCCCATGCTCATTCTGTCAGCGGTTTTTTGCGCAAAAAAAAAAAACAGATTTCGTAGGTTACTGAGGGTCTTGGTTATAGCCCCCAGACATTTTTAATGCTTGAAAGAATATGTATTTTACAATTATTCATGTAGTTGTTGTACAAGTTCATGGGAAACAGTTTAAAAAAAAAAAAAAGTTTTTTTGAAAATTTAAAGGAAAAAAAGCACACACACTGCATTGGTCAAGTTCATGCAGTCTCCCCTGAAGACGTTTGTTTAAGTTGACGCAAAAAAAAAGGAAAAAGACCTTAAGGTTTCAGATATCTTTATTAACAATAAAAGTGTTTTTCAATATCCCGTAAGGTTGTAGATGAATGGTTTAGAGAACCGACATGTTGTAAATTTAAAACATGGCAACTCTTGGGGTTTTTAAAAAGATCCCAAGAGTTGCAATGTGTCTAATTTATCATCCTGTAAGGTTTGCTGGCGGTTTTTCTATGGAGATGTTCATGCACCACCCTTAAAACCCTCATTCGCTGTTCTCCCCCTCCCCTCAACCTTACACCCTCACGGTATAGTATAAATATGCCATTAAGGGGAAAACCTTTTCATTTTAAAAGGTTTTTACGTTTTCGTCATTTTCTGTTTTTGTTTTACCAGAGCCTGTAAAGGTGTTCGGGGAAGGTTTGGGAATGTTTTTAACTTAATTATTATTCGATTTTTTATTTAAATTATATGATTGTTTTTGGGTTTAGCATTTATGCCGTTACTTTTATTATTTGTTAAATTTATCTCTTTTTTTCGTATGTTTTATGAAAATGACATAGCTCGAGAATCAAGACAGACCCGAAACTGTTGTATAGCCACATCAGGAGGAAGACAACAGTCAAAGACAGGTGATCAGATTAAGGACAGAAGGTGGAGAACTCACAAGAAATGTCAGGAGGTATGTGAGGAGCTGAACAGGAGATTTAAGGAAGTTTTTACAGTAGAGACAGGAAGGGCTGTGGGAAGACAGAACAGAAGGGAACATCAAGAGGGAATATACCAACAAGTGTTGGATGACATACGAACAACTGAGGAGGAGGTGAAGAAGCTCTTAAGTGACCTTGACACATCAAAGGCGATGGGACCGGACAACATCTCCCCATGGGTCATTAGAGAAGGAGCAGAGATGCTGTGTGTCCCTCTAACCACAATCTTCAACACATCCCTTGAAACTGGGCAACTACCTGAGAAATGGAAGACAGCTAATGTAGCCCCCATATTTAAGAAAGGAAACAGAAACGAGGCACTAAACTACAGACCTGTGTCTCTGACATGTATTGTGTGCAAAGTCATGGAGAAGATTATCAGGAGGAGAGTGGTCGAACACCTGGAAAGGAACAAGATTATAAATGAAAACCAGCATGGGTTCATGGAAGGCAAATCTTGTATCACAAACCTCCTGGAGTTTTATGACAAGGTAACAGAAGTAAGACATGAGAGAGAGGGTTGGGTAGATTGATTTTCCTAGACTGCAGGAAGGCCTTTGACACAGTTCCCCACAAGAGATTAGTGCAGAAGCTGGAGGATCAGGCACACGTAAAAGGAAGGGCACTGCAATGGATAAGGGAATACCTGAAAGGGAGGCAGCAACGAGTCATGGTACGTGAAGAGGTATCACAGTGGGCGCCTGTTACGAGCGGGGTCCCACAGGGGTCAGTTCTAGGACCAGTGCTATTTTTGATATATGTGAACGACATGATGGAAGGAATAGACTCTGAAGTGTCCTGTTCGCAGATGACGTGAAGTTGATGAGAAGAATTAAATCGGACGAGGATGAGGCAGGACTGCAAAGAGACCTGGAGAGGCTGGACATGTGGTCCAGTAACTGGCTTCTCGAATTCAATCCAGCCAAATGCAAAGTCATGAAGATTGGGGAGGGGCAAAGAAGACCGCAGACAGAGTATAGGCTAGGTGGAAAAAGGGACTACAGACCTCACTCAGGGAGAAAGACCTTGGGGTGACCATAACACCGAGCACATCCCCGGAGGCACACATCAACCAAATAACCGCTGCAGCATACGGGCGCCTGGCAAACCTGAGAATAGCGTTCCGATACCTTAATAAGGAATCGTTCAAGACACTGTACACTGTGTATGTTAGGCCCATACTGGAGTATGCAGCACCAGTCTGGAACCCACACCTGGTCAAGCACGTCAAGAAGTTAGAGAAAGTACAAAGGTTTGCAACAAGGCTAGTCCCAGAGCTCAAGGGAATGTCGTACGAGGAAAGGTTAAGGGAAATCGGACTGACGACACTGGAGGACAGAAGGGTCAGGGGAGACATGATAACGACATACAAGATACTGCGGGGAATAGACAAGGTGGACAGAGATAGGATGTTCCAGAGAGGGGACACAGGGACAAGGGGTCACAACTGGAAGCTGAAGACTCAGACGAGTCACAGGGATGTTAGGAAGTATTTCTTCAGTCATAGAGTTGTCAGCAAGTGGAATAGCCTAGCAAGTGAAGTAGTGGAGGCAGGAACCATACATAGTTTTAAGAAGAGGTATGACAAAGCTCAGGAAGCAGAGAGAGAGAGGATCCAGTAGCGATCAGTGAAGAGGCGGGGCCAGGAGCTGAGTCTCGACCCCTGCAACCACAATTAGGTGAGTACAATTAGGTGAGTACACACACACACACACACACACACACACACAAACACACACACAACACACACACACACACACACAAACATGCATGGGTGATTTTAACCACACGGAAATCGATTGGGAGAACTTGGAGCCACATGGGGGCCAAGATACATGGACGGCTAAGATGATGGAGGTGGGACTGGAAAACTTCATGTACCAACACGTAAGGGACACTACAAGAGATAGAGGAGAGGACGAACCAGCGAGACTGGACCTAGTATTCACCCTGAGTAGTGCAAATACTGAGGACATCACATATGAAAGACCCCATAGGGCCAGCGATCATGTGGTTTTAAGCTTCGAATACACAGTAGAGCTACAAGTGGAGGGGGAAGCAGGAAGGCCAGGGAGAATGAAGCCAAACTACAAGAAAGGGGACTACACAGGAATGAGGAACTCCCTGAACGGGGTTCATTGGGACAGAGAACTGGCAGGGAAGTCAGTTAATGAGATGATGGAATATGTAACGATAATGTGCAAGGAGGCTGAAGAGAAGTCTGTACCCAAGGGTAACAGGAATAATGAAAAAGCCAGGATGAACCTATGGTTCACCCAAAGGTGCAGGGAGGCAAAACCCAAGTGTGCTAGGAAATGGAAGAAATATAGAAGGCAAAGGACCCAGGAGAATAAGGTGAGCAGTCGTAGAGCCAGAAATGAATGTGCACAGATAAGAAGGGAGGCCCAACGACAATATGAAAACGCATAGCAGCGACAGCCAAATCTGAGCCGAAGCTGTTATACAGCCACATCAGGAGCAAAACAACAGTCAAGGACCAGGTAAACAGGCTAAGGAAGGAAGGAGGAGAGACAACAAGAAATGACAGTGAAGTATGTGAGGAACTCAACAAGAGATTCAAAGAAGTGCTCACAGAGGAGACAGAAGGGGCTCCAGAAAGACGAAGAGGTGGGGTACACCACCAAGTGCTGGACACAGTACACACAACCGAGGAAGAAGTGAAGAGGCTTCTTAGTGAACTAGAAACCTCAAAGGCAATGGGGCTGGATAAAATCTCTCCAAGGGTCCTGAGAGAGGGAGCAGAGGCGCTATGTGTACCCCTAACAACAATATTCAATAAATCTATCGAAACAGAGAAATTGCCTAAGGCATGGAAAGCAGCAAATGTCATACTATACATGTCAGTGTCACTGACATGTATAGTATGCAAAATCATGGAGAAGATTATCAGGAGCAGAGTGGTGGAAAACCTAGAAAGGAATGATCTCATCAACAGCAGCCAACATGGTTTCAGGGACGGGAAATCCTGTGTCACAAACCTACTGGAGTTCTATGACATGGTGACAGCAGTAAGACAGGAGACAGAAGGGTGGGTGTATTGCATTTTCTTGGACTGCAAGAAAGCGTTTGACACAGTTCCACACAAGAGATTAGTGCAAAAACTGGTGGACCGAGCAGGGATAACAGGGAGGGCACTGCAATGGATCTGGGAATACTTGTCAGGAAGACAGCAGCGAGTCATGGTACGTGACGAGGTGTCAGAGTGGGCGTTTGTGACCAGCGGGGTCCCACAGGGGTCAGTCCTAGGACCAGTGCTGTTTCTGGTATTTGTGAACGACATGACGGAATGAACAGACTCCGAAGTTTCCCTGTTTGCAGATGACGTGAAGTTGATGAGAAGAATTCATTCGATCGAAGACCAGGCAGAACTACAAAGGGATCCGGACAGGTTGCAAACCTGGTCCAGCAATTGGCTTCTGGAGTTCCATCCCACCAATTGCAAAGTCATGAAGATTGGGGAAGGGCAAAGAAGACCGCAGACGGAGTACAGTCTAGGGGGCCAGAGACTACAAACCTCACTCAAGGAAAAAAATCTTGGGGTAAGTATAACAACAGGCACATCTCGTGAAGCGCACATCAACCAAATAACTGCTGCAGCATATGGGCGCCTAGCAAACCTCAGAACAGCATTCCGATACCTTAATAAGGAATCGTTCAGGACCCTGTACACCGTGTACGTTAGGCCCATATTGGAGTATGCGGCACCAGTTTGGAACCCACACCTAGCCAAGCACGTAAAGAAACTAGAGAAAGTGCAAATGTTTGCAACCAGACTAGTCCCAGAGATAAGGGGTATGTGCTACGAGGAGAGGTTAAGGGAAATCGACCTGACGACACTGGAGGACAGGAGAGATAGGGGGGACATGATAACGACATACAAAATACTGAGAGGAATTGACAAGGTGGACAAAGACAGGATGTTCCAGAGATTGTACACAGCAACAAGGGGACACAGTTGGAAGTGGAAGACACAGATGAGTCACAGGGATGTTAGGAAGTATTTCTTCAGTCATAGAGTGGTCAGAAAGTGGAACAGTCTGGCGAGCGAAGTAGTGGAGGCAGGAACCATACATAGCTTTAAGACGAGGTATGATAAAGCTCATGGAGCAGAGAGAGAGAGAGGAGCTAGTAGCGTTCAGTGAAGAGGCGGGGCCAGGTGCCGAGTCTCGACCCCTGCAACTACAATTAGGTGAGTACACACAGACACACACATTTCTACAGACTACAAAGCTTCTTTAACATCTTTCAATATTTCCTAAATATACTTACCAAAATAATAATTTCATACATAGTTTGTGTGATTGTGAATGCTTAGAGTTATGCAGGGAGACGGAAGAGGAGATGACAGGAAATTAGAAATGAGAGGGATAACAGAGAAGAGATGAGATGAGAAGTAAGACAAAAGTTATTCACTCGTACATTATATCTTCTACATTCTTTTTCCTCATGATTTATCCTGGGATAAAGAAAAACTGCTACTGATGCACTTACCAACTATATATTTTTTGTAGTTATTAACATATTTGATTATTAACTTTATTATTATTATTATTATTATTATTATTATTATTATTATTATTATTATTATTATTAATTTTATTATTTATTATTATATTATTATTATTATTATTATTATTATTATTATTATTATTATTATTATTATTATTATTATTATTATTATTATTATTATTATATTTTATTATGTTATTATTATTTTATTATTTATTATTATTATTATTATTATTATTATTTTATTATTATTATTATTATTATTATTATTATTATTATTAATTTTATTAGTGTTATTATTATTTTATTTATTATTATTATTATTATTATTATTATTATTATTATTATTATTATTAATTTTATTAGTGTTATTATTATTATTATTATTATTATTATTATTATTAATTTTATATTATTATTATTATTATTATTATTATTATTATTATTATTATTATTATTATTATTATTATTATTATTATTATTATTATTAGGGCTTTTCCTCAATTTTGTCTTTTTTTTTTTAATTTCTTCTTTCAAATTTCATACTTTATTTCGTTCTTAACTCGAGAACACCTCATCCATGTGAAAATTGGAATTATTATTATTATTATTATTATTATTATTATTATTATTATTATTATTATTATTATTATTATTATTATTATTATTATTATCATTATTGATTGAGGAAATCACCTGTAGGAAACTTACAGGGTATTTCCTGAATTATTACCTGCAAGTAATTTTTGTGAGGTAAGTGAGACTTAGTCACAGTATGTCACCGAACTGTACCTCCCTCGACTACCCACTTCCTCACCACGCTCACAAAAAGCTAGACCTGACATTTAATTAATAATTATATTATTAAAACCAACTACTCTGGAAATTAAAGTTGTGTGGACTGTATAGGATTAGGCTGGCTGGGTACCTAAAATATAATTGGTACTAACAATCACCATTTAATTACTGGAAGACACTTATTAATGCTGATGGAACACACCATAACACTTCCTTAGCAGATTGGATTTACGATGGCCAATGCAAAAACTTCTGTACATTATGAGTAAGCGTCACAGCTACGGTGTGTTGTTGTGAAGAATTCATTGAAGTCCTCTATTTTTGCGTCATCCACACGCAATTCTTTAGGTCCTATAAATTTCCTGTCCCAATTCTTCAGCAGGAGGACATTAACACGGGTTCCTAATTATAAATTTAGACCGAGAAACCCCAGTTTGGCTCTGAAGACGCCGAATTATTAGCAGAATTTCCCACGACAACCAGTTTCACACATTACAAATGGCGTCTTCTCCCGGCGCCACTTAGCAGCTGTTCTACACTCCCCTCACTCGAAATTTCTCGAAAGGGTCAAATCAGCATCACATTTTATTACACAATTAAATTACTGTATTATTCAAATTTAACAATGCTGAATTTAGTAAAAACAAAAATTTTCTACATCCAATCTTATTCTAATTTTCAGCACTTACTTACAGCGAAGAGAACCAGATTCACGGAGGAACTGGTGTGTTCATTTGACAAAATTATGACCAAAACTGTTAACACATTTCCAGTATTCTGCTGGAATGGCTAAGATAACTTCCAATCCTCAATAGCATAGCATCACACGTTCCAGAAAGCGCTTTTTGATTCGACTACAACGGATAGTTAAAGTTATATCCTGTAGGTGCAGCTTTTACCATTTTATGTCTAAAAATAGTGAGAATTTTTTTTATGGCCGTTTAATAACGTCAAATAATTTTGAGTTGATCTCTCCTGAACTGCTTCATTATTGAATGATTAATGTATCTGACGGCAAGAATAGTATCTACTAAATTTTGATAGCGTGCAGAAAATTTTTGATGTAATAAAATGGTAAAATCATATGATGAGTTAGAATCAATACTATAACTGGAGAGTGAGTCATCTGATTTGCTGAAATTTTTCATCACTGGTGTTGTTTCTTGTGGATGTTTTGCCTTCCTCCTTCAACAAGGTTCGCCACCTGGTGGTGAATCTTTGTCTACTGGGGATTGGTTTTCGTTGTGCCGCCTGAGTGGCTAGTAGTGCGTCCCATGCCTCCTGAGTGGCTAGTAGTGCGTCCCATGCCGCCTGAGTGGCTAGTAGTGCGTCCCCATTGGGCCCCCCTGAGTGGCTAGTAGTGCGTCCCATGCCTCCTGAGTGGCTAGTAGTGCGTCCCATGCCTCCTGAGTGGCTAGTAGTGCGTCCCATGCCTCCTGAGTGGCTAGTAGTGCGTCCCATGCCTTCTGAGTGACTAGTAGTGCGTCCCATGCCGCCTGAATGGCTAGTAGTGCGTCCCATGCCGCCTGAATGGCTAGTAGTGCGTCCCATGCCTCCTGAGTGGCTAGTAGTGCGTCCCATGCCTCCTGAGTGGCTAGTAGTGCGTCCCATGCCTCCTGAGTGGCTAGTAGTGCGTCCCATGCCTCCTGAGTGGCTAGTAGTGCGTCCCATGCCTCCTGAGTGGCTAGTAGTGCGTCCATGCCTCCTGAGTGGCTAGTAGTGCGTCCCATGCCTCCTGAGTGGCTAGTAGTGCGTCCTATGCCTCCTGAGTGGCTAGTAGTGCGTCCCATGCCTCCTGAGTGGCTAGTAGTGCGTCCCATGCCTCCTGAGTGGCTAGTAGTGCGTCCCATGCCTCCTGAGTGGCTAGTAGTGCGTCCCATGCCTCCTGAGTGGCTAGTAGTGCGTCCCATGCCTCCTGAGTGGCTAGTAGTGCGTCCCATGCCTCCTGAGTGGCTAGTAGTGCGTCCCATGCCTCCTGAGTGGCTAGTAGTGCGTCCCATACCTCCTGAGTGGCTAGTAGTGCGTCCCATGCCTCCTGAGTGGCTAGTAGTGCGTCCCATGCCTCCTGAGTGGCTAGTGGTGCGTCCCATGCCTCCTGAGTGGCTAGTAGTGCGTCCCATGCCTCCTGAGTGGCTAGTAGTGCGTCCCATGCCTCCTGAGTGGCTAGTAGTGCGTCCCATGCCTCCTGAGTGGCTAGTATTGCGTCCCATGCCTCCTGAGTGGCTAGTAGTGCGTCCCATGCCTCCTGAGTGGCTAGTAGTGCGTCCCATGCCTCCTGAGTGGCTAGTAGTGCGTCCCATGCCTCCTGAGTGGCTAGTAGTGCGTCCCATGCCTCCTGAGTGGCTAGTAGTGCGTCCCATGCCTCCTGAGTGGCTAGTAGTGCGTCCCTTACCTCCTGAGTGGCTAGTAGTGCGTCCCATGCCTCCTGAGTGGCTAGTAGTGCGTCAAATGCCTCCTGAGTGGCTAGTGGTGCGTCCCATGCCTCCTGAGTGGCTAGTAGTGCGTCCCATGCCCCCTGAGTGGCTAGTAGTGCGTCCCATGCCTCCTGAGTGGCTAGTAGTGCGTCCCATACCTCCTGAGTGGCTAGTAGTGCGTCCTATGCTCATTCTGTCAGCGGTAGCGCAAAAAAAAAAAACAGGATTACGTAGGTTACTGAGGGTCTTGGTTATAGCCACCTAGACATTGTTACATTGCTAGAAAGGAATATGTATTTACAATTACTTCATGTAGTTGTTGTACACAGTTCATCAGGGAATACAGTTTAAAAAAAAAATGATTTCTTATTGCAATTAAGGAAATAAAAGCACACACACATGCATTGGTCAAAGTTACACTGCAGTCTCCATGAAGACAGTTTGTTCATCAAGTTGACGCAAAAAAATGGAAACGACCTTAAGGTTTCAGATATCTTATTATTAACAATAATGTGTTTTGCAATATCCTGTAAGGTTTGTAGATGAATGGTTCAGAGAACCGACATGTTGATAAATTAGACACATGTGCAACTCTTGGGTATCTTTATAAAGATACCCAAGAGTTGCACATGTGTCTAATTTATCATCCTGTAAGGTTTGCATGGCGGTGTCTATGGGAGATGTTCATGCACACACCCTACCGTCATTCGTCTGTTCGTCTCCTCCGTCCCCTCAACCTTGACACCATCACGGTATAGCTATAAATATGCCATTAACTATGGAACACACTTTAACAGTTTTAACAGGTTTAGACGTTCTCGTCATTGTTCTAGTTTTTGTTATTACCAGATCGCCTGTAAGGATGTTCGGGAAGTGTTGGGAATGTTCTTTAACGTTAATTATTATTCGATTGTTATTTTAACTTGATATGATTGTATTTGAGTTGAGCATTTATGCTCGTTACTTTTATTATTTGTTAACTTTATCCTCTTTTTATCGTATGTGCTTTGAATATATGTTAACTGCTATGAAGGCTCAGTGACCTACTCCGTGAAAGATTTCTGAAAATATGGCAGTAACTACCGCTAATATTATAAGTAATATTTCAATTATTACTTCTACTACTATTCCATCTACTACTATTGCTACTTCTACATCTACTGCTACTGCTGCTATTACTACATTTAATTATGGTACTTTGATTTTGGTGATGATAATTTGATCCAAATACAACAACAATAAATAACACAATAGTAACGATAATGAAATCTGTTATGATGTAAAGCGCCTATAAAATAATACCTCTTTCCATAGGGCCAAATTAAAAAAAATGGCTCAGAGTGCTAAGACGGTCATTGTCCCTCTTACCTAACATGAATATTCCCCATAAAGCTGAAATAAACGCGACATTGTGAAGAAAATAGGTAGTTAACCCAAGCAAGACACGGAGATAAGACGGCAACGGCTGCAGGTAATTGGCAATTCTCGCCATATAATCACTAGGACGAGGCGTCGTACACACCCTCCCACGGCGAGGGATCTTATGTTTATATTGAGCAGAGGGAATATTTGGAAGAGAGGGGAAGAAAGAAACTGAGAAGTAGTGGGTGAAAGAGAAGAGGTGAGAGTGATAAGGAAGAGGGTGAGAGTGATAAGGAAGAGGGTGAGAGTGATAAGGAAGAGGGTGAGAGTGATAAGGAAGAGGGTGAAACGGCAATGAGATAGAAATGCAGTGAGACGAAAGAAAGAGTTGCATTTTAAAGTTCACTCATAAAGTTATATTCCTAGTATTATCTCCGAGGGCAAGCTCTAGCTCTTAGACCCCGCCTCTAATCATCAAATTTTCTGATGTGGTTTAATCTTTGTTTTACTGGTTAAACTAGTTAAACCATGTACAGAGTTAGTCTACATTACATTTGTTAATGATTCTACTTGCTCACTTCCCTTTCACTGTTCTGTCATTGCCTGTTCTCTGTCCTCATGAAATTCTTATTAAAGTCCCACTAATCGATATATTTTCTCCCATAAATAGAAGTTTTGTCTTTCTATGAATAATTTAATGTTTTCATAATGTCTCCTCTTGTTCTTTGATTAACTGTAATGTGAAGCTTCTTCTGATGATGCCTAACAAGAATATGCTTTGTAGATGAATGGTTCAGAGAACCGACATGTTGATAAATTAGACACATGTGCAACTCTTGGGTATCTTAATTGTGGGCACGACCTACTTCCACATTGAACAAATGTGACACGACCTATGACTGCTGCACCTCTCCTGCCATACGGTTTATAAGCTGCTTCTCCGCTGATATGCCGTATTCTATTCAAGATTGATGGACTGAACACATCGACTCAAGGTTGAGGGACTGATTACCTCATTCTCCTCCTGTTCTTCAAGTTTCTCCTACGTACGGACTGATGAAGCCACTGTGTGGCGAAACGTTTCCACAATAAAGATACCCAAGAGTTGCACATGTGTCTAATTTATCAAGAATATGCTTACGGAGAGTTGCTATCCTATGTTTGTCTCTTCCGTTTTTTAACCAAAATGGAAATTTTGGGTAAACCTGCGAAGTGCCAATTATGATTATGCATATTCCAGTATAAATATGTGTATGCTCCAATATGATAAAATTCAGAACATCGAAATGTACTTCCTTTAACATTATTCCGACTAATCTTGAAGTTTCTATTACATATCAATGCTATGTTTTATCTCTTCTTCAATAGTGATTAAATGTGAATTTCCTTTCCTGATGAGCCAGCAGATGCAGATTCTCGGACTCTGTATATAAAAGCACAGCTTATGGAGATATATAATTCTGATGAACGGTAACCCAAACATTGCATTTGGCTAACAACATCCAGCTTTCACTCGGCTTATAATCCCATGAACAGCACGAATTTTTTTGGAGTCTCTTTACTCACATCCTGGTTATTTTGGTCAGTGGTAAACTGTAAATGTTTATTAAGTGTCATTGTATAAATGGTAAACAATATCTACAAGTTGATGTATAAAACACATGCCATATCTCAATACTTATATAGAGGAGACGCTTTAGTTTAAACGTGTTTTTTTTTTAAATACAGTTATGACTTTTTTTTTCTAAAAACAGAGGAAGTGGATAGGTAATTTTAAAGTAATCAGCCTTGTCAGAAGGTGCTCAATTCCCTGGGCTATGTAAAGAAGATGCATGAGCATGGAGTCTCATATACTGGAATCAGAGGAAAGGTGCAACAACTGGAGACAGCATCGTAGGTTGGTAGGAACCACTAGCGGAATTATATCTGCCCGTAAGTTGAACCATTGATTGGCAATAATGGTGTACAAGATATCGTATGTATTAAGAATTTATAAAGCTTTGTATCAGAAAAGTTTTGTAACATACATGGAATTCAATATCATCAACTTGCTGATATTGTAAATATTTTTAGTGATACTTGTCTGACTTTCTTCTACATCTCCATTACCAACCAATGGTCCAGCTTACAAGCATGACTTGTTAACGCTAGTGGGTCTACCCACCTGTAATAACATCTCTAACTGCTGCAACTTTCCTCTAACTCCAGTACATGTGTCTCCATCCTCTTGCTTCTTCTTTAGATACATCAAGGCTAAGAGAGTGAACACTTATCAAAGCTTAAAGACTAATCACCTTCAGCTAAGACGAAGGTATTATACACCTTAAAATTACCTAGCCACTTTTTCACCGGCTGCTTCCAATATTGAAAAACTAATTCTCTATTAGATTGATAAAGCCTTCTATACAAGCGACACGTCTCCTCAATAAAAATGCTCAGGTGCTAATCATGTACTTTATCCAGTAACTGTATCAACGTATGCTTCTGCCAGATTCTATTCCCATAAAGATAGTGTTTTAAAATTACTACTACGTATCAGTGCTGGCAAACGTTTGGTAAGAAACATCACCACTCCATTTGCCACACACCTATTTCAGGCAGATGCATGACAACTCTTAGTGAGTTTTTACTCATTTATGTCTTAATAGAGTACTCGATGCGTTTTAATATATAATTCTTTATTAATTTTGATCAAAGTACCTTAGTAATTTTAAACTCGGTTATGTTGCAGTAAACTTTGATATTAGAGAATAGAAGATATGTTTTTTACTGCCAGGAAATTTTTTAACCTAGTCCATACGATACAGCGCCCTTCCTATGTAGCACACTGAGTCTATAACAATTTTTAATTATCAGAGAGGATTATTACCAATGTGAGATAGTGAAAGTCAGTTTTTCCCTCTCTTAGACGTAGGAGGTGAATACAACACCGGTACTGTCTTGTACAGTTAGGTTTATCGTATGGCTACTGAGACGTACTTAGTCATGCTCCAAGGAACAGTCTACATAATACAGAGTCGCCGTTATTGTAACATAACCTCCTTATTTTCAGGGCATAAAACGAGCTAAAGTTGATGCATTTTTTGAGTTATGCAGTTTACTAAAAAAAATACACGTAAGAATCTTTGAGATTTATTATTACAATGCACTAAACTCGTGTGAATCAAATGCCTAATAATAATGCTCGCGCTAAACTCATTATTTCCTCTCAAGTTTAACATGGGTCTGTTGCTAGTGAATATTTTAAGGCAATTTGTGAGCAGCAAAAGACTACTCACACACAATACATACTACTTGAAATTGCTAGACATTACGTAAACTTAAGTTTACTGTATTGTCATACCTCTGTTAATGATTTATATCATGCTGAGTCTATCTCTTTCAATTTTGATCTTATCACTATGCCCTCATTAACTTAAGCAACCTCTGTTTTGCTTAGATCGTCCGAGACTTAGTCATTTTAAACGACTGTTGAACATAGTTTCACTCGCACATTATTTTCAATGAGTTCGTCCTAGTATTGTTTGTGAGACACAGGACAGCCTCTTGTTCAGTACAATATCTAAAAATAAGTTTGTTCCTCAATTCCATTTAAAACTTATACTAAGGTCAGATTAAACTTTTAAGCAGGTATTATTCTTGGGTTGGTCTTCAATTCGCACTCGACTTTAACTTCATAATCTCTTTTGGCTTTCCTTATTACTCTTTTTATTCCTTTTTTTAACTGAATTTATTGACTCCTTAAGTGCCTCTCTCCTCTTTTGATTCGCCTATAAAATTCTATCATGAGATTTTTAATCAATTGATTATTCATTTAGGGTAAATTTTTACTTGATCTAATTGTCCTATTTGCAGTATAAATTGCCTGGGTTGCTTAAACTTTGCTCTGATGACCCACAGGAGTTGACTCTTCCCAGATAATTCCTCAGCCCCATAAAATCTGCCAAGCTAAAATTAATAACTTTAACTTGGTGTAGTTATTAAGGTATATTGAGACTGACAGATTTGTGATCGCATACTCCAAGCTCGACATAAACCTCAAGATCTTTGCTTTTATTAGTAACTAAACGATGAATAATGCCTTTTGAACATATCTCTCAGACATCCTGGCAATTCTTGCCACTTTCATCCCTCATGTTACAAATGTTTTTTTTCTCACACACACCCATTCCTCCATCTTCTAGCATTTTAAAATCCGAGACAACTCTGCAAAAGCTCCCTCGACAGAGATGGCTAAAGCTACCACTCCAGCTACACATATATGCACCCCAGTTGTCAATGAATGGGATTGCAAGTTCTTTGCTGTAAGTGCCTTGCCAGTAATTCACACCTATTGCCCTAGACATCAATTCAATGCCCACTCCTCTTCTAATCAAAATGCTACATATGATCGCGGCCTGTAATTAACTAGAAGCTCCGGTCTCCTGTCCGTCCCGGTATCGATGAATTATATTATCCAGCCAATCGACTACGTCATAAACTCCAGCTCCAGGGAAACTCACCATCTGTCTCTCCTTTCTGCCTGTTACAGAAAGCACGGTCAATATATCTTGTGAATCACCAACCACAAGGATATTCCTACCTTTATTAGCAGAGGAGTGAGTGGTACCTTTAACCTAACTAACCATTGAAGTACATACTTCTTGGAGAAGAGAAAAGCGATTTCCTTCTTCAGTTTTGCTCCTTTAACTTCCTCAGTCTGATGTTACTCTCTTTACTGGGAGCCACTTCCCACTTGTAACAGCTGCTAAACTTCTCCTCACTACTGGTAACATCTTTTTCTTCTCTGACCCAAATCACCTCAAACTCATTGCTATACTTATCCAGGCAAATTTTCAGTTTCCTTCTTTTGAAGTAGAGCCTCCTCGTTCATTAATGTTCCCATCCATCATTTCAGGACTTTAAATGAGGTCAACAACTGACCCCCCCTCCCAGATAGAATACATCAACGTCTGCTTCCCATGCAATAACTGTGATCGACGAGGAACATAGTCACGTACATCAATGAAAATATACATATGTATCACAATATTTTCATAACGTCTTAAAGTGTCATTCAGAGTTGCCACAATATTAGGTGATTTGGGAAAAACTGGATCAAGGCTGTTAATCAATGGAAATACATTGGAAAACATTGTCGACGTCAAAACAAACAGTTTGACATTATGCATGACACGTGTCTGATCAACAATTGTATTCAAAACTGTGACTTTTAAATTAAAATAATTTACAGAAACATACCTTTATTTACATAACGTTGAACTATGAACATGTGTTAAAATATGTACGATAACTATGACCTTTATTTACATATGTACAATATTCGAGACGTACGTAGAAGTAAAGGTAATACCAGAGTACATTTTGTCTATCATGAGTTCCACCAACGGATTTATGTTCACTTAAACGCTTCTCTTTCCCCAGCGTCAATTTAATTAAATTCCTTATTCTTTCCTGTATTATGGATAATATGGTATAAACCTTGCTAATGAATACCGACAAATTGGTTTATAAAGACACGTAAGCAAACATTGAGACATATTTATTAAAAAGCGTTTCGGTCCTGGGACCATGATCGTTGGAAGGCGACTGACACACTTTTACCATAGATCGAAAATAGAAAATGATTTTCCATTCACAATGCTTGTCATTCATGATTACTTGAACGTAACACGCAGAACTATAAAATACGTCAATATTTTCAGTGCACAACAATATACAAAAATTCTGAGTGTGAAACAGTCAGTACAGTGTCAAAACAATATTCCAACACTGTCAGTGTATAACAACATACCAATAATAACAGTGTACAGCACTGTCCATTTACAATATACCTCCATTGTTACTGTTCGGCGACATGTACACATTTCACTGTACAACAATATGGCAATATAATGAGTGAACTGCAACAGACTAACCCAGTCACAAGGTCCGTTTACAACAATATATACACACTGTCACGGTAACAGAGTATACAACTCTAACATTCTCACTGTTCTTTAATATTTAAACACTGAAGTACAAAACTCTGCCATCATAATGTATATCTCGGTATAGAACACAACAGTCCTGGTCCTCGGGGCTCAACGTACCCGTCGAGCACCCTGCCTGAGGAACGAACGCTTACAACTAATTATGCTTGTAGCTTATTCCACCAGTGTCCATCCTGCGTCCTTTGCAATATTCCCAACTCATGTGTTCTTTATTGACTATTAAAGTATGTAAGATTATTAACGATAAATGTACGTATTATTAAGAGCGTTAACCTCATCATTATTATAATTTTTAAGAGTGAATAAATATTCGAGAACATTCAACTGGTTAGGATGTACAGAATAAGACAGTATGACTCACGAAATCGTAGTAACACTGTTGCAAACAACTCACGAAATGGCTGGGGATTAAACTCATGGCTAGTGAGTCCTAAAACTCACTACGAGTGCCACGGGTTCAAGCCCTACCCGTTCCGTGATTTTTTGTTAAGACAGTATGATATGAGAAGGTCTTACGTGAAGGAAGGTTTGTTTACTGAGTCATTGTTACAGCGAATAAACACTGTTAATAATGTATATTTTCATGTTGTTTTAGAATTGTTCATTTTTCTTTTTAGTTTAATGTAACATAACTAATTTTATCTACCTAGATATACATGTTTTTGGAGAGAAAGTTGGAAATTTAAAAGAACTTCAATATTCCCTTTTCGGATCACGCATATTTTCCCAGATTCTTAAAATGGTTAATATTCCTTAGGATGATTTCATGACTCAACTCATATACGGTAGGAACAAGTTGTGCTAATGGTAAACAGAAGTACCAAAAGTTATTCTCAATATACTCATTTGTAAAAAATAAAAAAAATATACTATATTAAAAAAGTGAACAAAAATCAGTTTGGTAAGACAAAACTTGCATTTCCATCCATTTCCTCTCAACGTAAAGTCAACAATATGTGTGAATGTCTCAGTTTGCTTCTGTTTCATGAAATAAAATATTCTTGATAAGCTTTAAAGCCAAGTATTCACGGTAACATTCCACCTAAAGACAGATGAGAATATTGTGTGGGTTTAGCACAACATGGAAACGTAAGGGAATAAGTATTGTCAAAGATGAATAGTTGTAACAGGATAAAAAAATTACAGTGTTTCAATCACAGGCGCGACCCGAGAGATTATCCATTACTCTTTTCCACCTCTACCTTAATGCAGTTAAATGCCAGCAAAGAAGATTTGAAGCCAGATAGAAGAAGCATTGATAAGTAAATGCTTGGAAAGTAATATCCTAGTTTCGTTATTAAAAATAGTTAATTGGCACCTTCATAACCGAAACCCAATTTGAGCTGTCTACTAGGTGTGATACACCAGCCTTGAGAGTTTAAAGCAAATTATTAGAAGAATTTTTTGCGCAGAGTCCACTTTCACAAATTATGAGATTAATATAAGATTGAAGATGATAAAAAGTTACTATCACAGGTTACTGACACTGATTTTGTTATGCAGATTAGATGAGAAGATCAGAAATTTCCCATGAAATTTCACTGGTCAGTGGTCACCTGCGGTAATACCTGCCTAAACTCTTCAGAGTTAGCGTGGGCTGTTACCAAGCACCATGGCTTGTTTTAGTGTTTTAGAATCTCAGGTTCAATTGTTGAAGAAGAAGATTCTACTTCTTCAGGAGGAAAATAGGAGGCTGAAGCTTCGCACAGATGAGTTTGGGAGTGAGTATGAGAAGGATATAGCTGGTAAGGAGGAAATGGTCACCAGCAGGGATAGTGGAAGCCGCTTTAAGTGGCAAGTGGTTCACAGTTCAGGAAGAAGGAAGATGAGGAGAGTTAATAGAGAAGATGTGAAGGTAGGAAATCGATTCTCTGTTCTCCAAGACGCGTGTACTTCAGTGGTTAGTGAGGTTGAAGGTACCACTGATTCCCCTGCTAATCAAGGTAAGAATATTTTAATAGTATGCGATTCTCAGGTAAGATATATGGACCGTGCATTTTGTAACAGAGACAGAAAAGTCAGACAGAGAGTGTGCCTTCCTGGAGCTGGTGTTGGTGACATAGTAAGCAGGTTGGATAATATTATGGCAGGTAATGGGAACAAGCCCATTATCTGTCGTAGTGCTGGGGCTAATGACATTGGGATGGGCAGGAGAGAGGAGCTGCTGGATTAGTACAGGTTAGCCATAGAAATAGTTAGGTCTAAGGGAGGGATCCCAGTCATATGTAGCATCTTGCCTAGAAAGGGAGTGGGCAATGAATGGATGTCTAGGGCAATTGGTATAAATTGCTGGCTAGACAGGTACTGCAAGAAACTTACAATCCCATTCATTGATAACTGGGATATATTCTTTGGCAAACGTGATATGTATGAAAGGGATGGGGTTCATTTATCTGGGGATGGAGTGGCTGCATTAAGCCAATTCAATTGAGAGGGTAATTGATGACTTGTCTAGGAATTTAAACTGATAGATTACAGAGGTATGGGTGTTTGTGGGGAACAATCAGGCTGCAGCATTAGGGTTAAAAACAGAAGTTATTACCGGGATACCTCAGGGATATATATAAGAGACAATATTCAAAAAAAAAGTTGCTAATAATGGCAAATCAATTGATCAACAAACAAAGAGAGATAGTAGAGGGCAACGAGTGACTAGCTCCCTTAAGGTTTACTATACAAATAGTAGGAGTCTAAGAAATAAGATAGATGAGCCAAGATGACTTGCAAGTGCAGGTAATATAGATATTATTGGTATAACAGAGACCTGGTTCAACCTGAAAGATAGAGAAATGCCTTCTGAATGCAACATACAGGGTTATGAACTATTCCACACTGACAGGTCAACAGGAAGGGTGGTTGAGTGGTGATGTATATCAGAGATAATTTAAATTGTCTTAGATATGATATAAGATTAGAAACATCGAACACACAATCTGTTTGGCTACAGTTTCTCGGGGGAAGTGACAAATTAATTTTGGGTGTGATTTATAGGCCCCCAAACCTTGATAGGGAGGGCAGTAAGTTGTTATGGGACGAAATTCATAAGGCGTCTATATATGAAAATGTTGTGATAATTGGAGATTTTAACTTTAGACAAATTGATTGGAACAATATGACAGGAAATCTTGAGTCTAGCGACTTTCTTGATACGGTTCAGGATTGCTTTTTAGAACAGGTTGTGACAGAACCAACTGGAGGAAACAATCTGCTTGACTTGGTTCTTGCCAACAAAGAATCACCAATTAATAATCTTGAGGTTAATGATGAGCTTGGGGAAAGCGATCACAAATCGCTTACTTTCAATATATCATGGAATTACTCAGATAACTGCTATCAAATCTCTGTCCCAGATTTTCGCTTGGCCGACTTCATGGGAAAAATTACCTGGGTGGGCTAAATTGGGATGTCCTGACTATGGATCAGGTAGGTGATCTTGGTTGCCAATATGGCGTTTTTCAGAGCATAGTTCTAGCTGCCCAGACAACTTTTGTTCCGAGTAGGGAAATTAGATCTAACAAAAATGATCCCAAATGGATGAACAATAGATTAAAACATCTCATTGGTCAAAAGAGAGGCATATATAGGCGTATCAAAAGAGGGGATGGGCAGTTAAGAAATCAATATATTCAAATAAAGAGAGAAATAAAGAAATAAATAAGAACAGCAAAAAGGGATTATGAGGCTAAGGTCGCAAGGGATTCAAAGACTAGCCCAAAAGGGTTCTTTCAGGTATACAGAAGTAAGATTAGGGACAAGATTGGCCCACTTAAGAGTAACTCTGGTCAGATCACTGAAAGTGATCAGGATATGTGTGAAATTCTCAATACCTACTTCCTATCAGTTTTCACCCAGGAAAATACTAGCGATATTCCTGTAATAATAGATTATGTAGATCAGGATAATAAACTATGTACGATTGCGGTAACTAGTGACATGGTCCTCAGACAAATAGAGAAACTAAAACCTAACAAATCTAGAGGTCTTGATGAACCTGTTTGCATGGGTGTTATAGGAATGTAAAGAGAAACTTAGCATTATTTTGGCTAAACTTTTTAACATATCACTACAAACTGGCCTAGTGCCTGATAAGGCAGGTGACAGGTCCTTGGCTTCGAACTACAGACCATAAAGTCCTTACCTCCATAGTGGAAAAATTTATGGAATCAATAATTGCCGAAGCAATTCGTAGCCATTTTGACAGGCGCAGATTAATGAATCTAAACACGGTTTTACAAAGGGGCGTTCCTGTCTTACGAATTTACTAACTTTTTTCACTAAGGTGTTTGAGGAGGTAGATCATGGTAATGAATATGATAGTGTGTATCTGGACTTCAGTAAGGCTTTCGACTGAGTTCCACACCAGAGGCTATTGAGGAAACTTAAGGCACACGGAATAGGAGGAGAAATTTTTTCCTGGGTGGAGGCATGGCTGACAAATAGACAGCAGAGAGTTTGCATAAATGAGGGGAAATCAGAATGGGGGCACGTCACAAGCGGTGTTCCTCAGGGGTCAGTGGTGGGCCCGTTGTTGTTCACAATTTACATAAACGACATAGACGAGGGAATAAATAGCGACATAAGCAAATTTGCTGATGACACCAATATAGGCCGTCCAATTCATTCTAGTGAGGACACTAGAGCACTCCAGGATGATTTGAATAGACAAATGCAATGGTCGGAGAAGTGGCAGATGCAGTTTAATATTGACAAATGCAAAGTTCTAAATGTTGGACAGTTAAATAACCATGCCATATATAAACTAAATAATGTAGATCTTAATGCTACTGATTGCGAAAAGGATTTAGGAGTTCTGGTTAGCAGTAATCTAAAACCAAGACAACAGTGCATTAGTGTTCGCAATAAAGCTAACAGAACTCTTGGCTTCATATCTAGAAGTATAAATAATAGAAGCCCTCAGGTTGTTCTTCAACTCTATATATCTTTGGTTAGGCCTCATTTAGACTATGCTGCTCAGTTCTGGTCACCGTATTACAGAATGGATATAAATGCTCTGGAAAACGTACAGAGGAGGATGACAAAGATGATCCCATGTATCAGAAATCTTCCCTATGAGGATAGACTGAGGGCCCTGAATCTGCACTCTCTCGAAAGGCGTAGAATTAGGGGTGATATGATCGAGGTGTATAAATGGAAAACAGGAATAAATAAAGATGTAAATAGCGTGCTGAAAATTCAAGTTGGTAAAATTCAGATTCAGGAAGGATATAGGAAAGCACTGGTTTGGTAATAGAGTTTTGGATGAGTGGAACAAACTCCCGAGTACAGTTATTCAGGCTAAAACGTTGTGTAGTTTTAAACATAGGTTAGATAAATACATGAGTGGGTGTGGGTGTGTGTGAGTTGGACCTGACTAGCTTGTGCTGCTGGGTCTGGTGCCGTGCTCCATCCTTGAGTGGAGGTGACCAGACTGGGTGGGCCATTGGGCTAATCTGGGGGGGTGGGTCATTGGGCTAATCCGGGTCGGGGGACATGGACCTGCTCCGCATGGGTCAGTAGGCCTGTTGCAGTGTTCCTTCTTTCTTATGTTCTTATGAACAGCAATTCTAAAATCGTTTGCAATTTTTTTCAGTAAAATAATTGTTCATTTTCCACCTGCACAGCACAAATTAAATTAAAAGTCTGTAATTAAGGTACACAAGCATTAAGGAGCTGAAGCCCATAAAAAGGAGATTCTTCAGTTATTGTACAGAAAACAATTTGCTTAATACAACTGAAATAAAAAAACTTACATAGCAAAAAATCAAGGAAGAGCTTGCTCTGACATTTTGTGAACGTTCAGTAGCAATATCTCTGGTTATGGATCCATATAAATTAATTTCTAGATTTTTATAATTGTAAACTGTATTACTATATTCCTCTAAAAGCCTAAAATTATTGGGAACCATCTCGTCGACGAGGCGTCATCAAATGAAAAATGAGTATGTTAAAAGGAGGCGCACTGAAAATACTAATTTAACAATTTGCCACATACACGCTTTAATAACAATCCATCCCTCCCCCTCCTTTCTTCTAAGTAGTACACACTAATCTAACATGAAGCTGTTTAGAAGAGGCTTGTCAGTTTCTTTTTATGGGGAATCCAAATTCAGAAAAACTTCTATAAAAAGTGGCAGAAGGGAACATTTCTATTCTAATTTTCGAAGATGCTGGTATTCATAGTTCAGCTGTGTTAAGAATTTAATGCTAATCGGATGAGGCATTCCACAATTATAAACGACGATCACGGTGAAAGAAAAGTACACTCTGTCTCATTATATGTCCAGCACCGAAATGAATTTGAATGAAAGTATATTTCAACCTCATTAAACTCATGATTATTAAGATGCGAGATGTGAAAAAAAATTTGGATTTATTATATTACTACAAAAGTTTTACAATTCTATAACATTGTACAAGAAATTGCAATTTGCATACCTCCTTTCAGCTACAAATTAAAAGCAGTTGAAGAGTTGAAGTAATATTTTCAAAAGTTTCCTCAGAGTATCACACATGTGCAGTGATAAATATTTGAAGCCGATCGGATAAGACATTAAAAAATAATCACATGAAGACTAATACTTAAATTTTTCACACGTTCTGCAATAAATCTGTCAAAATGGAACATTTACTGATCAATATTAACCAAAAAAATCTAATTAAGAATGAAAAGAAACAGTCTCCAGTTATTGTAAATAATCATATTTAGATTAATAAACTGGCAAGTTTAAATTTACACTGAATAAAATCATTATGAATCTTTCTTCAGCTAAAGCCATCCATCATTGAAAACGAAGCCAATCAGAAGACGCATTCTCCATTAACTGCTCAAAATAAAATGATTCCAGTATTATTAACCATACTAGTAAATTAGCAGATTTGTATCGACAAAACCTCAACTGGGTACCATCCCATAGAAGATGTATTTTCAGCTGATTAACGAGGCTGTTCAAGAAAAATTTCTCTCAGGTTATTTAAGGGAAATTACCAAACACTATTTCAAAAATAGTTTTGGCAAATTTTCACTTAAAATTCCTATAACAATGCCACCTTTCTTCTAAATATGAAGCACTAATATTGAAGGTTTGAAGCCAATCTGCATAAAACTGACCAGAGGGAAAATGCGTGTACCAAAAACTGCATGAACCTTTGTCTGTTTACAGTAAATCAGTGGTAAAAATTTGAAGGTGATCAGAAAACAGAGTTCTTAAGTTTGTGAACTATAACTATGGGGAAAGGATAAAAATTAAGCAACCAATGAAATGGAATTCCTAATAATACCCATTACTTGAATTATTTCTTTTACACTCTTAACACTCTGTTTTCGATATGAATATTTCATCTAAAAAGTACTTCAACGACAGATATGATATATATAAAATATCAACACATAAAGCACTTGTCTTTCAGTAATAGTAGTGTACGTTGTAAAGTTTTGAACATTTTGCAATTGGATGTGATTTAGCAGCTGCATGAACCAGAGAAGATATCTCCTTTGTCTCATAACTCCAGAATTCTGTACCTCGACCCTTGTCAGATTAGCACTGTGCCTCATGGTCTCAACAGGGACGAGCTGAAACTAAACTTCATTTAAGAGACCTAGTAGGTATTACTTAGCCTTTAAGAGACCTAGTACGTATTACTTACCCTTTAAGAGGCCTAGTACGTATTACTTACCCTTTAAGAGGCCTAATACGTATTATTTAATTTTTAAGAGACCTAGTACGTATTACTTGGCCTTTAAGAGATCTAGTAGGTATTGAACAGACGTCGATGGTTGAATACAAATAGTTATAGATTTTGTTTATAATGAAATATACCCATCGTGTATAATGCACACAGTATTACCTACAGAAATAGGACAACGCATAATCCAAGAGGCCTACAGGGTGGGATAATGAAAATCAACCTGAAAATCTTTAAGCAGTAGCACTGTACAGGTTTGTATATATGTTTCATCGACTAACAACCCCTATAACTCACTATATAGAAAAATAAGAGTTAAAATAAAAAAGCAAAATTTTAATATTTATTTGAAATAAAATTTTACCTTTTAATATTTAAAGATGGAGCCATGTTATAAATTTATTAACCTTCAAAATGCCATAAAAACTTAATATTCAATTTATACTGAAATTATGTTTCACCTTAATATTCTAAATTAAATTCAATAAAGCCATAAAAGGTTATTTATGCATTTTTTGCAGTTTATTCAGTAAGTATAATACTAAAATCCCTCATGGAAGAGCCATCAGTCATCCACAGAATAAAAAGCAATCCAAAGAAGCATTCACAAATTATCCCATTAAATCCAGTATTGAAAATTATTCAGTAAAATTGAGAAACAGACGATAACACAAACTAAAAACTAATCTGAACTTTGTCTTAGTAAAATACACCAATTTCTAAAAAAAATGAAGAAAAAAAAGGTATTTTCCCTTCCGCAACTCGCTACAGCTAAAGAAATACATTATTCATAAGTGGATAAAGTCAAGAAATGGTTGAAGTAAATTAATATTAAAGGTTTACGTTACTTAAGAGTCACATTATCGTACAGGAATTGCAAAATAAGTATGTCTATTCAAGAAACCTTAATATTACCTAAAAATCAAATATTCCTAAATCCTAGATATTATTACAGTTAGATCTCAAAAAACTATATAACAATATATCCAACCTTAAACTTTAAAAGCGGATATATTATTTCCACTCTGAAATGTCATGCTGTGTTCCAACCTTGTAGAATATACGTATCAAAGCTAAACCTCGATGCCATTCCAGACATAAACCTTACACACGTATGTCAAAAATCACAGAAAATATGATAAGTCGACTAGATGTATTTCAGTCTCTGAACAGTCCGAAAAGGTATCTCGGTGTTCCGTAATCGCAGCTGCCTCTGCATCAAAACATCAGAAATGAATAGTACTGGGCTATTATAAAAATTTAATGAGATATGTTACAAAAAGGCGATATCTATACAGTATAGACATCTCCAGAGAATACTAGGTCTCCCCTCTATAGCATTCAAACTGTTTCTGGTTTTGTAATAAGTAGTCAGAATTCTGGTTAGTTATCCTTTAAAATTATGATAAATTTTAATAGTGCTTTAGGATTGCAACTGATAGGATACTAACTAACGAAATAAAAATTCAGAAGTTTATTAACCCATGTAATTGTATAACCCCAAGAATTTGCTTCCATAATCCCAACAACTTCCATAATCCCAACAACATTCAAACCCAGCCCCTTCCACTCATGTATTTGTCTAATCTCTTTTTAAAGCTACCCAGGGTCCTAGCCTCGATTACAATACTCGGAAGATTGTTCCACATATCGACAACTCTGCTTGAAATCCAATACCTCATCCCAAGTCATCAAATGTCCCGTACAGTCCCTGTGAAGGACACAAGGGTACCTTAAGTCGTCTCTGAACGTCCGTCTGAAGGAACATCGTAATGCGAGCAACAGAGACGACTGTGTCATCCAGAGGGACTCCATGGGATGTTAGGTAAAAGGACACAAGTACAGCTAATGTGACATTATATTGCTGTAACGGCTTGACAAAACTCATGGAGAGCGAAACGTTGCCACAATGAGATGTCACATTAGTTGCACTCGTGTCCTTTTACCTAACAACTGGATGAGGCACAGCTCATCCTCGCCGAACAAGACCTTAGACACAGACGATGTCTGAAAGCCTCGCTAATCGCCGTCACCGACACCATAGATCATAATACTGGAAACTTAAAATTATAATTATACAGTACAAGGGTACAGAGGCTGTATATAAGTAATAAAGCGAGGTGAATGAGCATAAGCGCTACAGCAGGCTAAATGGCTAATTGTTTTCAGAAATGGTTTAGAAAACTGACAAGTTGGTAAATGAGACACATGTGCAACATTTGGGTACCTTTATTCTGGAAGCGTTTCGCTAGCCAGTGCCTTTTTCAGTCCAATACAGATAACGGTGAACGATGAGCAGTTTGAGGTAATCAGTCCCGCAGCCTGGAATCTAATTGCCTATACTGTTGGTAAGAATAATAGCAGTAGTAGTAGTACTGGTTACTGTGTGATGGCGGATTTTATTGTTTTGAGGAGAATTCTTGTTAATACTCTAGAGATGAAGAAACTGTATATATGTTATTTAATGCTCCCTATAATGGCTATTAAATATTATACAAGGTATTTTCTTTTGCGGAAATTTGGTTCTTTAATCACATAGCGGACGTTAATTAAGAACTCTCATCAAATGGTTGGTGGCATTCCGGTGTTGTACACATGCGTTGTTCAAGTTATCGTTTCTGTATGTACTAAAGTGTTCAATGAGACGTCATTCCAGGCTTCTTCTTGTTTTACCGACATATACCTGTCACAGCTTCCATATATTGTTGGTAATTCTAACTTTATTACAAAAACATTATCACCAGGACAGATACCATTACCAGGATCATAACAGCATTACTAGTATATAAAACGGTTCACAGTGACAAAGAACGACTTTAAACAAGTCAACAACATCGCCAGTACCAACAGGAACAACATCAGTAAGCCCTTCAACTACATCATCGGTACCAACACCACCAATACACATCGAAATAAATGGTATAAAATACCGACACAATGGAAATATAAACACAAATGCAGTATAATGTGATCCTTTATTGACTACGTTTCGCCCACACAGTGGGCTTTTTCAAGTCACAAACAGAACTGTTTCTGTTTGTGACTTGAAAAAGCCCACTGTGGGGCGAAACGTAGTCAATAAAGGATCACATTATACTGCATTTGTGTTTATATTTCCACCAATACACATCACAGAGAGCACCAACATCATTAAGAGTACGAACGATAATATCAACATCGCAAAAACATCCGCATTCACAATATAACGAAAATTAATGAGAACACCAATACCAACGAAATATCATCACCATTGTAACCAGGATCAGCATCAACAGGATCAGCAACATTACTACGGCAAACAACATTACCATGAACAATAACTACAACAGGAGAATAACAATTAGAAAAACGTTACAACGGCCAACAGCAACATTCCCAAGAGCTTTAGCAATAACATCAACAGCATCACCAACATTAACATCACCAACATCATCATCAGGACCAATAATAATATCAGCAGGATCATGAACAATATTTCCAGAACCACCATCATCACAGGAACCACAAACTACATCCCCAAGATGATCACAACAAAACCCCACTAGGAAAAAACACCATAACCACAACCAAAAAAAAAAGCATTACGAGGAATAAATAACACCATCAACACCATTAATAACAATGTAAACATCCCCAGGACCAGCAACATCTCAGAAAAAAATCACTCAAGTACCAAACATCTATATTACCATCAACGTCATCATCAGGACAAACAACATTATCAGGAACAAATTACAACATATTCTGGATCCTCAATAACTCCACCACGAACATCATCAACATCAGTGAATCAAGCTTGAAGGCTTAACTGCAACTCATTTGCCTTCTAATGTGATTGTAAATCGTCTAATTTTACTAAACAGTTTAAAAATTTCATACAAAATTACTGCAAGATATTTCTCTGAAGATGATTTAAAAAATTAGATCAGGTTTTTCTCGTCCAACCAGAGGAGTGTTTGAGACTGGGAGAGATGGGGCGGTAATTCTTGAAGAATTTTTTCTCTCTCTGCTGAGTGTAAGACGATGGGGCTGCCGTCATCATGTTAAAATTTCTGATTCAAAAATTTCCGACCTTGGTGTTAGAAAAAACATTATACTTGATAAGATTAAGCATATTTCTGCCTAAAATTTAGATTCGATAGGTTCCAAGTGTGTTATAAGTAAGACGAAGTCAGCAAAGTCATCTCTCAGAGAATATTAGAACTTTAATATAATAATACCCATCTATCATCTTGCCTTCTTTCCGGCATCTAACAGATTTATCAGTAATAACTCTCCTTCATATTGACACAGAACAGTTACTATCACCAACACCAACTTTCAGATGTTTTATTATAAGAAAGTTACTAAAAGCTTCAGAAACTTATTGACCCAAAAATGATTTTCATATACATAAATCCTTTATATATATATGTCGTGCCGAATAGGCAGAACTTGCGATCTTGGCTTAAATAGCAACGCTCATCTTGCCATATAGGACAAGTGAAAATTTGTGTATGCAATAATTTCGCCAAAATCATTCTGAACATAACGAAAAAAATATATTTGACTGTGTTTGTTTAGCAATAAATTACTGTAAACGTATTTAAAATATATTTAGTTGGTTAGGCTAAAATAAATTGCTCTTGTTTTAATAAGGTTAGGTAAGTTTTCTAAGATTCTTTTGGTGCAAAATTAAAAATTCTTGCATTAACTTTAATGAAAACAATATATCTTTAAACATATAAGAGAAAATTTCAGAAAGAGCTTAATTTTAAATGAGTTCTTGCTAATTGACCAGTTATACATATTCGGCACGACATATATATTTATATATATATATATATATATATATAAAATATATATATATATATATATATATATATATATATATATATATATATATATATATATATATGTCGTGCCGAATAAACCAAGGAAATCTTTCCCCGAATTAGCACATAGAGAATCTGTTTTAGGCACAACTCTGCTTCTTTCAGTGCTATATGTAGCAGATTTTGTTTAAAACACACGTTAGGTTTTATCAATTAATAAACTTTTTATATAAATATGAATGAAATAATTTATTTTTAAGTGTTCAACCACTTCGACAAAGTCAGCTTATTTTGCCCAACAGTATATAAGCAATTTCTCCGATCATATGTTGTACTTTTTTCAAAATTGATGGTCTGAACACATCGACTCAAGGCTGAGAGACTGATTATACCTCATCCCGCTCTTTATCTTTCACTGTTCTTTTCTATATTGCACCGAAGAAGCCACTGACTGGCGAAACGTTTCCTGAATAACGATTCTCAAATGCTGCTCAGGTGTCTCATTCAACTTGTCGGTTATCTAAACCATCACATCACAGCAACATCTTGGGATCTTGACGCAGGGAGTTATTCCATGCTTGCCTAACCTACAGGCAGAACGTATTTACGCAAGTGGGTTTCTCCGTTGGTGACTCCACCTCCTACTGCTTCTACTCACCTGACTGCAGTATTAAGTCACTTATCTGAGCGTATGCTGAACCTTTCTCAAGATTAATGACTGAACACATCTACTCCAGGCGGCAGAGGAACTGATAACCTCATTTCCTCCTTATCTTTCACTGTTCCTCTCTGCATTAGACTAAAGAATCCACTGGCTGGCGAAATGCTTCCTAAATACAGATTTCCTAATCTTGTACAAGTGCTTCATTTCAGTCAGATTGTGATAAACCTAATCAGATGCAGCACGCAGAAGCTATCACCTGAAAAACAGTATTTCAGTCATTCCAATCTCATCCAAAAAAGACAAATTGGAACCTACAAAGTCCAATATCAATTCAAAACTTTTGACTAAGTAAGCAAATAAGATTTTTTTAAGCTTATTGTACATATCATAAGCATTTTTAACCATAGAAAGTTGTTTTAGTCACATTAAAGAACTTTAGTTGATTGAACCAAGTAAAGCAATGGAAACTGACCTTCTTTTGTTCTGAAGAGACATTCTCCAATTATTTCATAGAAATGAATTTGATAAATAAAATTTTCACATTATATATTACACAATCAAACCATACCACGAGTGGGGTTTGAACCCGCGATCAGAGAGTCTCAAAACTCCAGACCGTCGCGTTAGCCACTGGGCCAGCTAGCTTCATTTCATAAGTTGCATTAGCCATTGATGAATGATCCTGTACACAACTGTTATATATTATTCAGAGGAAAACACTGAAGCCGTAAAGGTCACATAGAGCCTGTCGAATTGGAGGCATAAAATGCTTTCAAAACAAGAAGAAAAATCCAGTTCCTTAGACTGAGATCCCCTCACCAACATCAAGGCTATAACATTTTGAGATTAAAAGTAGCGAAATGGGGTCAACACACTGCTTTAATTATACGAACTTTATGCTAAGGAACATAAATGTTGAAATTTTGAAACCGGTCAGAGGAGCCTTTCTCTCCATCAATCATACATAAGCAAAATTTGAGAATGATCTATGCAGTATTTTGCAGAGAACTCCCACGCATGCAAATAGACCCATGAATCTCTAATAAGATACATTACACTAGTGTTCAAAATTTGAAGCGGACAGATTAATGTGCTCTTGATCAATAAACGAAAATTTGCGAGAGGGCAAACGAAAATTTTGCCGAGAATGTTTTGGAAAATATGAAATGCTCTCCTCGTTAAGTTTAAAAACACCATAATGCCTTGGATTTTTATAAGGTTCCTTTCTTCATTCGCCATACATTTAAATTTCTCAACAATCCTGTGCGATAAAACCCATAGTTTTGATTTCTAAATTTGAGTTTGATAAAAATAACAAAATACAAAAAAGAAAAAATCCATTTAAGATGCAGCAGCATTAACGGTTTGACACTTGAAAAAAATTTACTTAGAAAAACTGACAAATTTATATTTAGAGAGCTCAAAGTGAGTGGAAAACTGTTTTAATAAAGTCGAACAATGATAATCGTTTAAAACCGATCAGAAAGAGCATTCTCCAGTAAAATATTTAATTCAAACTATTCCTAGTGTTTTATTTCAGTAAAATACTCAGACTAATCATATAAAGTATCATCATTCTTTAAAAAACACATCAACAATATTATTATGAAGAAAATTGGAACAATCATTCAGAACTTTTTGAATAAAAAATTGAAGATCACTATTTGTTGAATAAAACTGGCAAAGTGGGACTTATATATCCAAGAGAAACATTAGTTTTTTTGTTCAGGAAAACATATCAGTGAAAATATGAATAATATCAGATGATTCGTTTCTTCGGTTATGATAAATATTCCAATGATTTTTTACTATTTTACTACATAAACAAATCTGCCATTCAGAAGACGTAAATTAAAGAATATTTAACGAAATTTAATGTTTACAAAAATTTCACACTATTTTGCCCATAAAATGGCAAATTTGCACCTACGAATATGAATTTTGCTCTCCGCTGTTTATTTTTTTGGGCACAAGTTTTCAGTGTTTAAAACTGTCATTGATGGTTTGGAAAATCGTCCAAACCATTGAAGAGTAAAGAAAATTGGGTTCAACAACTTTAGTCATACAGCAAGTAAACATTTCTAATGTTGGAAGAATGTTGTACCTGTTACAGGACTGGATTTTCAAGAAAAGAGCAAAATTAAATCGAAAAGTTGGAGGAAAAAAAAGAAATTATGGCAATATCTTAAAGGTACCTAAGAATACCTAAGATTACATACTGAGAAGTCTTTTCATTAGAGCAGAACTTTTTAACTTCATCAAAATTGTAAATATATTTATTTTTAGTTCAGAAATTTCCACTTAATTGTCAAAGTGTTCTAATACCACCACCAGACTTAATGTTTCTTTACTTATGATGGCATAGCTTTTCTGACGACATTTTAACTTAAAGGAAAAGTATTACTGAGGATAGAGTGAGTCAGTGACTGACAACTTTTCCAGAAGTACAGCCCCATTGACATATCATCTATATGTAGGAAGAATATTAGGTTGGAGTTAGAACTCATGCTTACAGGATCCGAGGACAGCAACCACTTCAGTTGAGAAGAAACATCACATTAAAGAGTCGACCGTAAATGCAGCTTGCTACTTGTATGCTCCGTGAGAGGAGCAACAACATGAGTGAAGGTAAGGCAAAACTACCTTTAATAACCAGGTATTACAAGAAACCTTAAGACTCTTTCTATGTTTAGGAACAGGAAACTTAGAAATTGCAACAATTTTTGCTTCTATGGAAGCAACATCACTATGTCTGTGAGGTAAGACACATATGCAACAGTTAGGTATCTTTATTATGAAACGTTTCGCCTACACAGTAGGCTTCTTCAGTCAAGTACAGAAAAGTTGATAGAAGCAGAAGATACTTGAAGACGATGTAATCAGTCCATCACCCTTAAAGTTTTGAGGTGGTCAGTCCCTCAGTCTGGAGAAGAGCATTGTTCCATTGTTCATACTATGGAACAATGCTCTTCTCCAGACTGAGGGACTGACCACCTCAAAACTTTAAGGGTGATGGACTGATTACATCGTCTTCAAGTATCTTCTGCTTCTATCAACTTTTCTGTACTTGACTGAAGAAGCCTACTATGTAGGCGAAACGTTTCATAATAAAGATACCTAACTGTTGCATATGTGTCTTACCTAACAACCTGTCGGTATTTTATACCATTTTAATGTTCAATCACTATGTCTGATGCAAAAACCATAAGAGTATACTTTTGCTAAGGTAAAGACACATTTAAACAAGCTTATTGTGAAGAGGGAGTGTGCAAGTCTCTCAAACAATGCTGTGAGACATGACTGATGATGTTCCCACTCATCACTATATTCCACTACGTCGTGCAGGTATGCTTAAACACATTTCAAGCTGTATGTCAACGCATGCATCAGCCTCTGGAACTATGCACTCCACTCCTGAATGAAGTGACGAAGTAACTGAACAGTACAGCTTGAACGGCAAAGGAGGTAGATAATTATTGAGTGCACTCACTAAGCAGGACTTCATAATGTACTCGCAGAAGATCTGATCAATGAGTGGAAGGGGGTATTCACCTGGTAAGGTAACTGCATTCACCTTATGATAAAGAGTACTAATATACACTGAGAAGCCGAAAGATTTTCTCTGTGATGTATCAACACATGTGGACTGGAGAAAGTATACTTCTTTCTTAAGTGTTTTATGCTCAGTAGGACTCATCATATTAAGAGATTGCTTCATAGGGGATGTACCTTGTACACCACGAGTACAACATTTAGGAATAACATAAAATAAACATGGGTATTAGTATTATCTGTTTTATATGCATCCTTATCTGTAACAAGTTCACTAAACAAATTATCAAGTGACTGCAGTGTCACAGAATTTTCCAAACGTACTTTTATTTCTCTAGAGGCGTCAGGCAGACTGACATATCCTTCCTCTGACGCAAGAATTACAGTCGGTTATGTCTCTCTGGTGCGGAAAATAATATTCTTCCTTGGGGAGTCTAAGGTTTATTTGGCTCTGAACAAGCAGTGTGTTCTAGGCTGCTCTATCCTGCTCTGGCAGGAGAGTGAGAGGAAGGACTTCTTGTCTGTAGGCTGTCTGCTAGGTGAGTAAGGAGGAGCTAGAATCTCACGGACTGAAGACTAGCAGGCGTAGCACTAGAGATAGCAGAAGCAACATGATGCGAAATATAAGGTTTGCCTGACGCGATATGTAAAACCCAACATGGTTTATATCACTCGGGCCCGCCACCCACGGTAGTTCCAACCCTGTGAAGAGAATGAATAAAACTCTCTCTCACTCTCTCTCTCTCTCTCTCTCTCTCTCTCTCTCTCTCTCTCTCTCTCTCTCTCTCTCTCTCTCTCTCTCTCTCTCTCTCTCTCTCTCTCTCTCTCTCTCTCTCTCTCTCTCTCACTCTCTCGCAGGAACACGGCTCTAGCGTGGGCACTAGAATGAAATGTAAAACATGTATATGAACAAAAAGAATACCTAACACGAAAGACAGAAAAAGGGGCGTGTTTAAAACATCGTTTGGCAAAACAGTGAGTCTCGGTGGGCGTCAGTGCACGCAGTAACTCTTGTAGGAGGAAACACGCCATCCAGAGACTGGCTAATAGATATTGCAACACGTCAGGAGACATTGCTGGGGCTGAGCTACGTCTCGTCTGAGACAGTGAATGATATAATGAAAATATCTTTATTTACTACATGTACATGGTATACAGCTGTAACTGATATCAATGACATACTACTATATAGAAAGTCGCTTGTTATGCAGAGCATTTAGGGCAAATTAGGTCAGTTTTGCCCCAGGATGAGACCCACACCAGTCGACTAACTCCCAGGTATCCATTTTACTGATGGGTGAACATAAATAACCAGTGTAAAGAAACGCTCCTAATGTTTCTTCCCTCGCTGGGAATCGAACCCAGACCTCGCCGTGTGAAGCTAGAAGCTTTAGCCACCAGGCCATGTGGCACATAAAACAAAGTAGTCGTCGTGCAGGGTTCATTCAATCTGGGCAACGACCTGGTGGTGCCAGCGAGTGAGGCGTTGTGGGAACTCCGCATCTAGGCAGGACTGCTGGCCATACGACAGCAGAGCTCTCTACTGGAACTGTGTCACAGGATAGTAACTGCAGACAACTCGATGCAGCACAGCTTAATGATGTCGGCAAGTGGGTGAGTGTATGGACGACCCAGGCGTATGTGGGAGTAGTATGCAGGGACGACTGTGTGATGCGACGTCAACGAGAGCGACGAACATAATTATTCTATAGAGAGTGCTCAGACGAATCACATTCTGACGCCAAGACTGGCTAGATTCAGTCGACAAGTGATCACATCGGGATGTGTTACAATGGTCTGGGCTCAGACCATAGTGGAACACATACTATACTATAATGCAGAGGAATATGTCTCATTGATCTGGGCTCAGACCACTTTGTGGGACACATACGTAACTTAGCATACCCGTAATGAACACGTTGTAACGTTATTACAACACGGCTTCGACCAACAAACGAGGCAATTTTGTGCCAAAAAAATCAGCACTAAGGCGTTTACGAACATTTGTTAATGGAACCTGAGACTTTACAGAACTAAACGATTTCAATATTTCTTCTTCCACTCGTTCTAGATATTACTGAAAATACTTTAAATAGCTCACTGTGAAATTGCAAAATAACACTGCCTTTGTGACGTGAAGTGATGTCGTGGGGTGACATTAGAGAGAGTGATGTCAAGCATGACATCATGATGTTGCGAGATGTCGTGGGGTGACATCGTAAGGTGACGTCATGGTGTGACGTCAGGGCAGGACGTGGTTAGATGAAGTCGGACAAACATCATGGGGGCCATGGGATGTTGTTGTCTTGAGGGGACGTCGTCGTGACGTAATGAAGCAGACAGCAGCAAACAGACGCCGCAGATAACTAGACAGCTCAGGGAAATGAGAAACTTTGAGATATGGTGTGTGTGTGTGTGTGTGTGTGTGTGTGTGTGTACTCACCTAATTGTGTTCACCTATTTGTGGTTACAGGGGTCGAGACTCAGCCCCTGGCCCCGCCTCTTCACTGATCGCTGCTAGGTCCTTTCTCTCTGCTCCCTCAGCTTTGTCATACCTCGTCTTAAAGCTATGTATGGTTCCTGCCTCCACTACATCACTTGCTAGACTATTCCACTTTCTGACAACTTTATAACTGAACAAGTACTTCGTAACATCCTTTTGACTCGTCTGAGTCTTCAGCTTTCAGTTGTGACCTATGGTTTCTGTGTCCCTTCTCTGGAACATCCTATCTCTGTCCACCTTATCTATTCCACGCAGTATTTTGTATGTCGCTATCATGTCTCCCCTGACTCTCCTGTCCTCCATCGTCGTCAGGTCGAATTCCCTTAACCTTTCTTTGTAGGACATTCCCCTGAGCTCCGGAACTAACGTTGTTGCATACCTTTGCACTTTCTCTAATTTCTTGACTTGTTTGACTAAGTGTGGGTTCCAAAGTGGTGCTGCATACTCCAGTATGGGCCTGACGTACACAGTGTACAGAGTCTTGAACGATTCCTTACTAAGGTAACAGAACGCTATTCTCAGGTTTGCCATGCGCCTATATGCTGCAGCGGTTATCTGGTTGATGTGTGCTTCCGGAGACGTGCTCGGTGTTATGCTTACCCCAAGATCTTTCTCCTTGAGTGAGGTTTGCAGTCTTTGGTCACCGAGCTTATACTCTGTCTGTGGTCTTCTTTGTCATTTCCCAATCTGCATGACTTTGCATTTAGCGGGGTTGAATTCGAGAAGCCAGTTGCTGGACCGCGTGTTCAGCCTGTCCAGGTCTCTTTGTAGTCCTGCCTGATCCTCATTTTATTTAATTCTCCTCATTAGCTTCACATCACCTGCAAACAGGGACACTTCTGAATCTATCCCTTCCATCCTTTCGCAGCATCTCTACTCCTTCTCTAAGGATCCACGGGGAGATGTTTTCTGGTCCCATTGCCTTTGAGGTATCAAGGTCACTTAGCAGCTTCTGCACCTCTTCCCCTGTTGTGTGTATGTCATTCAACACAGATGGTGTTCCCCTCTATGCTGTCTTCCCAGAGGCCTTCCTGTCTCTACTGTAAATACTTCCTTAAATCTCGTGTTCAGCTCCTCGTGTACCTCATGATCGTTTCTTGTGAGTTCCCCACCTTCTTTCCTCAGCCTGATTACCTGATCTTTGACTGTTGTCTTCCTCCTAATGTGGCTATGCAGCAGTTTCGGGTCAGACTTGACTTTCGATGCTATGTTGTTTTCATACTGTCCCTGGGCCTCCCTCCTTACATGTGCATACTCGTTCCTGACTCTTCAACTAATCTCCTTATTTTCCTGTGTTCTTTGCCTTCTGTGCTTTTTCCATTCTCTAGTGCACTTAGTTTTTTCCTCCTTACACCTTCGGGTAAACCAGGGGCTCGTTCTGGTCTTCCCATTATTTCTGTTGCCCTTGGGAATAAACCTATCCTCTGCCTCCTTGAATTTTCTTGTTACGTATTCCATCATTTCATTTACTGGCTTTCCTGCCAGTTATCTGTCCCACTGAACCTCCTGCAGGAAGTTCCTCAAACCTGTGTAGTCCCCTATCTTATAGTCTAGCTTTTCTCATTCAACTCCTGTTACCCTCTCCACTTGTAACTCTATTATGTATTCAAAGCACAGAACCACGTGATCGTTACATCCTAGGGGCATCTCATATGTGATGTCCTCAATGTCTGGGCTACTCAGGGTGAACACAAGGTCCAGTCTTGCTGGCTCATCCTCCTCTTTCTCTCTGGCAGTATCCTTAACATGTTGATGCATGAGGTTTTCAAGTATCACATCCATCATCTTGACTCCCCATGTTTCGGGACCCCCATGTGGCTCGAAGTTTTTCCAATCGGTCTCCCTGTGGTTGAAATCGCCCATAACCAGTAACTTTGCTCTGCTCGAGTGAACGCTTCTTGCCACCTCAGCCAGTGTGTCCACCATTGCTCTGTTGCTCTCTTCATGCTCCTCTCTTGGCCTCCTACAGTTCTATGGTAGATTATACATCAGTGCAATGACTACCTTATGTTCCCCGAACTGACGTGTACCTATTCTATAGTCCCTTTCTCCAATATCGTCCATGCCTCCCATTTCCTCAAATTTCCATTGACTTTTTATGAGCAGTGCAACCCCTCCTCCCCCTCTGCTCCTTCTATCTTTCCTCAGGATTTTATACCCTGGTGGGAAGATTGCATGTGTCATTGTCTCAGTGAGTTTCGCTTCTGTGACTGCTATGATGTCTGGAGACTTCTCATTGATGCTTTCATGCCACTCCTCATATTTATTCGTAATTCTATCCGCATTCGTGTACCAAACCTTCAACTTCTTTTCTAAACCTGTGGTCCTGGGAAAATATTGGGGTTGGGAGAGCGGGAGCCTTGGCGGGGGCCTATGGGGGGGTTGCTGTGAGGGTGGGGGCAGAGTTCCCATAGGGGGTTGCCGTAGGGGTGAGGTTCGTGGTGTGGGGGGTGGGGACAGAGGGATCAGTATGTGATTGTTGGTTTAGATTGTTCAGTTGCCTTGGGGTTGTCTTGGTTGGAGTCCTTCTGCTGGTGTTTCTGGGGGGTGTGTTTGCCCTTCCACCTGTGTCTGGGTAATTCTACTCTTCTTTGTTATTTCCTCCCGTCCCTTTTTTCGTTTTTGTACCCTCTCTTTTAGTAGCATCCTTTCCTCTTGTGTTCTGTCTTGATCGATCGTGTGTGTACTCACCTAATTGTACTCACCTAATTGTGGTTGCAGGGGTCGAGACTCAGCTCCTGGCCCGGCCTCTTCACTGATCGCTACTGGGTCCTCTCTCTCTCTGCTTCCTGAGCTTTGTCATACCTCTTCTTAAAACTATGTATGGTTCCTGCCTCCACTACTTCACTTGCTAGGCTATTCCACTTGCTGACAACTCTATGACTGAAGAAATACTTCCTAAAGTCCCTGTGACTCGTCTGAGTCTTCAGCTTCCAGTTGTGAGCCCTTGTCCCTGTGTCCCATCTCTGGAACATCCTATCTCTGTCCACCTTGTCTATTCCCCGCAGTATCTTGTATGTCGTTATCATGTCTCCCCTGACCCTTCTGTCCTCCAGTGTCGTCAGTCCGATTTCCCTTAACCTTTCCTCGTACGACATTCCCTTGAGCTTTGGGACTAGCCTTGTTGCAAACCTTTGTACTTTCTCTAACTTCTTGACGTGCTTGACCAGGTGTGGGTTCCAGACTGGTGCTGCATACTCCAGTATGGGCCTAACATACACAGTGTACAGTGTCTTGAACGATTCCTTATTAAGGTATCGGAACGCTATTCTCAGGTTTGCCAGGCGCCCGTATGCTGCAGCGGTTATTTGGTTGATGTGTGCCTCCGGTGATGTGCTGGGTGTTATGGTCACCCCAAGGTCTTTCTCCCTGAGTGAGGTCTGTAGTCTTTGTCCACCTAGCCTATACTCTGTCTGCGGTCTTCTTTGCCCCTCCCCAATCTTCATGACTTTGCATTTGGCTGGATTGAATTCGAGAAGCCAGTTACTGGACCACATGTCCAGCCTCTCCAGGTCTCTTTGCAGTCCTGCCTCATCCTCGTCCGATTTAATTCTTCTCATCAACTTCACGTCATCTGCGAACAGGGACACTTCAGAGTCTATTCCTTCCATCATGTCGTTCACATATATCAAAAATACACTGGTCCTAGAACTGACCCCTGTGGGACCCCGCTCGTAACAGGCGCCCACTGTGATACCTCTTCACGTACCATGACTCGTTGCTGCCTCCCTGTCAGGTATTCCCTGAACAATTGCAGTGCCCTCCCTTTTACATGCGCCTGATCCTCCAGCTTCTGCACTAATCTCTTGTGGGGAACTGTGTCAAAGGCCTTCCTGCAGTCTAGGAAAACGCAATCTACCCACCCCTCTCTCTCGTGTCTTACTTCTGTTACCTTGTCATAAAACTCCAGGAGATTTGTGATACAAGATTTGCCTTCCATGAACCCATGCTGGTTTTCATTTATAATCTTGTTCCTTTCCAGGTGTTCGACCACTCTCCTCCTGATAATCTTCTCCATGACTTTGCACACAATACATGTCAGAGAGACAGGTCTGTAGTTTAGTGCCTCATTTCTGTTTCCTTTCTTAAATATGGAGACTACATTAGCTGTCTTCCATTTCTCAGGTAGTTGCCCAGTTTCAAGGGATGTGTTGAAGATTGTGGTTAGAGGCATGCACAGCATCTCTGCTCCTTCTCTAAGGACCCATGGGGAGATGTTATCCGATCCCATCGCCTTTGAGGTGTCAAGGTCACTTAAGAGCTTCTTCACCTCCTCCTCAGTTGTTCGTATGGGTTGCAACTTCAAGCTACAGTGGCTTATACATGTGGCTTGGACATCTTAGCTTGAGCATCAGGCATGGTTTGGACATCACGGGGCTTGATTCACCCGACCTGGTAGCCCATGTTGCGTGGTGATCAGCGCAGCTTTGTGATCTACGTGGCATGCTGACCCATGTGGCTTCGTGATTCACGTTGCTTGGTGAAGCACGTGGCTTCTTGATCCACGTGACTTCGAGTGTGTTGGGCACTCAGATATACAGCTCTGGCTAGGAATTTACATGGATTTAACAGAGAAACACCATAGAGGGAGTGGGAAGCAGTGATTGGTGTTATTTGAGATGGTGGAGAGGAGGTCTAAGCATAGTGGCGTAGGTGAGGCGAGAATCCACCGAATCCTTCACCCACATATGTGGACGCCCAGGGTGGACCCGACCGCCTTGGACGTAAAAACACCACAAAACTCATCTTTGTCGTGCAGAAATAGTTGTGCTGAGCTAAACCAGTGAGCAGCAGTTTACAGGTGATGTTGAACACGTGACACATAAACAACATGGGATTCTACGGGACCCGGTTGACGCCGCTCATATTTTTCAAGGAAATTATGTGTATTTGGACTTGAATTTTGAATATACCTTTGTCTGGATAATAACAGTTAGGACACGACAACAGGATAACTTTTTGGGAAACTGAACGGATGCTTCTGGTATGAGTCGATAATTTAGGCAGTAACTTCACCTTCAACTTCCTTCCTCCCTCTGGGTAAAACAACTGCTGCAAACATCGTTCTTCCGTTTATAATGAGTTTTATACCTTTCCGGTGGGTGGTGAATAATACTCTTCAGAGGCGAACTTTAGATATATTTGGGTTCTGTACAGGCAGTGTATTCTAGGCAGCCCTATGAAATTTGTCGACTGTCTGCCAACTAGTATCTCACACGCCGAAATCTAAAAGACCTAACCCACGAGAGGGCAGGACCAGCATAGCGCGAAATATCAAGGTGGCCTGACGCAAAAAATAAAACCAGCAGGGCTTACAGTACCTGATAGTTTTCCCAAAGAAAATTGAAAGTGTTCATGTACTGGAAGTATTGAAACTTACATTGCTTGAATGGAGATATTCCCGAATACTGTTGGACCTCATTAAATAAAGAATACAAGTGGTTAATGATCAAGATCAGGAAGTTACTTCTGCTCCAACAGTGTTTCTCCACGAGAATTCAATGCCTAGCCATGCTAGGTGTTCTAGTGGTACACTCTGTAATTATTATTTTACTACATGTAAACCACACAATAACCAAATTCTGTAAACTCAGCATTGTAATCCTTATAGAGAATAAACTTTGAATTGAATAGAATTGAAAAAAAGAAGCAAAATGCCGATTGCACTCAATGTAACCAAACATGGGCAGAACCTCTAATCCACTGACACTGTTACATCTATGAGCAACTACGTGCAATTAGTGGAGGACGTTATTTTTAAAAGCAAATTAGTGAAATGGTTGTCACCTTACTCATCCTCTCTAGAGACTCTTTGTTATAATCGTTAAAAATCCTAGAAACGAGTGAGAAAACGACTGACTGAAATCAAAACGAATTTATAGCAGAACAAACAACCGCTTGATTTATTTGTTATCATAGCATTCACTGCTCATCATGTAATAATTATTATCAAAACCCATCCATAACTATCAGCAAGAATGATATTCTGGGGTAATCACCAATGTACATTATTAAATATGGATCAATTATGTAGGAATAATATACCTCACACAAATGTTTGCGGAATAAAAAAACTGTAATTAAAAACACGGGTATAAACTGAAGCATTGGTACATAATAAACTCTCATTTATATGTACATACATATATTACATTATCCAGTGTATTAACACCTGTTATTATAATTAAAATTTTGAAGATAATTATTCTAACAATGGGACTATCTTTCAAAGATATTGATAATATATTTATTCATAGGTAAAAAGATACTATCTACATGTATACCAGTGTATATATGTAGATAGGATGCTATTTATCCCGTCAATGAAATTCCTGTTTATATGTTGTTGTAGGCAACAAAAATGATATATGTATGGACAACGTCCATTGATATGTTACACATTACCCTCTGTAATGCATAATAGTTATTTATTTTTGCAGCAGTTAGAGTACACTCCATCTGATAATGGGCCAGACTGAGCCAGGTAATATACAACTTTCAACTATCCACCATATTCTTATGAAGATTAACCATTCACACAAGTCAATGGCACAAGGAAACTTGTCTCAGAATGTTTAACTTTATTGCTGATCTTGACCCTGGGTGAAAGTACAATATTCAGGACAATGCAATCTCAGAAAAACCCGTACGACTTGAAAGATTCACTCAGTTACAAGCGCTAACAAACAGGGCACTACGATCCCGAAAATGACCAGCATCCTGCACCAGCAGTACTTCCAGTCAGAAGCACTTCCACATAAGCATTACTATAAAACTGTGCTACCAGTAACCTGGACTAACAGTAGACCTATGCCACCATTTAGGCAGTGCTCTCAGATCACTACTAGTCATTATACACTGGCCACCTTCCCCCCCCCCTCCCTCAAAAATGCTATTTTTTCACTATACTACCAGTACAGTGAACAAGCAGTGGAGTTAATGAGCTACTCTACCACACATGTAGTATTCGTAACCACCAGTAATAGCACCAGGCAGTAGAATTTGCCTTCATTGATACCACACAGGCAGGTCACTTTACATGTCTCTGGAAACGCCACGAATCTTCTAGAAAGAACTGTGCTAATACTAGAACCCATAAGTAAATGACAACACCAAATTTGTAGCCTTCCAAGGACTTCCTAATACTAAACATTTAAATATTCCCTGTAAATTCTCAGTAGTGAGAACATGGCACCTGCCTAGAAATAATGTACAGTAAACTAGATGCTGCACATCACTTGGAGAACTCACCTCTTGTTTATACACTACATCGAAACCATTGCATAAAGTGACTGAACACTTTGGGATACGTTGTTATACTTGAATGTGAAATAAAATCTTCAAATGTCTCTAAATTAATGAAATTATTAGTCGAGAAGCCAACAAAGCGGACATGAATAAGCCATAACCAAACCAATCACAGTTCATAGTGATGATATTTGACACTATTGCTAGGACAGCACCTGAGGTACAAAGTGAATAAGAATAGTTTGTGTATCATCTGAACACCTGTAGATCGTCAGTGACCATAACACCTGCAATACAGGTGTTATGTATAAACTTTTAATTTTTTTTACAACCCAGTCCATACTCGTACTGGTCAAGTATGAGAAGATATGAATAAGCAATAAATTTCAACAAAGCAAAATAGTAAAGCACTAGTGTAAGGAATTCTGATCCTCATATGCATCTGTTACAACACATATTCATACAATTGGTAGCAATATTCTAAAATATGTTTATTATATGCTGGCTATTTATACAGGCAATAGAATGAAATTAGAGCAAACATTATTAATAGTCGCTGTTATAAATCAATTTACATAGAAATCGTTTGTAATATGTGGCATATAATTACATGTATTAATAATGTTGTTGTAAACTTCAATACTCAAATAATAACTTCTCATTTTCCATGAAGTGGATGAAAATACTCAATTCTGGCATCAGATTGCACACTTTTATTCCAGTTGCTAATAACAAGGGCAAAACCCTTTCTTCTTCTTCTTTTTATGTACCCACTGTTTCCTGTCACCCCTAAATAGCAAACACTCACTAAACTACACCACCCTCTCCATGCCATGCCAACCAATCTCCATCTCCGTCAGACGACTCAGGCACGCCAATAAACTCAACCCTAGCGACAATAACAAACACTTCACGCTCATGTCTGACCTTCCCCTCCTCTCAATACAAAATTCTACTCCCTTTTTCACCCCAATGTTTTGCTTTGTTGTTGGCAGAAGAAGAAGAAGAAAAAGAAGAAGAAGAAGAAGAAGAAGAAGAAGAAGAAGAAGAAGAAGAAGAAGAAGAAGAAGAAGAAGAAGAAGAAGACGATGGGAAGCATAAAATCTTATATTTATTTACAGATAATATAATTTGATGTTAAATTTTCATAAATTCCAAATAAACATCGGTTAAAAACAACAAAATGTTAGAAACATGTATTTTTTTCGGTTTCAAGTCTAAGAACCTCTTCAAAAAATTAAATTGTATTGGACAGGAAGGAATTACATATGTTTTACCAAGACATACCAGGCTTTATTCAAGCTCAAATTTTACTGTCTCTAGGAAATGGCAAAAAAATAATAATTATCAAGTGACTATTGAACAAAGGATATTTGATCTCAATCTATGATGTAGATATAATTTTGCTTTGATAAGAATAAGCAGCTATTCACACTTTTCATCAACAGAGTTAAGTAGCTGCTGAGGAATTGAAGGTAGCCTGCTGAAGGTAGGCTGCTGAAGGTAGCATGCTGAAGGTAGCATGCTGAAGGTAGGCTGCTGAAGGTAGGCTGCTTAAGGTAGCCTGCTGAAGGTAGGCTGCAGAAGGTAGCCTTCTGAAGGTAGCCTGCTGAAGGTAGCCTGCTGAAGGTAGCCTGCTGAAGGTAGGCTGTTGAAGGTAGGCTGCTGAAGGTAGGCTGCTGAAGGTAGCCTGCTGAAGGTAGCCTGCTGAAGGTAGCCTGCTGAAGGTAGCCTGCTGAAGGAAGCCTGCTGAAGGTAGCCTGCTGAAGGTAGCCTTGCGAAGGTAGCCTGCTGAAGGTAGCCTGCTGAAGGTAGCCTGGCGAAGGTAGCCTGTTGAAGGTAGCCTGATGAAGGTAGGCTGCTGAAGGTAGCCTGCTGAAGGTAGCCTGCTGAAGGTAGCCTGCTGCAGGTAGCCTGCTGAAGGTAGCCTGCTGAAGGTAGGCTGTTGAAGGTAGGCTGCTGAAGGTAGGCTGCTGAAGGTAGCCTGCTGAAGGTAGCCTGCTGAAGGTAGCCTGCTGAAGGTAAGCTGCTGAAGGTAACCTGCTGAAGGTAGCCTGCTGAAGGTAGCCTGCTGAATGTAGCCTGCTGAAGGTAGCCTGCTGAAGGTAGCCTGCTGAAGGTAGGCTGCTGAAGGTAGCCTGCCGAAGGTAGCCTGCTGAAGGTAGCCTGTTGAAGGTAGCCTGCTGAATGTAGCCTGCTGAAGGTAGCCTGCTGAAGGTAGCCTTCTGAAGGTAGACTTCTGAAGGTAGCCTGCTGAAGGAAGCCTGCTGAAGGTAGCCTTCCGAAGGTAGCCTGCTGAAGGTAGCCTGTTGAAGGTAGCCTGCTGAAGGTAGCCTGCTGAAGGTAGCCTGCTGACGGTAGTCTGCTGAAGGTAGCCTTGTGAAGGTAGCCTGCTGAAGGTAGCCTGCTGAAGGTAGCCTGACGAAGGTATCCTGCCGAAGGTAGCCTGCTGAAGCCAGCCTGCCGAAGGTAGCCTGCTGAAGGTAACATGCCGAAGGTAGCCTGTTGAAGGCAGCCTGTTGAAGGTAGCCTGCTGAAGGCAGCCTGCTCAAGGTAGCCTGCCGAAGGGAGCCTGCTGAAGGTAGCCTGCCGAAGGGAGCCTGCTGAAGGCAGCCTGCTGAAGGTAGCCTGCTGAAGGCAGCCTGCCGAAGGTAGCCTGCTGAAGGTAGCCTGCTGAAGGTAGCGTACTGAAGGTAGCCTGCTGAAGGTAACCTGCTGAAGGTAGCCTGCTGAAGGTAGCCTGCAGAAGGTAGCAGGCTGAAGACAGCCTGTTGAATTTAGCCTGCCGACGGTAGCCTGCTGAAGTCAGCCTGCTGAAGGTAGCCAGCTGAAGGTAGCCTGCTGAAGGCAGCCTGCTGAAGGCAGCATGAAGAAGGAAGCCTGCTGAAGGTAGCCTGCTGAAGGTAACCTGCTGAAGGTAGCCTGCTGAAGGTACCCTTCCGAAGGTAGCCTGCCGAAGGAAGCCTGCTGAAGGCAGCCTGCTGAAGGTAGCCTGACGAAGAAAGCCTGCTGAAGGAAGCCTGCTGAAGGTAGCCTGCTGAAGGTAGCCTGCTGAAGGCAGCCTTCTGAAGGTAGCCTGATGAAGGCAGCCTTCTGAAGGTAGCCTGCTGAAGGTACGCTGCTGAAGGTAACCTGCTGAAGGTAGGCTGCTGAAGGTAGCCTGCTGAAGGTAGCCTGCTCAAGGTAGCCTGCTGAAGGTAGCCTGCCGAAGGTAGCTTGCCGAAGGTAGCCTGCTGAAGGCAGCCTGCTGAAGGTAGCCTGCTGAAGGTAGGTTGCTGAAGGTAGCCTGCTGAAGGTAGCCTGCTGAAGGTAGCCTGCTGAAGGAACCTGCTGAAGGACGCCTGCTGAAGGTAGCCTGCCGAAGGTAGCCTGCTGAAGGCAGCCTGCTGAAGGTAGCCTGCTGAAGGCAGCCTGCCGAAGGTAGCCTGCTGAAGGTAGCCTGCTGAAGGCAGCCTGCTGAAGGTAGCCTGCTGAAGACAGCCTGTTGAATGTAGCCTGCTGAAGGTAGCCTGCTGAAGGTAGCCTAGTGAAGGTAGCCTGCTGAAGGTAACCTGCTGAAGGTAGCCTGCTGAAGGTAGCCTGCAGAAGGTAGCCTGCTGAAGGCAGCCTGTTGAATTAAGCCTGCCGAAGGTAGCCTGCTGAAGTCAGCCTGCTGAAGGTAGCCAGCTGAAGGTATCCTGCTGAAGGCAGCCTGCTGAAGGCAGCCTGCCGAAAGAAGCCTGCTGAAGGTAGCCTGCTGAAGGTAACATTCTGAAGGTAGCCTGCTGAAGGTAGGCTGCCGAAGGTAGCCTGCCGAAGGTAGCCTGCTGATGGGAGCCTGCTGAAGGTAGCCTGACGAAGGTAGCCTGCTGAAGGTAGCCTGCTGAAGGTAGAATTCTGAAGGTAGCCTGCTGAAGGCAGCCTGCTGAAGGTAGCCTGATGAAGGCAGCCTGCTGAAGGTAGCCTGCTGAACGTAGCCTTGTGAAGGTAGCCTGCTGAAGGTAGCCTGCCGAGGGTAGCCTGCTGAAGGTAGCCTGCTGAAGGTAGCCTGCTGAAGGTAGGCTGCTGAAGGTAGCCTGCTGAAGGTAGGCTGCTGAAGGTAGCCTGCTGAAGGTAGTCTGCTGAATGTAGCCTGCTGAAGGTAGCCTGCCGGAGGTAGCCTGCTGAAGGCAGCATGCTGAAAGTAGCCTGCTGAAGGTAGCCTGCAGAAGGTAGCCTGCTGAAGGCAGCCTGTTGAATTTAGCCTGCTGAAGGTAGCCTGCTGAAGTCAGCCTGCTGAAGGTAGCCAGCTGAAGGTAGCCTGCTGAAGGCAGCCTGCTGAAGGCAACCTGCCGAAGGAAGCCTGCTGAAGGTAGCCTGCTGAAGGTAACCTGCTGAAGGTAGCCTGCTGAGGGTAGGCTGCCCAAGGTAGCCTGCCGAAGGTAGCCTGCTGAAGGGAGCCTGCTGAAGGTAGCCTGACGAAGGTAGCCTGCTGAAGGTAGCCTGCTGAAGGTATAATTCTGAAGGTAGCCTGCTGAAGGCAGCCTGCTGAAGGTAGCCTGATGAAGGCAGATTGCTGAAGGTAGCGTGCTGAACGTAGCCTGGTGAAGGTAGCCTGCTGAAGGGAGCCTGCCGAAAGTAGCCTGCTGAAGGTAGCCTGCTGAAGGTAGCCTGCTGAAGGTAGGCTGCTGAAGGTAGCCTGCTGAAGGTAGGCTGCTGAAGGTAGCCTGTTGAAGGTAGTCTGCTGAAGTTAGCCTGCTGAAGGTAGCCTGCCGAAGGTAGCCTGCTGAAGGCAGCCTGCTGAAAGTAACCTGCTGAAGTTAGCCTGCTGAAGGTAGCCTGCTGAAGGAAACCTGCTGAAAGCAGTCTGCTGAAAGTAGCCTGCTGAAGGTAGCCTGCTGAAGGCAGCCTTCTGAAGGAAACCTGCTGAAGGTAGCCTGTTGAAGGTAGCCTGCTGAAGGTAGCCTGCTGAAGGCAGCCTGCTGAAAGTAGCCTGCTGAAGTTAGCCTGCTGAAGGTAGCCTGCAGAAGGCAGCCTGCTGAAGGTAGCCTGCCGAAGGTAGCCTGCTGAAGGCAGCCTGCTGAAGGTATCCTGCTGAAGGCAGCCTGCCGAAGGTAGCCTGCTGAAGGTAGCCTGCTGAAGGTAGCCTGCTGAAGGTAGCCTGCTGAAGGTAGCCTGCTGAAGGTAACCTGCTGAAGGTAGCCTGCTGAATGTAGCCTGCAGAAGGTAGCCTGCTGAAGGCAGCCTGTTGAATTTAGCCTGCCGAAGGTAGCCTGCTGAAGTCAGCCTGCTGAAGGTAGCCAGCTGAAGGTAGCCTGCTGAAGGCATCCTGCTGAAGGCAGCCTGCCGAAGGAAGCCTGCTGAAGGTAGCCTGCTGAAGGTAACCTGCTGAAGGTAGCCTGCTGAAGGTAGCCTGCCGAAGGTAGCCTGCCGAAGGTAGCCTGCTGAAGGCAGCCTGCTGAAGGTAGCCTGACGAAGGTAGCCTGCTGAAGGAAGCCTGCTGAAGGTAGCCTCGTGAAGGTAGCCTGCTGAAGGTAGCCTTCTGAAGGTAGCCTGCTGAAGGCAGCCTGCTGAAGGTAGCCTGATGAAGGCAGCCTGCTGAAGGTAGCCTGCTGAAGGTAGACTGCTGAAGGTAGCCTGCTGAAGATAGCCTGCCGAAGGTAACCTGCTGAAAGCACTCTGCTGAAGGTAGCCTGCTGAAGGTAGCCTGCTGAAGGCAGCCTTCTGAAGGTGGCCTGCTGAAGTTAGCCTGCTGAAGGTAGCCTGCCGAAGGTATCCTGCTGAAAGCACTCTGCTGAAGGTAGCCTGCTGAAGGTAGCCTGCTGAAAGCAGCCTTCTGAAGGTAGCCTGCTGAAGGTAGCCTGCTGAAGGCAGCCTGCTGAAGGCAGCCTGCTGAAGGCAGCCTGCTGAAGGCAGCCTGCTAAAGGTAGGCTGATGAAGGCAGCCTGCTGAAGGTAGCCTGCTGAAGGTAGCCAGCTGAAGGTAGCCTGCTGAAGGCAGCCTGCTGAAGGTAGCCTGACGAAGGTAGCCTGCTGAAGGAAGCCTGCTGAAGGTAGCCTCCTGAAGGTAGCCTGCTGAAGATATCTTCCTGAAGGTAGCCTGCTGAAGGCAGCCTGCTGAAGGTAGCCTGATGAAGGCAGCCTGCTGAAGGTAGCCTGCTGAAGGTAGCCTGCTGAAGGTAGCCTGCTGAAAGTAGCCTGCCGAGGGTAGCCTGTTGAAGGTACCCTGCTGAAGGTAGCCTGCTGAAGGTAGGCTTCTGAAGGTAGCCTGCTGAAGGTAGGCTGCTGAAGGTAGACTGCTGAAGGTGGCCTGCTGAAGGTAGCCTGCTGAAGGTAGCCTGCCGAAGGTAGGCTGCTGAAGGCAGCCTGCTGAAGATAGCCTGCTGAAGTTAGCCTGGTGAAGGTAGCCTACCGAAGGTAACCTGCTGAAAGCACTCTGCTGAAGGTAGCCTGCTGAAGGTAGCCTGCTGAAGGCAGCCTTCTGAAGGTAGCCTGCTGAAGGTAGCCTGCTGAAGGTAGCCTGCTGAAGGCAGCCTGCTGAAAGTAGCCTGTTGAAGTTAGCCTGCCGAAGGTAACCTGCTGAAGGCAGCCTGCTGAAGGTAGCCTGCTGAAGGCAGCCTGCTGGAGGTAGCCTGCCGAAGGTAGCCTGCTGATGGCAGCCTGCTGAAGGTAGCCTGCTGAAATTAGCCTGCTGAAGGTAGCCTGCTGAAAGCAGTCTGCTGAAGGTAGCCTGCTGAAGGTAGCCTGCTGAAGGTAGCCTTCTGAAGGTAGCCTGCTGAAAGTAGCCTGCTGAAGGTAGCCTGCTGAAGGTAGCCTGCTGAAGATAGCCTGCTTGTGGTGTAGTTCAGCTGGGCTTGTGAGGTCTCTGGGGAGACCTAATTTAACCAATTACATGGTCACACCTGCCTTGGCAAATGTCGGGTAGCCACGCCCACGTCTGAGGTCTCTTGTTCTTGACGGCGTCAGACCTAGGCGTCAGGTCGTACACGTGGTTGTGGAGGGTGCTTGGACCACCATATAAGCCCAAGGAACATATGAGCAGGGAGATTCATGCGGAGCTCTGGCCTGGGTGCAGAGAGCTGAGCAGAGAGACTTCGAGCGAAGCTGCTGCTGGGGTGCAGGGCTCGAGAGAAGGCTGGTGAAGTCTCTAGAGGAGAGACTGTTGGAGACATTGGGCAGAGTACTGGCTTCGAGCAGTACTCGTGCTGTGTAGGTCTTGTGACCTGTGACTTAGTTCCTGTGGTGAACTGTCCTCTGAACCATATTGTAAGTTATATTCTGTTTCGTCTAGTTGATTGTGTTCCCTGTCTCACTGCTTATATGTACCATCCCATTTATCTAAACACAATAATGTTCTGCCGTTCCCAATTTTATTATTGTACAAAGACTTAATAATAAACTGTGTTTGAGTAGAATAGTAATATTCACTGTCCCCGTTATTTGCTCTTCTATTCATTATTTTATTTCAAGTAGTGAGAGGGTGAGCAGCGTGGAGTGTAGAGTAATGAGAGGTGATGTAGTCACAAGTGACCTCACATTACCGACCTCCGCACTCATCTCTCCGTCCTACCTCCACCTTCACATTACCGCTCGCCGCTAATCACTCTAATCAGACTCTCCTGCCTAATCCCTCCGATTACTCACATATTCACCAATTACCCATTACATTCCAATACCCCCCTACATGACATGCTGAAGGTAGCCTGCTGAAGGTAGCCTGGCGAAGGTAGCGTTCTGAAGGTAGCCTGCTGAATTAGGTTGCTGAATATAGCCTGCCGAAGGTAGCCTGCCGAAGGTAGCCTGCCGAAGGTAGCCTGCCAAAGGTAGCCTGCTGAAGGTAGCCTGCCGAAGATAGCCTGCCGAAGGTAGCCTGCCGAAGGTAGGCTGCCGAAGGTAGGCTGCTGAAGGTAGGCTGCCGAAGGTAGCCTGTCGAAGGTAACCTGCCGAAGGTAGCCTGCTGAAGGTAACATGCTGAAGGTAGCCTGCTGAAGGCAGCCTGTTAAGGGTAGCCTGCCGAAGGTAACCTGCTGAAGGCAGCCTGCTGAAGGTAGCCTGCTGAAGGCAGCCTGCTAAAGGTAACCTGCTGAAGGTAGCCTGCTGAAGGTAGCCTGCTGAAGGTAACCTGCTGAAGGTAACCTGCTGAAGGTAGCCTGCTGAAGGCAGCCTGCTGAAGGTAACCTGCTGAAGGTAGCCTGCTGAAGGTAGCCTGCTGAAGGAGTAGATCTGAAAACCTAATATGAAGGAATGTTTCTTTTTTTTCATGATCTCCATAAAAGGTCACTTCATTTAAATTTCTTATTCAGCATCATTACTCATGATAAATTATACACATGTGGAACTTTTGGGTATCTTTTTTGAGGAAACGTTTCGCCACACAGTGGCTTCATCAGTCCATACAAAGGAGAATCTTGAAGAACAGGAGGAGAATGAGGTAATCAGCACCTCAACCTTGAGTCGATGTGGTCAGTCCATCAATCTTGAATAGAATACAGCATATCAGCGGAGAAGTGGCTTATATACCGTAGGCAGGAGAGATGCAGCAGTCGTAGGTGGTGTCACATTTATCCAATGTAGAAGTAGGTCGTGCCCAAGGGTTAGGCAAGCGAAGAATTCCCTTGAGCACGACCGACTTCTACACTGGATAAATGTGACACCACCTACGGCTGGTGCACCACTTCTGCCTACGGCATATAAGCCACTTCTCCGCTGATATGCTGTATTCTATTCAAGATTGATGGACTGACCACATCGACTCAAGGTTGAGGGGCTGATTACCTCATTCTCCTCCTGTTCTTCCAGACTCTCCTTTGTATGGGCTGATGAAGCCACTGTGTGGCGAAACGTTTCCTCAATAAAGATACCCAAGAGTTACACATGTGTCTAATTTATCAACATGTCGGCTCTCTGAACCATTCATCTACAATCATTACTCATCTTACCAAAATAATATTATATTTAAGAAATTAACGCTACTTGATAAAGCAGTCCATGAAAAGAGTCAATAATATTCAAAATAGCCTGTGAAGACTCTGAATTTCTATACATGAAATAAACTTAAAGATATTTCTACTCTAGAATCATTGAATAAGTTTTATTCATGCACACATTCTGTGTTGCGTATAAATACGTAGATTTACGTCTTCAGCACGTCGACGCCTTCATGAAGTTTTAGATTGTTCATCGACCTCCAAGCATTTATTATATGAAAATAATTTAATGAACATTAACTAATAATACTACAAACAATAATGATAATGGTTTAGAAATACACGTAAGCAAGCACTATGACATATTTATTAGAAAACGTTTCGGTCCTGGGACCTTGATCACTTCTAACATACACAGAACAGAACAGAGGACTCACAGGTAAGGACCCACTAGGGGCGAGGGGCAAGTGGGGACAGCTCGAAGAATAGTCGGTGAGAGGAATGTCTTGAGCCGAAGAGAGAAGAGTCAGGACAAAAAACAGGAGAACACTCAGTCGTCCGGCTGGCAAGCTATCTGCATCTTGCATTCTTGATGTTGATTGGCGGCTGGCAGAAGCTGGAGGCGTGGTCATGGGAGGCTAGCTTCTTGACTGGTCAGGTGTCGTTAAAGTGTGAATCAGGAGTTACATCATTTCTTCAGTGTTGGAGGCATTCCTTATGTTGTGCAGTTGTTGGGAGGAAACGATGAGTAGTCTTGTAATCTTGGGTCGAAATGCTGGGTCGGCTTGTAACTGGTCAAAGATCATCTTGAGTGCTGTGAAGGAGCAGTGGGTTCCTTTACGATTTGTAAACTTGACTGTTCTGTCGAGTAATTTCTCGTACAAAGTGTCGACATTCATGGTGGGTTCTTGGTCAGGAGTCGTATAAAAAGTTGTCTTTCCAGTGCAGGTGTTGATCTCGGTGTTGGTCTTCTGTATTAATACGTCGAGTGATGACTGGTGAGGTTTTTGTTGGTGGTTGCAGCATTGAAGGTTCATTCAATGTTGGTGTCTCCGCTACAGAGTGTATAGAAGACTGTGGTGGAATCGTGGCTTCTGATTGGTCCATTTGTGTAGTGGTGAGTGGAGGCGAATGAATGATATTTGCGCCGACACGGCGAGCCAATCGACGAATAGGAGGCGTGGTGCTGTCTTGGATGTTATCAGGTGAATGTTGATTGGAGGATTCAAAAGAGGATGCGTGGTCGTTATCAATTATTAATTCCTTCAAGTCATCTGGCGCTTCAAAACTGACGATCTTCAGGATTATTTTCAAAATCTCAGCTGATGGTGGACTTGCAGGGAAGTTAAATGATGGCATGTTGTTAAGTGCAAGAAGTTCATTAATAGTCGTGTTGAAAGAGTCAGGTTTTGCAGCATTTTGCATGTGAGCAAACATCATGCAGTAATAGAATTTGGTAGAGATATCATCAGGTGGAGGTTGGGTAGTGAGAGATGGTGGAGACGACTGTTGAGTGGCTTGTAGAATCTTGGATGTTGTTGATTGAATCTTGGCAATTGCAGCGTATGTAGGAGAGGTTCCAGATGACTTCTTTGTCTCTTCCTTCAGTTTCTTAGAGAGGATATCCTTACGCACTGGACATTTGGCTGCAAGAGTATGGTGGTCACTCTTACAGTTGATGCAAGTGGGAGCAGCAGTGGAAGTGCAAGAACGAAAATCGTGACCTGCAGACCCACAGGTGGAACATATCTTCTTATTCTTCACGTGGCAGTCGGCAGTAGAGTGACTGTACGAGTAACATGTCCAGCAAGGTGTTATGTACGTGAAGCGTTCAGATTCAATCTGCCGAGGGTTGATGTAGTAGTAAGAGATGGCCAGGCCATAAGACAGTGCTCTGATCGCCATGGTAAGGTCTAGGAATGTGACCTTGAGCATTGAGGAAGCGTTGGGGATCTTCACAACAGAGTCAATCTTGGTCCAGGTGTTGAGGTCCTCAAGTGATGACTTAATTTCCTGGATGGACATGTTCGTGATCAGCCTGTCAAGACGTTTTATAAACACTGAACGTTTTGCAAGCATGTATGGTGACGTGGAGATGGTAAAGCCCCGGTCTTCTAAGGTCTTCATGGCAGTAGGTGTAAGCACTTTGTCAGCTTCAGCATCATCGAGTAAAGTGACGATGAAAGCTGCTTTCAGTGACGTAATCTTGGAGAACTTTGCGTGAAGACTAGTGTTGAGAGAAGCTGCAAGCTCAAGCTTCGTGGCGTCATCGACGACAGCAGACTTGGGCTTAATTTTCACACGATGTGACATCGTGGAGATGGTAGAGGTGATATGATAACAGGATGAGGTGGGAAGACTTCACCCAGCTGCAGGAGTGCAGAGGCCAACGGTCTGCCCTGGGGCAGGCAGCCAGCGACGCACAGAATCCTGGAGCCAAGATGAAGAATGTCCAGAATCATCCAATCAGGCAATGTCTTCTTGAAAACCCTTCGTTGAAGTGAATGGTTGAAGCGTGTGTCTGATCTAACATACAGAGGCAGAAGACATTATATATATATAGGCGGAGAGTGAGGTGTGAGTGACGCACGGTGACCTGAGGAATGTCATGTTGGGATGAGGACGGGTAGACGATGAAATCATGTGACTCCTGTGTTGTTGGGTTGGTGGTGCTTAAGTATCATGTATGCCAATGTTTTTGAAATTTTGTAGTTTCCAGTGTTGCGTTCTATAGTGTCGGTGACGGCGATTAGTGAGGCTTCTAGGCACCGTCGGCGTCTGAGGTCTGGTTCTGTGAGAATGAGTTGTGCCTCATTCCAGTTCATCAAATGCCCTGGGAGTCTCTGTGGAGGACACAGGAGTACCTCACATCGTCTCTGTTGGAGGCATTTCGATGCTCATTCAGGCGGACTGCAAGATCTCTGCCTGTCTCGCCTACATATTTCTTGGGACAGAACCCACAGGGGATAGTGTAGACGCCTGCTGTAGAAGTTAGAGGTGTGGGGCTGCGTTTCGTAGTGAGGTCTTTGATAGATGATGTGTTTATGGTGGAAACGTTGATGTTACTCATAGCAAGTGCCCGGCGAGTATTCGTGGCAACATCACCACATGGGAACACTATGAACCGCTTAGAGGGCTGTTCCATGGGCGGTTTGTTGAGGATAGCTTGTGTCTTGAGTCTGCAATCTCGAATGAAGAAAGATGGGAACTGAAGACGTGTAAAGGCTTGTGTTATGTAAGTGCATTCTTCTTCTAGAAAACAAGGGCTGGAGATGCGAAGAGCTCTCAAGAAGAAGCCAATGAGGACTCCTCTTTTAGTGCGGGTGTCTTGGTGTGTTAATTTCAACTTCTTCAAGTATCAGGACAACTGTTACAAACAGTGCTTTGGGATGGCAATGGGCAGCCCGCTCAGTGCTGTGCTTGCCAACTTCTTCATGGAAAACCTAGAGACAGAGAAATTCAGCATCCTCATTCCCAACACCGTTACCTGGCTAAGATACGTTGATGATATATTGGTTTTCTCTCCAAGACGTCTCAATATCCAGGCCCTTCTCAACAAGATCAATGCAGCCGAATCATCAATAAAGTTTACACTTGAACTTGAAAACGATGGCAAACTTTCTTTCCTCGACGTTCTCCTGTGCAGATCTCCCAACAGTGACAAACTTCTCTTCAAATTGTATAGAAAATCTACCAACAAGGAGAGTTTTAATGATAAGTCACAACGCTCTTCAAAGTTCAGTTTGTTCCTCTGCTTAGTCAGAATAGCATTTTCATGGCTAAAATCAGCTTCAACCATGTATGAAATTTGGAAAATAAGTACAAATGGCTCAAGAATACTACGCATACGTATATCCTTCCCGGGACATGAGAAATGAAAGAGACAAGGGGGAGGGTGGAAGGTTACAGATGCACAACGCAAAACACGTCCCTAGACATTTACTGGCCCTCGTTTGATCCCCAGCCATTTTCGACCCTTTCGATATCCCATCGACTCTTAGGGGTCGGTACTTCCCACTTTGGGGAACCATGCAGTAGACAATATAAATTACTTCGAACAAGTTTATTGCAATTGCAAAATAAAATCGTAAGCAGCTGTGTTTCCAGATATTCCAATGTTTCAGTGCGATCATTTGTTCAGTGCTCGCCTATATCGCTGGTCGCATGATTCATTATCGGCTCTCTTCTTGCAACTTTACGCAACATTCAAACTGCTTGTCCAGTAAACTGCAAGTCAGATGAGGAACACAATGAAATATGATTACATATGTGGTTTAAAACGGCTACATATCACTAAACACCAACTAACACATGGATTCCGATCACAAAACAGCACGTAATTATCCATCGAATGCTCATCATAATCTATTAAACAACACAGGAACCACACCTCCTCTCCAGTCATCGCTTAACAAAGTACAACTGAAAATACCAAAAATAACGTAAAATTCTACCTACTAATAAGGCGAATCTCCTTCCATGACAACTCTTAGTGGGCAAAAATTAAGGTCTAAAACAAAATTAATTAGGCGAATATGAGTCTCTGTAGGAACCTAGAAAGGTAATGCACGATTTCCTATACGTTAATGCACATACAAGGAATAGTGTAGAGTGCGACAAATTTGAAGCTTTAAGGCGAACAATGAAAGTATTCAAAAGTTACCACATTGGCACTACTGTAATATCCAATGATAAAAGGTAAATTAGGACATATACAAGAAAACAGTAATTCAGAGTTTCCATTAAGCAACACCACCTGTGAGGGTAAGCTGAAGAGGCTTTTTCTTGCTGTTTCAGATAGGCCTATAATCTAAAATTCACCAACACATTAAGTATGAAGTCACTCAAAAATTTACGTTATTTGCTTTTCACCATTTAAGGTTAAAGTAAATCTAATGAGACATTCTGAATTTATTGCATGAAAAACGTATCTCAGTATTTCCAGTTTTTCCCAGGAAAAAAGAAAGTTGAGAGCTACGCCAAAACTTTCCTCAATGTAACACTGACCAGCCATTAATTTAGGGTTTAAATAAGCAAGTAAACATATAATTAATTTTATATAAATAAAATTTTGGAAACATAACATTCAATTTTTTTTACAATTGTATTCAGGGCACAAGGATGTTATATGCACATAAAGTTACATGATGTAGATTTAATCACTCAATGATGATAATTTTTTATATTCTCATAACCTTAATATTTCCTATATTCACTTTCAGTTTCCTTACACTCCCAGATTCCTTTGCTAACCTTTGCAATTTATCGTCAGAATATACCACAAGAACAGTGTCATAGGCAAAAAAAAAAAAACCCAGTTGTGACAACTACTCAGTTTTAAAATACGATTGGTAAGCAGACTATATATATCCGTAATCTTTATACTTGAGTCCTCAGAGTGGACCCCATAATGCACTTAAGTTGTTAATTATCTTCTGACACTCGTCATACATTTATTTCGTAACAGGTCACAAGGACTGCATTCATCCACTAGGGATGAATGATACACGGCTGCTGTGAGCATACTTGAAAATACCTCTATCAGATGATTTAAAACAGCAGTAGGCCTACTGGCCCATGCAAGGCAGGTCCCAGTCTCCTACCGGCCTAAGCCACAGGCCCAAGCTAGTCAGGTCCAAGTCACATCCATCTAAAATGAAAGGAGCACTGCATCAGACCCATTAGCACAAGCTAGTCAAGTCCATTTCACACCCACTCATGTATTTTATCTAACATAAGATTATAAAAATGGTGGAACACTACAGAATGCCTTCTGGCCCATACAGGGTATATCCTTATCAAAAACACCCCCTTCCCAAAACTACCCAAGAATTTACTTCCGTACCCACGACACCAATCAAACTCAGCACCACCCACTCATATATTTATCCAATCTCTTTTTAAAGCCACACTCTTTGAAAACCAGTACTTACCTATGTCCTTTTTAAAACTAAATTTATCCAACTTAAATCCGTTATTCCTGGTTCTTACCTGAGTCGATATCCTCAGTATTTTATTAATATCGCTTTTGTTTATGCCCATCATCAACTTATACACTACGATGATATCTCCTCTCATTCTACGTCTCTGAAGAACGTGAAGATTCAAGAATCTAAGTCGATCTTCATAAGGAGACCAAAAGGTAGCGGCTTAATTCAAGTGAGGCCTCACTAGTGATATGTAGAGCTGGAAAATAACTTTTGGATTCCTGTTACTTATATTTCTTGAAATAATCCTAACAATCTGTTATCCTTTTTAGTGCACACTTATGCACTGTTGTCTTGGCTTTAGGTTTCTGCTTACCATGACTCCCAAGTCCTTTTCACACTCTACTTCCTTCTCAAGCTCTACTTCACCTAGTCTGTAACTTCATGGGTTATTTTCATTCCCAAGAGAATGAATTTCATCTGTCACATTTCAGACCAAATAAACATTAAATAGAAAACACATTTCCTGTTCATTTTCAGTCAGCTGTCCATCCCTAATTCTCAGCGATCCCACTTTTACCTTACTTTTGTAGGCGTATAGACTTTCTAATCCCCCTTTATACTTCTTTCTTAAAATGAGCATATTGATCAATAAGGTTAACCTCTCCTCTTTTGATGAGCCTATAAATTCCTCATTTCTCTCCCATTCAGTGCTTTAGTCTATTATTAATCCATCTAGGGGTCATTCTTATTTGACCTAATTTCTCTCTGGGGAATACATATACCCTGTTCACGATGTACATTACTAAGAAAAAATCATATACGCAGATCCCTTCTTTATCGCGAGTATGATCATCGTCAGTATAATCGTTAGATATATTACCCCAATCGAGATAAGACAGGTGTTCCTTAAGTCCATTATAATCGGGAGAACAAAAATCTGGAATTATTACCTTATTATCCTTATTTGCGCCAAATTCTTCAGTGATCGCCAGATTATTTACGAGGTTTTTTTAATTTGACAAGTCTAGGTCAAGCAAATTATTACGTCTGGTAGGCTCAGTTACACATTGTCTCAGAAAGCAGTCCTGAGTAACTTACAGATTATCACTGGTCAACAACCAAAATGCTTCCGGGACCAGAGTAACAATTTCCAACTAATTTTAGGTCACTGATAATGAATATCATGGTTAAAATTGTTTGTTAGCTCTACTATTCAATATACACCAACGTGTCACAACAGGTTCCAACAGGCTTGCGGCAGTGTGATTCTTACCACACTAACAGTCTCACTGACCTTCATTATTGTTCCAGTAGTCATAGAAGGTGGTTGTGATGTGCAAGTTTATATTTTGAAGTAAACGGTAGGTGATTTTTTTAGCCAAACACTTTTTAAACTTATAATAAATATTCACTGAGCCAGCTATTGATATGCATATGAGGTATATTATATTAATTTTATTTTTCAGCTGAATGATACAAATATTTCTGATTAGCTGTCATACCCTGTATTATAATGATAAATTAATGAATAAATTTTCTGTTTATCTTCTAATTGTTTGTTGTTTTCTTCTGTCAGATGTCTCGTACTTGAGTGAATAGGTCAGACAACTTCTGCTATATTTGTGGTGAGGTGACCTTTGCATCACAGAAGCGCTGTATAACTGATATGGTTAGAAAGGCATATCACCTATATTTTGGATGCAAGATTGGTGCCCAGTATAAGAACTGGGCTCCACACATATGCTGCAACAGTTGTGCAACTAACCTTCGCCAATGGTTGAACAGTAAGAGGAAAGAATGCCTTTTTGCAGTGCCAATGACATGGTGAGAGCCAACAGACGATACCAGCAATTGTTATTTCTGCATGGTACCTCCACTACAAAAGGGTTTTTCAAAGAAAACAGGGGTCCATTGAATATCCAAACATTCCATCAGCTATTCGCCCAGTTCATGATGCACCAACTTCAGTATTCTTCAAGTCTGACGAAGAAAATGGTGAGAAGGAAGAAGAGACGGATGACAGTACTGGATTACAGAGTGACCGAAACGTTGATGAAGAACACTCCTCTAGGCTACTTCTCATAACAAAAGGGGAACTCCATGATCCTGTCAGGGATCTGCAACTACCCAGAAATAAGGCAGAGCTGCTTGGCTCTCGTCTTCAACAGTGGCATCTTCTAGCAGCTCATCAAGGCTTACAAGAACATGGGATGTAAAATCTCACTTAAAATCCACTTTCTGGACTCACATTTAGACTTTTTTCCAACGAACTGTGGGGCAGTTAGTGACGAACATGGAAAAATGGTACCATGGCAAATGGGGCACAAGAATGCTTGCAGACTGTTACTGAACATTGACAAGAGATGATTCTTCAGGCTATTATAAGCGTCAAGCAAAAAGGTAGAGAGTAGGTAAAGATTAGAGTTCAAAACATGTACTGACATATTGCACGTTATAATAAAACAATCAAATATTACATCTCGTATCTTTAATCGTATAACCAATAAGCATTTTTCATGGTGATATTTGGATTCAGGACATGAAAATACATAAGAATTAATTAGTCTCATTTAAGAAGCATACAACTTTTCAAAAATGGTTGACCAGTGTTACCAGTCAAAGACGTCCAGTCAATTTGACTAAAGTTAAAATCCCCCTCTACTACTACGTTATCGTGTCTAGAAGCCCTAACAATTTCATCCAAAAGAAATCTCCCTCTATCATTTTCTAAGCCAGGAGGACGATATATCACACGTAAAATAAGTTTTTCTTGACTTTCTAGAAATTTTACCCCACACAGATTCTCTTCCTAATTCATCTATTTTGATACCTGTTTTATGTAACAATTTATATTTATTCGTACATACAATGCAACTCCACCCCCTTTCCCATTATATCTCTCTACATGGGACAACTTAAACCCTTGAATATGACACTCAGCAATCATATCTAGACTCCTTAAATTACACCATGTTTCAGTTATTGCAATAACATCAAAGTTCCCGCACACGCTACCAAACTAATTCACTAATTTTGTTTCTGGCACTTCGATTGTTAGCATAAAATACATTCATGCTTTTTTCTTCTGCGCTATTTTCCTGTTCACCTTTGCTTCTACACGATTTTTATAATTATTACCCAGTGTTACTTGATAACTGATATTATTAAGATTAGTTACATCAAAGCCTAGGTCAATATTTCCACACTCAGTTTTCCATTTCTAAACCCATACCTCTAACTAATCCTAGTTTAAAGTCCTGACAACACTCTCAACTGAATTACCGAGGAAACCCACACCTGCCCTGCATAAGTGAACCCCATCCTTGTCATACATGTCATTTCTACCGTAGAAGTGGTCCCAGTTGTCACTGAATAGTATTACATCATCTTTACAGTGTTTGTCCAGTCAATAATTAACACCAATTTCTCTGGACAACCATTCATTTCCAACACCCCTTCTTGGCAAAATGCCACATGTAACAGAGCTCCCTCTCTTCTTCCTAATTATGTTTATTCCTGACCTATTTATTTTAACAAAATCCTCACTTCTACACTTGCCTACATCATTGCCTTCAGTAGTGAGGCAAATAATAGGATTGATCCCATTACCATTCATGGTGTTGTCAAGCCAGCTAACGATATCCTCCATCCCAGCTCCAGGAAAGCAAACCTTCTGTACCTAATCTGACTGTCTGTGACAAGCACAATGCTCTTACCTTGTTGTTCTTCGACATGATGTTCCCAATAATAGCCTCACATTCATAAGGTAGCACGGAGAATGGGTTCGAAGTTTCCACAGTAGCCTCCTGGTTCTTCATTGTGTCTACCTCTCCATCCGTCCTCTTGATCATTAGCTTTGTTCCATGATGTCCGGCAACTGTCCAGGTTCCTTCCTTGACTTGAGGATTCATAAGAACATAAGAACATAAGAACGAAGGAACACTGCAGAAGGCCTACTGGCCCATGCGAGGCAGGTCCAAGTCTCCTACCGGCTTAAGCCAATGCACCCAACCTAGTCAGGTCAGGTCACATTGACTTAAGGGAGGAACACGGCAACCGACCTGGTAGCACAAGCTATCAGGTCCAACTCACACCCACCCACATCCACTCATGTATTTATCCAACCTATTTTTAAAGCTACACAACGTTCTGGCCTCTATCACTGTACTCGGGAGTTTGTTCCACTCATCCACAACTCTATTACCAAACCAGTACTTTCCTATATCCTTCCTGAATCTGAATTTTTCTAACTTAAAACCATTGCTGCGAGTCCTGTCTAGGCTAGATATTTTCAGCACACTATTTACATCCCCTTTATTTATTCCTGTCTTCCATTTATACACCTCAATCATATCCCCCCTAATTCTACGTCTTTCTAGAGAGTGCAGATTCAGGGCAATTAGTCTATCCTCATAGGGAAGGTTTCTGATACATGGGATCAACTTTGTCATCCTCCTTTGTACATTTTCCAGAGAATTTATATCCATTCTGTAATACGGTGACCAAAACTGTGCAGCATAATCTAAATGAGGCCTAACCAAGGATGTATAGAGTTGAAGAACAACCTGAGGACTCCTATTATTTATGCTTCTTGATATGAAGCCAAGAATTCTGTTAGCTTTATTGCGAACACTAATGCACTGTTGTCTTGGTTTTAGATTACTGCTAACCAGAACTCCTAAATCCTTTTTGCAATCAGTAGTATTAAGATCTACATTATTTAGTTTATATGTGGCATGGTTATTTAACTGTCCAACATTTAGAACTTTGCATTTGTCAATATTAAACCGCATCTGCCACTTCTCCGACCATTGCATCAGTCTATTCAAATCATCCTGGAGTGCTCTAGGGTCCTCATTAAAATGAATTGGACGGCCTATTTTGGTGTCATCAGCAAATTTGATTATGTAGCTATTTATTCCCTCATCTATGTCGTTTATGTAAATTGTGAACACCGCTTGTGACGTGCCCCCATTCTGATTTCTCCCCATTTATGCAAACTCTCTGCTCTCTATTTGTCAGCAATGCCTCTACCCAGGAAAAAATTTCTCCTCCTATTCCGTGTGCCTTAAGTTTCCTCAATAGCCTCTGATGTGCAACTCTATCGAAAGCCATATACACAATATTATATTCATTACCATGATCTACCTCCTCAAACACCTTAGTGAAAAAAGTTAGTAAATTCATTAATCAATCCGTGCCTGTCAAGATGGCTACTAATTGCTTCGGCAATTATTGATTCCATAAATTTTCCCACTATGGAGGTAAGGCTTATTGGTCTATAGTTCGAAGCCAAGGACCTGTCACCTGCCTTGCAAATAGGTATTACATTTGCCATTTTCCACTTATCAAGCACTATGCCAGTTTGTAGTGATATGTTAAAAAGATTAGCCAAAGGTATGCTAAGTTCCTCTTTACATTCCAGAACATTGAGTAACTGACTTAACAGTTTTCCTGGGAAGGTAATGGGGACTTTGGGAACCGAGAGACTGGGAAAACTTGGCTTAAGATCCCAGGATTTTTTGCCTTTACCGGTTTGCTTGGAAAAATTATCATATTCCTCTTCCTAATTTCGGAGTGGCTATAATCTTTTCAGCCAGCAAAAAGGCCTAGCTAAAATCAATGAAATCTTTCTCCTCATAACTTCCACCAAAGACAGACCTCCTGGAACTCTAACGTTCTATACGTCCCTCTATATCTCTCATAGAGCAGTTCATAATCATGCAAAAATGCCCTCTTCTCGTTCCTGTATATAAAAAAAATCATGATCATCCAGAGAACTAACTGAATGCAACTCATTTCCAGTTAGCTAGTTGCCTGCTGATATTGCTCATTTATGGTCTGGCCATATCTTTGACTTTACTGTTTTCTCAGACAACGAAAAATAATTGTCCGGATATTTCTCTGAGAAACTAGAGAAAATTTTTCAGTTTCAGCTTTTTTTCCATCTGCTTTACGTATTGCAATAGCTTTTTTCCTCCTAGAGCTTTGTGCGTCCATTCTTCCTAAATTTAGTTTTTTTTATTAATGCTAATTTCAGCCTTAAAATCTAAGCTTCACTGTTAAAACTCATTAGCAGCGGGACTACCACCAGGGACGTCTTACCCAAGGTACCGTGTAAGCTCTAATATCCCGACTGAATATTTATAATTATTTTTATCCTTCTCTCGGACATATCTCACACGTTATGAAGTTGTGTGATCTATGTGGGTAAACAGTTATTGAAATAATAAAAAGAAAACTAGCCTGGAGGCCAGACTTCCACATAGGTAAATTCTCAGAAAACCATACGAGGCCTCAATAAATACTAACACAACAGAAGTATAAAGCACATTTATTTAATATATCTTATTGTGATCTCTAGGAATATATTTTATTTCTTCTTTTAGGAATGAAAGAAATTATGAAGACAGTGCATATGTGAACAACAGCATGGGTGAACTTTTTCCAGAGTGAATTTTAACCTCGCTGGATATATCTGTCACTCTGCCTTGTCAAATGTGATGGTTTATGAAGACTGAACCTCTGTCTCTCCCTGAGCTCACTCAGTCAGTGTCGCCACGTAATTAAAACCTCGTATATGACATGAGAAAATACGACGCTGATGAAACCAGTTAACGTATTCACTTGGACAGCAATTACCATCCATATTCCCAGGATCGTAATTTGTTCAACAGCACAAAAAACAAGCTGTCAAATACTGAATTATAACTGTTAATCCAAATAAACTGTCTACTGTCATCGTTTTCATATCACTATAATTCAAAGTTTTTGTGAAACAATTTTTTTTATTTCAAATACAACAATGATAAACTCTAGCGAGCTATGTTTAAAAATAAATGTGAATGTCCCAACTTATTACTGTAGAATTTGTAGCACAGCCTCAATACTGTTGTTAACTGCATGCATTAACAGTCATGTTTATTGTGAGGGGTCACTTGTCATGTTTACTGTTAGCCTTACAAGTCATGTTCACTCTTGATTTTAATACTTTTCTTCAGCGTATGACTGGTCACGTTCACTGTGAACGTTACTAGATAGGACGACTCTGAGCCTTGTTAGACGTGTTCTCTGAGACTATTACTACTCACCTTCACTCGAAGCCTCGTAAGTAATGTTCATATGAGACTAGTTTTTTTTTTCTGAGAGTCCTATTAGTCATATTTACAGTAGCTAGTGTTACGATTTATGTCCAATGTGGCTAAATTGACTTTGAGCCTTAAAAGTCATGTTCACTGTGGCAAGCCTCTCTAAGAGTGTTTTCTTCGGCTCTTGTTAATAGTAGGCTTCACTGTAGCTGTTCTCATTAGTCATGTTAATTAAGAGCCTCACAATTCATATTCTCTATGTTCTAACTAGGCAGGTTCAGTGTAAACCTAACTTGTCATATTCACGGTGAGGATTGCAAATCATATTCGCTGTGAGCCTCACCATTCATTTTCATAGACAGCGTCACTAGTTATGTTCTCTTGTTTATTGCAAGTCAAATTATTTATATTCTTTGTGAGACTCATATTAACTGTGAGCCTCAGTAAACTTGTTCACTGTGAGCCTCAGTAATCATGTATACTGTGAGCCTCAGTAATCATGTTCACTGTGAGCCTCAGTAATCATGTTCACTGTGAGCCTCAGTAATCATGTTCACTGTGAGCCTCAGTAATCATGTTCACTGTGAGCTTCATTAGTTATGTACATTTTGAGCCTCATCATTCTTTAAATTCTTTGTGAGCCTCAAATGTCATGTTCACCGTGAATCTCACTAGTCATAATCACTATAAATCTCACTAGTCAGTATCACTGTGTGTCTCAATAGTTATTCTCTCATGGTCACTGTGAACCTCACCAGTCATGCTCACAGTTGTTAAGTAAAAGGACACATGTGCAACTAATGTGGCATTTTAATGTGGCAACATTTTGCTCTTCATGACCTTTGCCAGTTCTACTGACTCATGTGGTAGAAGTAAGAACATAAGAAAGAAGGAACACTGCAACAGGCCTACTGACCCATGCGGAGCAGGTCCATGTCCCCCCCCCGGATAAAACCAATAACCTTCCCCCCCGGATTAGCCCAATGAACCACCCAGTCTGGTCATCTCCACTCAAGGATGGAGCACTGCACCAGACTCAGCAGCACAAGCTAGTCAGGTCCAACTCACACCCACCCACACCCACTCATGTAATTATCTAACCTATTTTTAAAACTACACAACGTTTTATCCTCTATAACTGTACTCGGGAGTTTGTTCCACTCATCCACAACTCTATTACCAAACCAGTGCTTTCCTATATCCTTCCTGAATCTGAATTTTTCCAACTTAAAACCATTGCTGCGAGTCCTGTCTTGGCTGGAAATTTTCAGCACGCTATTTACATCCCCTTTATTTATTCCTGTTTTCCATTTATACTCCTCGACCATATTGCCCCTAATTCTACGCCTTTCGAGAGAGTGCAGATTCAGGGCCCTCAGTCTGTCCTCATAGGGAAGATTTCTGATACATGGGATCATCTTTGTCATCCTCCTCTGTACGTTTTCCAGAGCATTTATATCCATTCTGTAATATGGTGACCAGAAATGAGCAGCATAGTCTAAATGAGGCCTAACCAAGGATATATAGAGTTGAAGAACAACCTGAGGACTTCTATTATTTATACTTCTAGATATGAAGCCAAGAATTCTGTTAGCTTTATTGCGAACACTAATGCACTGTTGTCTTGGTTTTAGATTACTGCTAACCAGAACTCCTAAATCCTTTTTGCAATCAGTAGTATTAAGATCTACATTATTTAGTTTATATGTGGCATGGTTATTTAACTGTCCAACATTTAGAACTTTGCATTTGTCAATATTAAACCGCATCTGCCACTTCTCCGACCATTGCATCAGTCTATTCAAATCATCCTGGAGTGCTCTAGGGTCCTCATTAAAATGAATTGGACGGCCTATTTTGGTGTCATCAGCAAATTTGCTTATGTAGCTATTTATTCCCTCATCTATGTCGTTTATGTAAATTGTGAACACCGCTTGTGACGTGCCCCCATTCTGATTTCTCCCCATTTATGCAAACTCTCTGCTCTCTATTTGTCAGCAATGCCTCTACCCAGGAAAAAATTTCTCCTCCTATTCCGTGTGCCTTAAGTTTCCTCAATAGCCTCTGATGTGGAACTCTATCGAAAGCCTTACTGAAGTCCATATACACAATATCATATTCATTACCATGATCTACCCCCTCAAACACCTTAGTGAAAAAAGTTAGTAAATTCATTAATCAATCCGTGCCTGTCAAGATGGCTACGAATTGCTTCGGCAATTATTGATTCCATAAATTTTCCCACTATGGAGGTAAGGCTTATTGGTATATAGTTCGAAGCCAAGGACCTGTCATCTGCCTTGCAAATAGGTATTACATTTGCCATTTTCCACTTATCAAGCACTATGCCAGTTTGTAGTGATATGTTAAAATGATTAGCCAAAGGTATGCTAAGTTCCTCTTTACATTCCTTTAACACCCTTGCAAACAGTTCATCAGGGCCTGGGGATTTGTTAGGTTTTAGTTTCTCTATTTGTCTGAGGACCATGTCACTAGTTACCTCAATCGTACATAGTTTATTATTATCCTGTTCTACATAATCTATTATTTCAGGAATATCGCTAGTATTTTCCTGGGTGAAAACTGAGAGGAAGTAGGTATTTAGAATTTCACACATATCCTTATCACTGTCAGTGATCTGACCAGAGTTACTCTTAAGTGGGCCAATCTTGTCTCTAATCTTACTTCTGTATACCTGAAAGAACCCTTTTTGGTTAGTTTTTGAATTCCTTGCGACCTTAGCCTCATAATCCCTTTTTGTTTTTCTTATTCCCTTCTTTATTTCTCTCTTTAATTGAATATATTGATTTCTTAACTGCCGATCCCCTCTCTTGATACGCCTATATATGCCTCTCTTTTGACCAATGAGATGCTTTAATCTATTGTTCATCCATTTGGGATCATTTTTGTTAGATCTAATTTCCCTACTCGGAACAAAAGTTGTCTGGGCAGCTAGAACTATGCTCTGAAAAATTTCATATTGGCAACCAAGATCACCTACCTGACCCATAGTCAGGACATCCCAATTTAGCCCACCCATATAATTTTTCAGTCCCATGAAGTCGGCCAAGCGAAAATATGGGACAGAGAATTGATTGCAGTTATCTGGGTAATTCCATGATATATTGAAACTAAGTGATTTGTGATCACTTTCCCCAAGCTCATCATTAACCTCAGTTTTATTAATTAGTGAATCTTTGTTGGCAAGAACCAAGTCAAGCAGATTGTTTCCTGTAGTTGGTTCTGTCACAACCTGTTCTAAAAAGCAATCCTGAACCGTATCAAGAAAGTCACTAGACTCAAGATTTTCTGTCATATTGTTCCAGTCAATTTGTCTAAAGTTAAAATCTCCCATTATCACAACATTTTCATATCTAGATGCCTTATGAATTTCGTCCCATAACAGCTTACTGCACTCCCTATCAAGGTTTGGTGGCCTATAAATCACACCCAAAATTAATTTGTCACGTCCCTCGAGAAACTGTAGCCAAACAGATTCAGTGTTCGATGTTTCTAATCTTATATCATGTCTAAGACAACAATTTAATTAAATTTTCTCTGACATACATCGCCACACCACCACTAATAGTAGTAGTAATTAGTAGTAGTTGCAGTAGTAGTAGTATGAGTGGAGATAACTATATGCAGTTATGTGATGACTGGGTTTATTGTTTTGGGTATAATTCTAGCTAATTCTTCCTAAATGACGAAGCTACCCTCTGTGTCCTTGTATTGCTTGTAACGACTTGAGAAAGTTCTTGGTGAACGAAACGTTGCCACAATAAAATGTCATAGTAGCTGCATCTCTCTCCTTTTACCTAACATTTTGTCGGTTATTCTACCTTTATTACTACTGATGTTAACTGAGTCGTACTTGTCATGGTCACTGATAGTTTCAGGTTCCTATTTAATATAACATTTACTTACAGCGAAATCTAATAAATAAAATATATGCATCAATCAAATAATTTACTTGCGTTGTTACACATCATAAACTATAATAATAAATGTGAATAAATTATTCTTAAAGCTGTGTATGTTGAAAAATCGTTATGGGCCATTCCTTTAACACTCAGCTGTCCACGTAGTTTCACTTCATGACGAGTCTGAACTATTCGGTAATTATAAGTTAATTTCAAGACTGCCAAAATGCTTTGCGTATCCAGGACTTTGTATCAAGTATGTCAGTCTTGTTAACTAACCCTGTAACAATTCAGAATACTATATTTCGTAGCACACCTGTGAATCATCCGTGTATTCAACTTTCAGTTGTACTCTTGTGTACCTCTCTCCTGCCTTTCGAACAGCGTCTAGTCCTGTAAACCCTATGAAGTCCTATCAACTTTAAGTCTTCTCTTGTCCTTAATTCTGGCACTAACCTCATTAAAAGCAACTGCACTTTTCTTTAATGGGATTATCATGTATGGGTTCCGTGGTGGTGCTGCATACTTTAAGATGAGAGTAACATACTGCAAATCTTACAAAGGGTCGTAAATGATTCTCTCTTGAAATTCCTGAGAGCTTATTTTATCTTTTCCAAAAGGCAAGATTACTGCTGATGTTATTCGGCTGATGTACTCCATAGGCGATATACTCGGTACTTAGCATATCCCAGGTTTGCAACTCGTCAAGCCATTATTTCTTTCATTGCATTTGCAGTTTTTTTAT
>NC_069399.1:16483013-16498596 GCF_026875155.1 Cherax quadricarinatus | reverse complement strand
GAAGTGAACAGGATTCCATACGTAGAGAGGGGGCAACAAAATTTGGAAGCGGTCTTATCCACTAAACCCACAAATCCCTCGAACAGCTGGAGCCTGTTTATATATAATATATTAAAATATATATATATATATAATATATAATATATATATATATATATATATATTTTTATATATATAATATATAATACATATAACATATATATATATATATATATATATATATATTTATTAATATATATTATATATAATATATATATATATATAAATATATATATGCATATATAATTATATATATATATAAATATATATATAAAATTTTTTATATATATATTTATATTAAAATATATAATTATAAAATATATATAATAATATTTTATTAAATAACATTTTTATTTTTTTTTCAACAAGTCGGCCGTCCCCCAAAACGAGGCAGGGTGACCCAAAGAAGAAAGAAAATCCCAAAAAATAAAATACTTTCACTATCTTCAACACTTTCACCACACTCACACATTATCACTGCTTTTCCAGAGGTGCTCAGAATACAACACTTAGAAGCATATACGTATAAAGATACACAACATATCCCTCCAAACTGCCATATATATACATATATATATATAATATATATTATATATTTTATATAAAATATATATATTTTAATATATATATTATTATATATATATATATATATATTATATGGATAGGAAAGAGAGTGGTGAAGCAATGTAAGAAGTGAGCAAATGAGAGAGTGGGTGAGATGTTATCAAAAAATGCTGTTGAAAATAAGGAAATGTTTTGAAGTGAGATTAATAAGTTGAAAAATTCTAGGGATCGAATGGATTTGATAGTTAAAAATAGGAAAGGAGAGTTATTAAATGGAGAGTTAGAAGTATCGGGAAGATGGAGCGAATATTTTCAGGAGTTGTTAAATGTTGATGAAGATAGGGAGGCTGTCATTTCGTGTATTAGGCAAGTTGGAATTACATCTTGTAGTAGAGAGGAGGAGCGAGTTGGGAGTGTGGGGGGAAGTTCACGAGGCAGTGGGTAGAATGAAAGGGGAGGGAGATACGGTACCTGGGATTGATGAGATGAAGATAGAAATGTTAAAAGCAGGTGGTTACCTGGATACCTGGAGGTTATTCCGGGGATAAACGCCCCCGCGGCCCGGTCCATGACCAGGCCTCCCGATATATCAGGGCCTGATCAACTAGGCTGTTACTGCTGGCCCCACGCAGTCCGACGTACGAGCCACAGCCCGGCTGATCCGGCACTGACTTTAGGTATCTGTCCAGCTCTCTCTTGAAGGCAGCCAGGGGTTTATTGGCAATTCCCCTAATGCTTGATGGGAGGCTGTTGAACAGTTTGGGCCCGGACACTTATGGTTTTTTCCTTTTTAGTGCACCAATGGCGCCCCTACTTTTTATTGGCGGCATTTTGCATCGCCTGCCCAGTCTTTACTTTCGAGGGAGTGTTTTCTGTGTGCAGATTTGGGACCATTCCTTTCCCAAGATTTTCCCAAAGGGTTAATTATGATTTTATCTCTCCCTCCTGCGTTCCAACGAGTACAAGTCAAGTGCTTCAAGCGTTTCCATTTGTTAAGGTGCTCGACAGAACTTATACGTGCAGTAAAGGATCTCTGTACCCCTCTAGATCTGCGATTTCACCTGCTTTGTAGGGAGATGTTAATGTACAGCAGTATTCCAGCCTAGAGAAACAAGTGATTTGAAAAGGATCTTTCATGGGTGGCATCTCTCGTTTTGAAAGTTCTCATTATATCATCTATCATTTTCTTTGCACGTGCGATCGTGGCACTGTTGTGATCCTTGAAAGTGAATCCTCAGACATTACTACTCCCAGGTCCCTACATTATTTTTCCGCTCTATTGTATGGCCGGAGTCAGTAGTATACTCTGTTCTAGTTATTATCTCCTCCAGTTTTCCATAACGGAGTAGTTGGAATTTGTCCTCATTGAACATCATATTGTTTACCGTTCCAAAGGAAAAATTTGTTTATTCTTCTTGGAGGTTAACCGCTCCTCAGCAGATGACAGCCTCATGCAGATCCTAGTTCATCCGCAAAGGGGTGATACGGGGTGCTGTGGTGTATATCTCTGTTTATGTCTGATATGAGGATAAGGAATAAGATGGGGACGAGTACTGTGCCTTGTGGAACAGAGCTCTTCACTATGGGGAGCCTCCGATTTAACTCTGTTGACCACTACTCTTTGTGTTCGATTTGTTAGGAAATTGAAGAATCCATCTCCCACTTTCCCAGTTATTCCTTTAGCACGTATTTTATGGGCTATTACGCCATGATCGCATTTGTCAAATGCTTTTGCAAAGTCTGTGTATATTACATCTGCATTCTGATTTTCTTCCAGTGCATCCAAGGCCATGTCATAGTGATCCAGTAGTTGTGAGAGGCAGGAGCGACCTGCCCTGAACCCATGTTGCCCTGGATTGTGCAGATTTTGGGAATCCAGGTGATTTGCAATCCTGCTTCTTAGCACTCTTTCAAAGATTTTTATGATGTGGGACGTCAGAGCTATTGGTCTATAGTGCTTAGCTAATGCTTTGCTGCCACCTTTATGGGGGATATAGTTTTGGAGTGGTTGGTGTTTTAATTTAATAAATGTACGGAAGAGGGTAAGGTACCAAGGGACTGGTAGAGAGTGTGCATAGTTCCTTTGTATAAAGGCAAAGGGGACAAAAGAGAGTGTAAAAATTATAGGGGAATAAGTCTGTTGAGTATACCTGATAAAGTGTATGGTAAAGTTATGATACACTGGTCAACAACCCAATTGCTTCCGAGACCAGATTAGCCAATAACAACTAATTTTAGGTCACTGATGATGATTATCATGGTTAAAATTGTTTGTTATACACCTACGTGTCACAACAGGTTCCAACAACCTTGCGGAGTGTGTTAAACCCCACCAGTTCACTGACCTTCGAGCCGTTCTAGAATTAGTTGCCTGTCAAGTTTTATTTGAAGTAAAAAATAGGGATTTTCTTAGCCCAAAAACTTTTTAAAAATTTTATATTCCTAAGCAAGATTTATAGCTTTTAGGCTATTATAAATTTATTTTCTTACGAATGTTTTAAATCTTCTGCTTTGCTGTCATCTTTTATTATAAAAGATAAAATTAAAGAATAAATATTTAGTTTACCTTATAATTATTTCTGTTTTCTTTTTCAGATGCCTTATGCATGTGTAAATAGGGCAGACAACTTCTGCTACAGAAGCACCGTATAACTGCTATGGTAAGAAAGGAATATCACCTATATTTTGGATGCAAGATTGGTGCCCAGCATAGGAACTGGGCTTCATACATATGCTGAAACAATTGTTGCAAGAGTGTATATTTCAGCATTTCACTGCTAATTTAATGCTGAATGGATTTTCACTCACTTGTTTGGGCTCAAAAGCCCACATATCACTGGCATCTATAGGACAGCCTCACTCACCTTGTGTCTACACGAAACTACAGTTTCCCTGTTTAACAAGAGAGACTGAGACTTACCTTGCTCTTTGTAACGTGAGCTATGGTGGTGACAGCACCATGTATGACAGACACTGGTGACTTCATTGAAGTTGAAGTGTCTTTCGAGGAATGTCGCGCTGTCCTCCACTCAGTCGGGAAATTTGCAACAAACGTACTGTTACACTACACTGTTCTTCAAGATTTGTCCATGGTTTTCTTGGCAATTTCTCAACAGGAAGATAATTCACTGTGTAATAGTTCTACCACGAATTTCTGAGATTGTACAAGAGTCAAACGCACGATTCATTTGTTCAGGGCAATGACCGCATGAAACACATTTTTCGTCCTTTTCCAGAAGCCAATCAAATTCCCGTAGCGCATTACGTCTTAGGGCGGACCCCTAATTGCTGAAATCAGCATGATTACCTTCCTTGCTTGACATCGTCGCCACATTGTCCCACATTGTAAGTAACGACAGTCATTTTCTCATTTCACTGTCACTCGTATTGGAAAGAAAACTGTTGTGCAAATAGAGGTGACGTGACTATGATTTGGTACATGCTGGTAGCAGCATATAGATTCAATTACTAATCATGCGGAAGCAAGAGAGGCTATCAGCCCCTCTGGAGGGATGAGTACCTCAGGGGGCTGAAGGAGGCTGAAGGGGGCTGAAGGGGGCTGAAGGGGGCTGAAGGGGGCTGAAGGGGACTGAAGGGGACTGAAAGGGGCTGAAGGGGGCTGAAGGGGCTACGAGGGCTACATCCCATTTCTGGAGATATTTTCTCCACTCTGGATGGGGGGGGGGTGGATGAAAGTTCTCCGCATGTAAACTATTCACCTCTTTACATTAATTTGATTTTCTCACTCACCACAACTGATGACTGTCTTTTCTTAGCAGCTCTAATCTATGAGGCTTCTGGAGAATCACTACATTTGTTTTCAACACTGTGGAATTCTAACGGCACTAGTTTATCTATTGTTCACTTATTCACTACACCTTTGCTCAAAACATCAAATGTCCTGATGGTTCCATGTGCATCAAGATGTATGGTCACTATTTTTCCAAGACACCATTGAGACCTTGGACCATCATTGTCTATAACGTTAAGTCACCAGGTCATAAGGACGTATGGTTTTCAGGAACACCAGGCTCATAGAAGTGAGGTGAGATAGTCTTCTGGCCAAGGTGTTTGAATTTACGTCTGAGCTGCTCAGGTTCGAAATAAATGGGATCCTTTATGATTTCATCATTCATTGAAGGAACAGGTTCGAGCCTTCTGCCATGAGGTAAATGAGATGGACTTAACACTTCTAAATTGTCCAGATTATTGGTAACTTAAGTTAGAGGTCTGTTGTTGACTCTATTTTCTATTTCAGTCACCAACGTGCGATATTCTTCTAAGTCGATTCATTGACGATGAAGAGTCTTTCTTAAACAACGTTTTACAATACCGATCATTCTTTCATAAAATCCGCCATGCCATGGAGATTTAAGAGTGATATGTCTCCAATGACAACTGCGTTGATTCAGCATCTGTTGTACTTCTGGCTGATCAAAGATCTTGCTTATATAACAAGCACCAGCAACATTATCGTTGCATTATCTGAAATCATCAGTCTGGGACATGCCCTTCTGGCTGCAAACCTTCTGAATAGTATGATAAAGGTTTCAGCAGACATGTCAGTGGCTACTTCTAGATGTGCTGCTCTAGTTGTAGCACAGGTGAACAAAAGTACACCTTGATGGGAACTTTATCAACTGTTTTCGTTCAAATTATTAGTCCAGTGTAATCTACATCTGTCACCTCAAATGGAGTGACATGACATACTCGTTCAGAGGGATATAGAGGTGGGCCAGAATACTGATATACTCGCATATCGCAGTGACAGCAAGTAATGCAGTCCTTTATTTGTTTTTTCACACTTCGTCGACTTTGAGGTATCCAGTAGGATTGTTGTATATGACAAAGTGTGTCAGCTACCCCACCATGTAACACGTTACTGTGGGCATTTTTAAAAAACAGTTTTGTTAGCCATTGATTCTCGGGGATCAATATTTGACATATTGCTTCTTTAGGTAGTGAAGAATTATGAATTCTTCCTCGACATCTTATAATCTTTTCTGAGTCGAGATAAAGTCCTAAAGAATTAATCATATTAATTTTCATTGGGGATTTATCCTATGTTTTCAGAAATTTATACTCTATAGAGAAGACATCTTTCTGTATGTTTTTTACCCATTATTTAATGGGTTCAGGAAATTCATACTTAGATTTTATCTCTTTAATGAATTTGAGCTGTAACTCTTAGGAGTTTACCTAAAGTTGAGTATTTAGATCCATCAATGACTATTTATAGGGTGCCTGCTGTATTTAATCAGATCATTTCTGTGGTGTTCAAGCGTACTCTTTCGTCTGGCATAATGTATGCTTTTGATGAGACCAGACATTTTTACTGGAGAGCCAGTTCGGTCCATGGAGCCATACTTTATTATCCACGTGATAACATATCAGCTTTATTCTCTTGGGTAGAGACGTGGAGAAAGAGATAATCTATCTACATCTCTTATTTCTGCTACTCTGTTCTGTACATAGACCAACTTACTCTTACTATTTCTTAACCACTGGAGAACTGCTTCATTATCACTCCAGATCACGGTTTTTTCAATAGTGAGATGATCAAGTACTTTGTTGAGATAGACAGCTAATTTTGTACCTACATAGAGTGCTGTCAGTTCCAATTGTGGTACTGTTCTCACCTTCAAGGGTGCTACCCTGGCCTTTGAAATAATTAGTGTATTTTTTTGAGCATTACTCATGTAAACTACAGCGCCATAACCTCTGGTTAACGCATCACAGAACACATGTAATGTGTACTTGTTTCCCTCTTTACCTATTTGTCTGTGAAATTTAATTTGATGAAGTTGTTTAAACTCCCTGGATATTTCATCCCATGCTTGACTCATTTCTAGAGGCAAGTTCTCATCTCAACCTAATTTGAGCTTCCATGCATCTTGCATAAGCATTTTACCTTTTATGGTATTTGGTGAGACGAGCCGTAGAGGATCAAAACATTGTGATACCTCTGACAGTAAACTACGTTTGGTGAGTGTACTCCATGGTTTAGTGTTTATTCCTTTGAGACTCAATGTGTATTTTTGTGTGTTCCAATTAAGTCCAAGTATGTTGTTGCAATCAGTAATTTCAGCTTCAGGAAAATCTTCCTTGATAAGTTCCCTTAAATGAGTTGAATTATTATTCCGCATATTGAGAGGCGTATTTGTTCTGTGGTTTCCTTGTTAGCTTCTCTGTAAAAGGATTTCAAATCCTCCTCTTTATTCATAATACGTTGAAGATTGTCCACTTTTATTTAAGGTTTCTTTGAAGGAACTTTCAGATTTCTTCAGATGTGTGCTTATTAGAGTAGCTTCTAGCAAGAAATGATAAAATGTTGCACCAAACAAAACTGACTTGAAACGATATGATTTCACAGGACTTCGATGATCATGTGGATTTTCAGGCCACATGAATACAGTATAATCTCGGTCTGTTTCTTGTAGTCCTACTCATAAGAAAGCTTTGGAAACATCATCCGTGTAGGCATATGGATTTGTGTGAAATTTCATAAGCACGACTACAAGTTTCTCACTTAGTGAGGGTCCGGTTATCAGACAGTCATTAAGACTTGCTACATCTTTATTTGCACGTGCGCTGCAATTATATACAACACGTAGTGAAGTGGTTTCAGAATCTTTTCTGACTCCATGGTGCGGGAGATAATGAGCTTCTGTCTTCAACTTAACTTCGACTATTTCCTCAATGAATTTATTGTCCAACTGTTCTTGTATGATATTATCATAGACAGTCAGTAGCTCTGGATTCTTCCTGAGCTCATGTATTTGTGCTTTCATTTGTCCGAAAACCATGCTATAACTGCTAGGCAGATGTGGTGGATTTAATTTCCATGGTAACCTAACCCAATACTGTCCATTTTCAGATATGAAAATGGACAGTATAGGGTTAGGTTACCATCAATACCTATCGCATCTAAATTCCACAATTTATCAACTGGTTCATTCATTTCTTCCAGTAATGATAATTTTTGCTGTGGTACATGATCAGCGGTTATTCTCGTAACTAGTACATTTTCCACTGAATGAATATCAGCTTCTTTCCCACTTTGAGAGGGAATGGAATCACATATCATGAGACCTCCAGTTGTTTTTAGGAAGTGAACATAATGTTTGCATACTATATTTTACACAAAACAGTAATAACAATCACTTCCAATGATTAAATCAATTGGTCTGTGTCCGACTGTATCTCTTGACAGGCTAACTTGATTTTGGCTGCCTTTAGTTCTGCAACTGTTTTGTTTAATTCCTGGATCTGCACAGACTTAGGCAAATCTTCAACTACCACAGCTTCTACTGTCCTTTTCCTGTATCCTAGATCAACAGTGAATCTGGCTAGGTCATATGTCTGTTTACCAGAACTTTTGAGAGAAAAAAATGCTATATCTAACAGAATTTTGGCATAGGGTTTTTTATTCAATTTCTGTAACACTGTTCTTCTTATGAAGGACCTTAGTGAGCCTTGATCAAATAGTGATAGCACATTGGTTATGCATAATTTATTAGATAACTCAGTTCGAGCTACTGGGAGAGCAGTCAATTTAGACTTATCTCTCACATTTAATCTTGTTGTTTGCTGACTTCCTGTTCCTGTTGAAGTCGGTTGTTGGTCAGCACATGTACTTGGAAATAAAGCTGTATGATGCACACCTTTGCATTGAAAACACTTCTTCGGCGAGCATTTATCTCCTTTGTGTTCACTTAAACACTTACAGCACCGTTTCAGCTGCTGAGCACATTCTTTTTCGGGTGCCTCCATTGTTGAATATTGAATATAATACTGTGCCCAATGTGATCCATCACAAAGTACACATTTTGGAGTACGTTTATGTGTGACAGTGTTTTTACTGTTGTTGAATTCACAGCTTGATAAGTGCCTGCATGGGATTTCCCATTCTGCGATTTAGTGGGAGTAGGTATACTTTTTTATACTGAGTTGAAGGTTTGGTAACCACAGTGGGATTTCTAGGTTTATCATCATATCTCGTTGCTTGCATGCAAGAAACTATAGAAGGGAAACCTTTGCTAATTTCTTCACAAGTGAAATAGAGTTTGTTGAACAAGATGTTAAAACGTTCAATGGTTTGTGGTGACAACTTATCCTGTGCAATACCAATGATAAACCAATCACGTTGCTCTAGGTCATATTTAGTCTTTAGAGACCTGAGACTATTGTGAAGTGTGATCCTAAATGTCTGTAAATCTGAAAAAAAAAATGTTTTGGTGACTTCAAGCTTGAGATTCTGACTGCATGTCTAACCCTGGCTATGTCAGCATCAAAGTAATTGTCTGCCACAACACGTAAGGCTAGATGATAATTGCCTTTGACCACCGGAAACGAATTAATCAGTTAGAAGGGTTCTACCTTCACGAGACATTTAAGGTAGTTTAACTTAGCGATCTCATCTGTTTCAGTTCTTGTATGTAGCTAAAACTGAAATCCACTAATAAACTTCATAATTATGACCTTCAAATATTGGTAATGAGAGATTAGGTAAACTAGGTAGTGGTATGCCATTTTTGGCAGTTGTAATAGGTGTTTGACCACTAACTACTGTAAGTCTTTGTGACAAAAATTTATGGCAGGTAGGATATGCCCCTGCAAACCTTAATTGTTGATCACTAAATGCACCCAAAATATTTTGAATTTCATCCTCAGACGGATTTGATTCCAGAAAGTCACTTGTGTATTTCGTATAATCTGAATTAATGATTTCCACACGCTTAGTAAGTAATTCCAGGTTTGCTTCAAAATCGTCAAAATCAATGTTTTCATCTTGGGTCAACCCTTCACAGACTACAGTTAGTTTTTCTACCTGTGTAATTTTCGTTTGCAAAGATTTAAATTGTGTTTGCAATGACGCCAGGCAAATGGAACACAAGAATCCTTGCAGACTATTGCTGGACATCGGCAGAGATGATTCTTCAGCCCACCATAAGCGACAAGCAAAAAGGCAGAAAGGTACAGATTAGAGCTTAAGATATACTGACACTTATTATATGTTATATTAAAATAATCAAATATTATATGTCTCCCATCATTAAACCTATAGCGAATAAGCATTTTTCAAGGTGATATTTGGATTTAGGACATGAAAATACATAACAATTAAATAAACTCATTGAAGAATCGTACAACTTTTCAAGGGAATTATTAAAAGAATTTAGAGTAAGACGGAGAGTAGGACAGCAGATGAACAAGGAGGCTTCAGAAAGAATAGGGGGTGTGTACACCAAGTGAAACATTTAGGTGAACAATACTTTGATATGGATAAAGAGGTTTTTGTGGCATTTATGGGTTTAGAAAAGGCGTATGACAGGGTGGATAGGGGGGTAAGGTGAAAGATGTTGCAAATGTATGGAATAGGAGGTAGGTTTTAAAGCAGTGAAAAGTTTTTACGAGGATAGTGAGGCTCAGGTCAGAGTATGCAGGAGAGAGGAAGATTATTTCACAGTACAAGTAGGCCTTAGACAAGGATGTGCAATGCCACCATGGTTGTTCAATATATTTATAGATGGGGTTGTAAAAGAAGTGAATACTCGGATGTTGGCAAGATGTGTGGAGTTAAAAGATAAAGTAGTAGTTATCACAGTTGCTTTTTCCTGATGACACTGCTTTGGGGAGAGACTGAAGAGAAATTACAAATGTTGGTGGATGAGTTTGGTAGGGTATGTAAAAGAAGAAAATTAAAAGTGAATAAGGAAGAGTATGGTGATTAGGACAAAAAAAAATAGGTAACAAAAGATTGGATATCAGGTTGGAACGATAGAATATGGTGGAGGTGAAAGTATTCAGATTTTTAGGAGTGGACGTGTCAGCAGATGGGTCTATGAAAAATGAGGTGAATCATAGAAATGACGAGAGGTAAAAGGTGAGTGGTGCACCGAAGAGTCTGTGAAGACAAGGAACTTTTTCCAATAAAGCAAAGAGCGGAATGTGTGAGGGTATAGTTATAACAACACTCTTATATGGGTACGAAACACGGGTGGTGAATGTTGCAACAAGGAGAAGGCTGGAGGCATTGGAGAGGTCCTGTCTGAATGCAATGTGTGGTGTGAATATAATGCAGAAAATTCGTAGTTTCGAAATTAGGAGGAGGTACAGAATTACCAAAACTATTATCCAAAGGGCTGAGGAGGGGTTGCTTAGGTGTTCAGGACATGTAGAGAGGATGGAACAAAATTGAAAGGCTTCGACAGCATAAAAATCTGTAATGGAGGGAAGGCGAGGTTGAGGTCGGCCTAGGAAAGTTTGGAAGGAGGGGTTAAAGGAGGTTTTGTGTGTGAGGCGCTTGGACATACAGCAAGCATGAGTGAGCATGTTAGGAGTGAATGGAGACAAATGGGTTTTAGGACTTTATGTGCTGTTGGACTGTGAACAGGGTAAGATTTATGAAGGGATTCAGGGAAACCGGCAGACTGGACTTGAGGTCTTATGATGGGAAGTACAGTGCTGGCACTCTGAAGGAAGGGTGTTAATGTCGTAGTTTTTTAACTGTAGTGAAAGTGCACCTCTGGCAAGACAGTGATGGAGTAAATGATCATGAAAGTTTTTCTTTTTAGGACCACCCTACCTTGGTGGGAAATGCCAGGAGTAATGGGCTAGTAACCCCCTTCTCTTGTACACATTTACTTTAAATGAGTAGAAGAAAAACTATAAAACTGGGATGCTTGAATGTGCGTGGATGTAATGGGGATGATAAGAAAGACATGATTGTTGATGTTATGAATGAAAAGAAGTTGGATGTCCTGGCCCTAAGCAAAACAAAGCTGAAGGAGGTAGGCGAGTTTCAGTGGGGAGAAATAAATGGGATTAAGTCAGGAGTATCTGAGAGAGTTAGAGTTAAGGAAGGGGTAGCAATAATGTCGAGGACCAGTTATGGACGGAGAAGAGTGAATATAAATGTGTAAATTCAAAGATTATGTGGATTAAAATAAGGGTCGGCTGTGAAAAGTGGGTCATGATAAGCGTGTATGCACCTGGAGAAGAGAGGAGCGTAGAGAAGAGAGAGAGTTTTTAGGAGATGTTACACGAATGTATAGGAACCTTTGAACCAAGTGAGAGAGTAACTGTGTTAGGAGACCTAAATGCTAAAGTAGGAGAAACATTTAGAGAAGGTGTGGTAGGTAAGTTTGGGGTGCCAGGTGTAAACGATAATGGGACCCCTTAGACTGAACTTTGCATAGAAAGGGATTTAGTTATATTTAGTTATATATTAGTTATATTTAGTTATATTTTAAGAAAAAGAGGATAAATAAGTAAACAAGATATGATGTAGGGGGTAATGACAGTAGCTTGTTGGACTATATATTGGTAGAAAAAAGACTGTTGAGTAGACTTCAGGATGTACATGTTTATAGAGGAGCCACAGATATATAAGATCACTTTCTAGTTGTAGCTACAGTGAAAGTAAATGGTAGATGGGGTACAAGGAAAATAGAAGCAGCAAGTAAGAGAGAGCTGAAGGTGTATAAACTTAAAGAGGAGGCAGTTAGGGTAAGATATAAAAAACTATTGGAGAGTAGATGGGCTAGTGAGAGTATAGGCAATGGGGTCGAAGATGTTCTTGGTAGGTTTAAGAATGTTGTGTTAGAGTGTTCAGCAGAAGTTTGTGGTTACAGGAAAGTGGATGTGGGAGGGAAGAAGAGCGATTGGTGTAATGATGAAGTAAAGAGAGTAGTAAGGGAGAAAAAGTTATCATAGAAGAGGTTTTTAAAAAAACAGGAATGATGCATGGAGGGAAGAGTATATGGAGAGAAAAAGAGAGGTTAAGTGATTGGTGAAAGCAATGTAAAAAGAGAGCAAATAAGAGAGTGGGTGAGATGTTATCAACAAATTTTCTTGAAAATAAGAAAAAGTTTTCTAGTAAGATTAACAAGTTAAGGAAGCCTAGAGAACACATAGATTTGACAGTTAAAAATAGGAGAAGAGTTTTAAAATGGATTAGAATAGGGGAAGGGGGGGAAATTTTTTGGGCTTTTAAAGTTGTGAAGAAGGGAAACTTGTTTGGAAAGGGAAAGGAGGAATAAAATTTTAAAAGGGTGAGGAAGGGGAAGTTTGTGAGGGGGGGGATTCGTGGGGGCAGTTTTTAAAAATAAAGGGAATTGATTGGGATTGATGGGATTAAAAAAAATTTAAAAAGCAGGGGGGATTATTGTTTGGAGTGGTTGGTGTTTTTTTTTAAAAATGTATGAGGAGGGTAGGTACCTGGAGGAAGGGGGGAATAGTTTTTTTTAAAAAAGGAAGGGGGTTTTAAAAGGGTGAAAAAAATTTAAGGGGGAATAATTGGAGAAAAGGGTTTTTATAGAGTTTATTATTGAAAAGAATTAAAGGGGTTAAGACGGAGGTGGTGAAATGAACAAGGAGGTTAGGAAAGGGTGGGGGGTGTGGACCGGGGGTTTAATAAAAAATATAAATTAAAATTTAATAATAAAATTTTTAAAATTTTAAAATATTTAAAACATATAAATATAAATTAATTTATTATTATAAATATTTATAAATAAATTTTTAAACGATAGGAGGTCGGGTTAATATTAGGGAAAGGGGTTTTTTTCCCCTTTTTAAAAGTGGCCCTTTGAAAATGTTATTCCCGTTTTTCAATTTAATTTTTGTGGGGGAAGAAAGAAATGCGGGGTTTTCAAAAGGTTGGTTGATAAGAATTTTTCATGTTTTGAGTATCTAAGTTCGGTATTGAAAGGGCTTTATTTTATAAAAAGTGATGTTTTGTTTGCAAAGGGTTTAAATTTGTGCTAAATAGGAAAAAAAAAATTTTGAAATGTAATCTTACCGCCCCCCGGCATTAAGCCGTTGAGTTTTTGAGTTCTTAAAAATTTGGAGAAAAAAAATTATTTTTGAAAAAGTTTTGATAAAATTTACATGTTTTTGGAAAAGGTGGAGGGGGAAAACCCTTTAACAAGGGTTCAAAGTATCGAAGAAGTTTATTTAAAAAGTATTGGAGGTAAAATGTTTGGATTTTGACCTGATTAGAATCAAATTTTTTTTAAAATGCGAGACGATTTTCCCAATGGGGGGTTGTGCTTAAAAGACAATAATGTGTCAAGTGGCACCTCGGGCCCCTAAAGGAAGGTTCCTTGATGTTGGTGAGGGGCTCTTGATTTGGGGAATTTGGATCGTGCTCAGTTCCCCAAATTTAAGCGAATGCCTTCAATCCCCCCGGCGCTTTAAAATCCCCCGGGGTTTAGCGCTTCCCCCCGAAAAAAAATAATAATGGGACTGGGAAAAAGAGAAGAACTTACAGTTGTAACCAAAATTTGATTCATTATTTTTTAGTGTTGATAAAGGAGCCTGATTAAAGGCCCCCAGTATTTTTAAAATCCAGCCTCCTTACCCCAAAGATCAAGAAATAAAAGCTATGCTTTAATTCACAAGAGTCATTAAGCCAACATCAACCCCCCTTGAGGTCAAAGAGTTTAAATTCGTTTAAAAAGGGTAAGGCCCTTATTAACCCACTAATGAAGTTAAGATATGTAGATAAAAACGCGCGGGAACCCTCGTGAATACTTAAAATTCATTTACTCGTTGGTTTTTCCCCAGTTAACCCCGTTAAAAAATAAAATTTTTATACAGAGACCACTCAGTGTCCATCTCAGGTCATTGACACCCAAAAATAGCTACTAATGCAGCCTTGTTGGTTAATGGCTGAATTAAAGAACGTAAAATTTCACGCGAGTCATTTTAAAACGATCACCGTTTTTCCCCCGGCCAAGAATCTAAGGTCCCCGTAGTAAGATTAAACTAAAAATCTCAGCATTACTGCTGAGAGACAGACCCCCCGCAATATATATCTATTCTGGAATACTTTTGAAAAACGCTTACAATATAAATACAGTGATAAACATAAATTTTAGAGATAATAGTGCATATTTTGAGAGGTGGGGATGTTTATTTTTCAGACCAAAACATTTAATTTTCTTAAAAAAAAGTAAGTTTTTAATTATTTACTTTTTTAAACAATGTGTAACTTAAGTTAAAAATTGAATGACAGACCCCAGCAACGCCAAATAACATCCACAATCTATCTCTAAATATGAAAGAAGAAGTTTTTCGCTAAAGCAATCGAAATTTTACTTATCAAGTTTTTTGCATGGGGAAAACCCAAAATTAAAATTTTGATTTATTTTCAAATTTTCACTTTAAATTTCCTAAATCAATCCCGTAAAAAAAAACCCGCCTTGAAAGTGAAGCGATGCCAGAGGCATTGTCCATTATTGATATGAAATTAGTTTACAAAGATATTTAAAATGGCAAAGGAAATGATTACCCCATAACTCTGTAAACTTTCTATTTAAACTAAAGGTTTTTATTTTTTGGGCAGCATTTTTGTAGCGAAAAAGCTAGAAGGTGAGAAGAAATGGAGCATCAGCAATTGGTGGTAGGTGCATGTCACAGTGTGGTCATGTTTTAACCCGGCTATATCTAGTGACTAGTCAAAAGTGGCCAGACACATTGTGATCCGTGACACTTGGTTTGTCCACAGCGACCATATATTATGTGGGCCCTGTCCCCTGTGGTTATGCCTAACTGTGGGCATGTCATAAGTAGCCTTTCAAACTGTGATCATGTCCCTTTGTCCTGTCAATGTGGGCATGTTCCACTGGACCTGAACATGGGTAAGTACAATTTACCCGTCATCTTTAGTATGTACAAATTGGCCCCTGACACAATGTTGCCGATATATTCGGCCGTCAAAGTGTGGCCCGATAAGTTCAGTTCATATTCCCCAAGGAATCCCAAATAAACACACCTCTGGGAACTTAGTGAGGTTCTGCAAAAAATATGGCCCCAGCATTAAAAAAATGGCTTTCCCGAAGCTGTTTTTTAAAGTTATCAGTTCTACCGTTGATGAAAAAATCACGTAACACATACATAAGTATGTGAACCCCGTAAAAATTTTTAATAAAACTCAGAAAAAAAAAGAAAAAGCATCCGCAAATGCTTTAAA
>NC_069399.1:16459537-16482513 GCF_026875155.1 Cherax quadricarinatus | reverse complement strand
AGAAGCCTCATTCCCCACAACTCCAGCCACCTCACACTCTCTCCCAGACCCATTGAGGTGGACCTTCAGCCTCCTAATCTCCTCCTTGGAGAAGCAAGACCTCCTCCTTCAACTCTCCAACCTCAGTTTTTAAAACACTGCAGAAGCAAGCCATGCTTTGTAACCGTCCACACTAATCCCCAAAGCAGCTCAGTGTCTGTGACCTCACGTGACGACTGACCACTGACCACTCCCCACTGACCACTGACCACTGCCACCCACTGACCACTCCCTTTATTTAAAATTATAAACTTAGCTGGTAACCCATTTATCAACATATTGGTCGTGCTCGAACCGGATAAAGGCCACACTGTGGTCCAAATATGTTGTACTACAGTGTACAAATAACCTATGAGCCAAGGTCCTTCGAAAAAAGCTGTAAAACTAGTGTTTTATAATATAATTCAGTATATATGAGTCCCCCCAGACTCAATCACAGAGAATGGGCAGCCAAAAGAAAACGGGCTCTCACCCAGCGTTCACCCAAAGAAAACGGGAGCTGGGTGACTCACCCAACAAGAAAACGGGGGACGGCACCCGGCATCTACTGCTCCAGTTCTCAGAAACGCTGACTATAGCAACAACTCAACTGATGTTCAGTTTGTCTGGTGTATATACACATAGTGTTTATAATGTTTATTGACAGAAATTAAGAGACAAGATTGTGTTAAAGTTTGTTTCTTATAGATATACCTGTTATATTAAAGGAAACTATATATAAAAAATGTTAGCTTTCATATATATTAACAGTGACATTTATATAGGTGCAAGAAATATTCATGTGTGATTTACAGTTATACAGTGACATTTATAGTGTACAGTGAATGAAGTGTATAACATCGTTATTTACGATTAATCATCGTGGTCAGGCTGACACAGCAAACTCAAGCCATAAACACCAGCCATATGTACCCTGTACCCTTCATGGCCATTGACCCTGAGGTTAAGCTTAGTAGGTCAGTAGTGTCTGACTCGATTATTGCTGACTTAAGCATAACAAAAATTCAGCTGTTTATAGCAGTACAGTGTTTTTTAAACACTCTAAGTGTGTGCTAGAATTTACAGTATACCATTAAAATGGCTTGTTTGAAAGCTCAGTTTCAGTCTTTACAGACTAAGATTACACAATTAGAAAATCTAATTTCAGTCTGTATAGGATTAACTCAAGATACAAACATAGATTTTGATGATCTTGAGGTAAAATTTGAATTACTTACACAACGTCTGGAAATAATTAATTCAAACTATACACATTATGAAAAGGTTCGAGCACGACCAATATGTTGATAAATGGGTTACCAGCTAAGTTTGTAATTTTAAATATAGGGAATACTTAGCTGATAAAAGACAGCAAATCGTCTACACAGCCACCCCTGCAGACGAGGTCTTGAATTGTTGTCATGATCATCTCTCAACGGGCTGTATTAGATCTTATTATATAAACAATAAATTACCCCTAGGGGGTGTTATGTCAACATATTTCATTCATGGATTGCTGACAAACTTACTTGTGTGGACTCAAAAATCCGCACCTCACTGCCGACTATAGGTTGATTACAAACTCCTTGCGACTCAAGAACTGCGCAGTCCCCCATACTACAAGAAATCTATAACCCACCTTGCTCTTGTAGCGTGAGCTATGGTGTTCTTCACACCTTCGACAGGTATCAGTGACTTGATAGAAGCTGATGTGTCCTTGGATGTCCACGTCTTCCATAGTCTAGGAATACACACACTGGTACACTATGTTAAACAAGATTTGTCTTCATTGTTCACAATCTTATCACTAAAGAAGCTGATCACACTTCTCAGTAAGTGTTTATTGTGTTTTGTGAGACACTTTGTTCACACTAACGCACGGATCAGTGTTCTTTGTTGGTTATCCTGGCGTCAGTGTGACTCTCAGTAGAGTCAAAAGTAATCTGAAGATGAGACAGCCTCATACACCGTCACTGCCCCTAGCACATAAAGGAAAAGCTGACCTAGTACTTTCGCTTCCTTTCCACTTCCTCCATGAAGCAAAGCAGAATGTTTGAATCTTGCTGTCTTAAGCATAGACAACAATGTCCACTATGTTAACCATAGTAATAAAGTGGGAGCAGAATTTTCCTTAATTGTCCTGCTAAGGTAAGAGATGGACTGTCTTTTATTAAAAAACACTTTGCAACACTGGAGTCTTGCACGGAGCCTCGGTCGCTTGACCACGTCGCATACTGGTACTGCATCTGGGATCAATTACTTGCTGTAGCAGTAAACAAGATGTTTGCCCCTTCTGAGAGGGCTGGAGGGGCTGAAAGGGGCTGAAGGGGGCTGAAGGGGCCTGAAGGGGGATGATATCCTTCTCCTGGAGAAAATTTCTCCACAATAAACATGAGAGTGGCAAAGAATAAAAACTTTTCAGCCACTGTTGTATCTTTCCATCTGCGCAGCCGTGACGATTCCCCAGCCTCTGCTGTATTGTCCATGGTATAGCGGTAATAACTGTTCGTCTGGGTCACTATCAAGTTCATTATAGGCTCGTCAAAGTATAACTGGAAAAAGTCTAACTCTATAGACTCGTTCGTTATGGGACATTCTGGCAGGATGCCACTTCCACTCGTATCAAAATCAAAAGGCTGTGGCACGAATATACTTTGTTTCCAGTTCAACTGTTGGTCACATGGTACAGGGTGGACCTCTGGCATGGGGCATGGGAGAACAGGAGGGGGACAGGAGTGGAGGCAACACATGGTTGAGGGGATGCTGGGCGGTCCTTTGTCTGTCCACACACAGCGCCATGTCGTCCAGGCACCGTGCCATCTACCACAGTTTCCTCCATCCCCGCATATTCACCTTCATGATCACTTTCACTATCAGTGGCCGGGGTTTTGGATCGTGACCTGCCAATACTCTTACCGCCGACTTCAAATGGCACACTGCCTGAACGTATGCCTAAAAGTAAGCTTCACCGGTGAATAATTAACATTATCAATAGACGAATTCTCTAATGGCATAAAATCAATCTCATCGTCACTTACATCACTTTCACTATCACTAAAACACCGGGAAAATGATAGTTTCCTCTTGCGTAGTTGCCTATGGGTAACACTCGCTACTTCATAGGTGCTTGGCCCAGGGTCTTGTGTGGCCACACTGGCCACCCCAGAAGTACTTGGCCTAGGGTCTGATGTGGCCACACTGGCCACCCCAGAGGTGATGGTCTGAGGGTCACTGGAAGACAGCAACCACCCAGGGAGGTACTACCGTCATCCCCCATCCCCCCATATAGGGTAAGATGGTTTTGAGAAGTCAAGAATTATGAAATCAGAAGATATAATAGCCTGCCTCATGCTTTATCTATCTGTTTAGAAGAGGTCATGTGACTTGAGAAAATGCGTTTCTCAGTAGATATTATATATATATATATATATATATAATATATATATATAATATATATATATATATATATATATATTATATATATATATATATATATATATATATATATATATATATATATATATATATATATATATATATATATATATATAGGATGCTATTTATTTCTATGTAATCTTTATAATTAATAGATGAAAGGGAATGAAAGTGTTTTTTGTGTGTTTAAATGTCCTGTTCTGGTGTACTCTCAACCTCGGGGGTACTGAGGCGTATCTATTTATATTTTCCTAAATAGTGTCTATTATTCTTCACAGTATCGATTAATATGACTTGGGATTCTTCAATACCATTCCTATAATATTTCTATGGTTCAGATTTCTGCTTCTAACATCCTTTAATCCTACTTCCTATGTTAACAGGTGCTCTTGTGTACCCGTCAGTGTATGGTACATTCACAGCCAATTCGGTATATAACCATGCACTAACTGACGTATCATGGTGTTTTGGTGTGTAGACACTGGTCGAGCGTCACCAATTCATCATGAGGCCACCTGACATAGTGAGCAATCATGTGATTTTGTATAGCACTGTTGTGTACAGTAGACTCTATTAAATAGCTATCGAGCTTGTATAGCCCATAATTTGAGTTCTATGCGGTATTCCTGCCATGTTTCAAATATATTGTACCAAACAGAACTGTTTGGTACAATAATTTGGGCAGCATCCCAAGAAAGGACACTGAGTACATGGGACCTTGTAAACCCCACCAACTTTGTTGGAGGGTGTATTTTTAATCAGTCTTTGTTTCATTGTCACAGTGTTTTTGAAAGCAAGGTTCATATCAATCTTTTGTAATGCCTTACGCAGGCAAACCAGGCTCTCATTGTATGATAAAACTAGTATATTTCTCCAGGCCATCACATGCTTAGGTTCAGTCCTGTAGAGTCTTTTTTTGCTGACATTAGTGCCTTCTCGACAAAATCCCTTGAACCTCAGTTTTGTGGCTAAGTTGAATATCTTGCTTATTTCGTCCTCTAAATACTCTGGACTGCAGATGCGCAAGGCTCTCACGAGCATTGTGAGGAACACATCTCTTTTTACCCTAGTTTTGTGATTGGAATAGTAGTGGATGTATGACAACACATTGGTGGACTATATGTAAACTGTATATTTGAATTTTCTATCAACATAGTAGAATAAAATGTGTAGAAAAGGCAAAGTGTTGTTTATTTCATGTTCTGTAGTGACCTTAATGGAAGGTACTAGCCCACTGAATCTAAGTAGGAACTCATTAATGTTGTGATTTCTCGGCCATAGGCAAAGAACGTCGTCTACGTACCTGAACCAACTACCTTTATCTTGGAGAATGTCTTTAAGTAGTCTAGTCTCATAGAATTCTATATACCAGTGGCTAAGTAAGGGGCTAAGGGGATTTTCCATTGCCATACCTTGTTTTTGAGCATAGTATTTCCCTTCAAACACTAACTTACAATCAGTAGCACAACGTTTATCAATGAACTTATAGTAGGACGAACTGGGTTCCCAGTTTATGAATCTTGATTACCCCATAAGGATATGGTAGTGTTGCCGACCTAGCCGACAGATGTTGAATAAGTTCATCATTCTCCTTCAATAGTGTTTTAAGTTGTTTATTGAAATGTCTGTTGACCTGGTCTGTAGGGCTCTTAATGAGTGGTTCATACGTTTCATTATCACTCAATAAATGGTTCACTTCTCTAAACATTCACTTTTGTCCAAAATAACAGCTACCTTCGATTTATCGCCTCTTTAGAGGTGCAGAGTCGATCATTATTGAGCTCCTTATAAGCATTTGTGAATCTTAATGAGCATTGAGAGGCACCAGCTTGAGTAATGTTCCTTATACCATACCTTTGCAAATATTAACAGTATCAGGGGTCAAGTCACCGTGTTTCTCCACCATGCAAAACGATTTTGCTAGGTTTACATAATTAACATTATTAGTTGAAGGCGCAAAGTTTAATCCAATCCCTAATGTGCCTTTTGGTCACTACTTAATTCTTTGCTAGACAGGTTCATAACGAACTCGGGATTCGCATGTGTTAACTTCCTAGGATGAGTGCGTTAGGTGTTCAGTCTGACTCTTCTAAGTTCCCTATAAATATAATCAAGCAAGTAGACACGCCACCCTTGGGGAATCTTATTAGAGAATACAGTCTTGGTAGAACCTGTTCACTTAGGCACTTATTTAGAAATATTAATTTGAGGGCAGCTTTATGGGCTTTGAGGAGTGAGCGTTTGTAGGAGGTAACAGCAAAAGTCAAAGAAGGAAAAAAGTGGGAGAATTAAGAACATAAGAGCATCAGAAAGAAGGAACTCTGCAACAGACCTACTGGCCTGAGCGAGGCAGCTCTATATCTCCCACCGGCTTAAGCCAATGCCTCGACATAGTGAGGTCAGAAATTTCACTTAGGGGAGGAGCAGTGCATCTGACCTAGTAGCACAAGCAAGTCAGGTCCAACTCACACCCACCCACACCCACTCATGTATTTATCCAACCTATTTTTAAAACTACATAACGTCTTAGCGTCTATGACGGTACTCGGGAGTTTGTTCCACTCATCCACAACTCTATTACCAAACCAGTGCTTTCCTATATCCTTCCTGAATCTGATTTTTTCCAATTTAAAACCATTGCTACGAATCCTAGACAGGACTCGTAGCAATTTGACTGTGTGGGTCGCATCTGGCCTGACTAAGGAGGCTGGTCACAGACGGGCGGGGCGTTACCCCGGGAAAATTCTCAGGTAAACTCCCGGTATACGTGCTGAATATCTAACTAACATTTCGCCGCTATTTACATCCCCTTTATTAATTCCTGTTTTCCATTTATACACCTCAATCATGTCCCCCCTAATTCTACACCTTCCTAGAAAGTGCAGATTCAAGGCCCTCAGTCTATCCTCATAGGGAAGATTTCTGATACATGGGATCATCTTTGTCATCCTCCTTTGTACATTTTCCAGTGCATTTATATCCATTCTGTAATATGGTGACCAAAACTGAAACATAATCTAAATGAGGCCTAGCGAAAGATATATAGAGTTGAAGAACAACCTGAGGACTTCTATTATTTATACTTCTTGCTATGAAGCCAAGGATTCTGTTAGCTTTATTGCGAACACTAATGCACTGTTGTCTTGGTTTTAGATTACTACTAACCAGAACTCCTAAATCTTTCTCGCAATTCATATTATTAAGATCTACATTATTTAGTTTATATGTGGCATGGTTATTTTCCTGTCCGACATTTAGAACTTTGTATTTGTCTATATTAAACTACATCTGCCACTTTTCCACCACTGCATCAGTCTAGTCAAATCTGCTGGAGTGCTCTAATGTCCTCATTAGAATGAATTGGATGGCCTATTTTGGTGTCATCAGTAAATTTGCTTATGTCACTATTTATTCCCTCATCTATGTCGTTTATGTAGATCGTGAGCAACAAGGGGCCCAAAATTAACCCCTGTGGAACACTGCTTGTGATGTGCCGCCATTCTGATTTCTCCCCATTTATGCAAACTCTCTGCTGCCTATTTGTCAACCATGCCTCAACCCAGGAAAAAAATTCTTCTCCTATACCGTGTGCCTTAAGCTTCCTCAATAGCTTCTGATGTGGAACTCTATCGAAAGCCTTACTGAAGTCCATATACACAATATCATATTCAATACCATGATCTACCTCCTCAAATACCTTAGTGAGGAAAGTTAGCAGCTAGAAGTATGGTGTGAAAAACGTCATATTGGCAATCAACACCAGCTACCTGACCAATAGTCAGATCATCCCAATTTAGCCACCCAGGTAATTTTTCAGCCCTTTGAAATCGGCCAGGCGAAAGTCTGAGACATAAAGTTGATTGCAGTTATGTGGGTAATTCCATGACATACTGAAACTAAGTAATTTGTGATCACTTTTCCCAAGCTCACCATTAACCTCAAGATTATTAACTAGTGATTCTTTGTTGGCAAGAACCAAGTCAAGTAGACTGTTTCCTCTAGTTGGTTCTGTCACAAACTGTTTTAAATAGCAATCCTGAACCGTATCAAGAAAGTCACTAGACTCAAGATTTCCTGTCACATTGTTCCAATCAATTTGTTTAAAGTTAAAATCTCCCATTAACACTACTTTTCATGACCCTTGAGAATCTGTAGCCAAACAGATTCTGTGTCCGATGTTTCCAATCTTATATCTTGTCTAAGACGACAATTTAAATTATCTCTGACATACATCGCCACTCCACCACCCTTCCAGTTGACCCTATCATTATGGAATAGTTTATAACCCTGCATGTTGCATTCAGAGGGCATTTCTCTATCTTTCAAGCTGAACCAGGTCTCTGTTATAGCAATAATATGTATATTACCTGCACTTGCAAGTAATCTTAGCTCATCTATCTTATTTCTTAGACTTCTACTGTTTGTATAGTAAACCTTAAGGGAGCTAGTCACTCGATACCCTCTACTATCTCTCTTTGTTTTTGATCAATTGATTTGCCTTTACTAGCAACTTTATTTTGAATATTGTCTTTTAAACATATCCCTGAGGTATCCTGGTTATATCTACTGTTTTCAACCCTAGTACTGCAGGCTGATTGTTTCCCACAAACACCCATACCTCTATAATCTATCAGTTTAAAGTCCTAGACAAGTCATCAATTACCCTCTCCATCAAATTGGCTAATGCAACCACTCCAACCCCAGAGAGATGAACCCCATCCCTTGCATACATATCATGCTTGCCATAGAATATGTCCCAGTAATCAATGAATGGGATTGCAAGTTTCTTGCAGTACCTATCTAGCCAGCAATTTATACCAATTGCCCTAGACATCCATTCATTGCCCACTCCCCTTCTAGGCAAGTTGCTACATATGATTGGGATCCCTCCTTTAGACCTGACTACATCTATGGCTGACCTATATTTATCCAGCAGCTTCTTTCTTCTTCCATTCCAAATGTCATTTCCATCAGCACTAAGACAGATAATGTGCTTGTTCCCATTGCCTGACATAATATTATCCAACCTGCTGACTATGTTACCAACACCAGCTCCTGGGAGAAACACCCTCTGTCTGACCTTTCTGTCTCTGTTACAAAAAGCACGGTCCATATATCTTACCTGAGAATCTCCCACAATCAGAATATTCTTACCTTGATAAGTAGGGGAGTCAGTGGTACTTTTAATCTCACTAACCACTGAAGTACACTCGTCCTGGAGAACAGAGAATCGATTTCCTACTTTCATATCTTCTCTATTAACCTTCCTTATCATCCTTCTTCCTGAATTGTGAACCACTTGCCAATTAAAGAGGCTGCCACTCTCCAAATCACTCCTGGTAACTTTTTCCTCCTCACCAGCTACCACCATCCCACGCTCACTCCCAAACCCATCTAAGCGAAGCATCAGCCTCCTATTTTCCTCTTGAAGAAGTAGAATATCTTTCTTCAACACTTTAACCTGAGATTCTAAAACACTACAGCAAGCCTTGGTGCTAGGTAACACCCCACGCTAATCCCAGACAGCTTAGAACAGGTATGACCACACTTGACCACTGACCTCAGCATACTGAGGGAGAAGAGTTGGCGAGTGGCATTCATAATGCAAGCAATCGCAGACAAGTTATCTTAAGTATGCAAAACAAGCCATGAGGGGGGGAAATCTTTAGCGTAAGTACTTTCACACTTTTCAGTGCATCATCAGGAGCTATGCAATGTTGCAAGGCTTGACCTGAAGAAGTGAGGGGAAGTTTTCTCAGAATAGTGCAGTGCTGGTCTGTCACTTGCTGCTGGCTCTCTGAGAGTGTGGGCCAACGGTTGGTGTCACACCCAGAACTACCACCTTCTCCATCCCCCCATATGGGGTAAGAGGGTTTTGATAAGTCGAGTATTATGAAATTAGAAGATATAATAGTCCACCCCAAGTTTTTTCTAACCATTTAGAACAGGTCATGTGTCATGAGAAAATACGTTTCTCAGTAGATGTTATACATATGGATTGCTGTTATTCTGTGTATCCTTCGACCAGTGCCTATGAATCAAAACACAATGCTACATTGACAGGTACACTAGATTACCTGATAACATAGGTAGTGGGGTTAAAGGATATTAGAAGAAGAAATTTGGATCATAGATATATTATAGGAATGTTATAGAAGAATCCCAAGTAAGGCAAATTAATTGATACTGAATAGAATAGTAGACAGTATATAGGAAAACATAAAGAGATATTTCTCAGTAGTACCCCAGATCATGGAATTTAAAAGGTCAGAGAGGACATTCATTTCCTTTCTTTTATTAATTAAAAAAGGTTACACAGAATAATAGCAATCTATATATATAATATCCACTGAGAAACGTATTTTCTCAAGTCATTTAGAAAATGCTTGGGGTGGACTACTATATCTTCTAATTTCATAATACTCGACTTCTCAAAACCCTCTTACCCCATATGGGGGGGATGGAGAAGGTGGTAGTGCTGGGTGTGACACCAACCGTTGGCCCACACTCTCAGAGAGCCAGCAGCAAGTGACAGACCAGCACTGCACTATTCTATGAAAACTTTCCCTCAGCCCTTCAGTTGCAGCCTTGCAACACTGCATAGCTCCTGATGACGCACTGAGAAGTGTGAAATACTTCAGCTAAAGATATCCACCCCACGTGGCTTGTCTGACACACACACACACAAACACACAGACACACACACACAGACACACATGCACACAGACACACATACACAAACACACACACACACACACACACACACACACACACACACACACACACACACACACACACACATACACACACACACACACACACACACACACACACACACACACACACACACACACAGTGACACACACATGGTGGGTGCAGACGTGGGTACACAAGGCTCCGAGAACCTTCGTGTTTTTGAGGGGTGCAACAACCCCTAGCAGTAATCAGTGGTAGTGACAAAGTCAGTGAACAAACCTACGAGTGATAACTATAGTTATTAGTTGAAAAAATTCGAGGGGAAACCTAAATTCAGTATTTTCTTTTAAAAGTGCCAAACCGTTGTGGATCTACTAGGCACTGTTGCCACACAGATACAAACATAAAAATATCAAAGTGAGTGTGGAAACGGGTGATCAAGAATTACCAGCGTTTGGTTAACAAGTGAAATGTGGGGCACCGTAATGTGAGAGTGAAAAAAATTAATAGGCAAAATGAGAAAAAAAAAAAATAAAAAAAACAACAAGGGAAGGTGGCGTGGGGTTTATTTGGAAGCAGTGGACTTTCACAACAGTTTGTATGCCATTATACATATAAATGAAACACCAAATTTGTGAAGGTATTCTGTAATAAGAAAAAAAGTGAAATCACTTGGGAAAAACGGGGGATGCAGGGCATTATGTTTATAAACATCAGGGGTGAAGGAGTTAAAAAATTTGTGGGGAAAAGGGCCCAAAGTACGACCTTACTTTAATCAGCTTCTGGCAACTTGTCATCACACCGTTTGTCGGCGAAAATTTATTCCACCGTTGAGGTTGCATATTGCAAGATAAAGTTGGTTGTATCCTGTTAGATTGGTCCCCCCTCCTGCAAGCCATTCCCAAAAATTGGGAGTAGAAATAGCATAGGGGGGACAGTGAAAGGTGAAAAAGGGTAGTGGGGATATGTCGACATTAAGTGAGACAAGTTTAAAATTTTAAAACCCTAGCTATTTTCTGAATTTTAAAAGTAGAATCTTAAGTTTTTCAAGTATTGGTAAGTTAGAATTATGGTTTTCTCCCGGTATTTATTAGCAGTAATTGAATATTTAGAAGTGGGGGCACCCCACAAAACCACCCCACACACAACACACACACAACACCACACACACAACCCACACAAAAAACACCCCACCACAACAACCCCAAAAAACACACACTTTACACAACACACGCACACACACCGCTCAAACACACATACACTAACCAAACAAACTTTACCACACACAAAACCACACACCCCAAAAAAAACCACACACCACAAACACCACACACAAAACCCCAAAACCACACACCCCACACCACACATAACACACACATACAACCACATACCCCAACCCACCCCAAAATACACACACACACAAAACCCCACACCACACACAAAACCCCACATACACATAAAACAACAAAACACACAATAAAACCCCAATACACCCCATACACACAACATACAAAACACACACACACACACTTCCACCACACCCCACACATACACACACACACACACACGTACACACACAAAACCCCTACACACACCCCACCCCTTTCACTTACAAATACACACACAGGAACAAGCACTTGTAAGCTGTAGTACACACGCAAACACACATACACAGGTTTTCACACCGTCCGGTAAAAGACCATCTGAACCTTTCCCCTCTCCCCCCCCCCCCCCCTTTTTCCCCAAAAGTGGGCCTATCTTTTCCTCTCTCACTTTTTTACCTATATTTTCTCTTTTAACCTACTCTCTCTTCTCTTCCCTCTCCCATCTCCCCCCTTAACATCTCTTCCCCTCTAACCCCTTTCCCCCCCTCAAACTTTTCCCCCCCTTTAACATCGGGTCCCCCCCCATTATCTCCCCCCTCTCCCTTTCCCCACCTCTCTCCCATCCCCCCTCCCTCCCCCCAGCCCCCTCCCCCCTCTCGCTCTTCCATCCCCCCCCTTTTTCCCCCTTCTCCCCCCCCTCTGCCCCTCTCTCTCCCCCTCTTTTTTTTCTTTTTTCTCTCTCTTTTCCCCTTTCCCCCTTTCTCTCTTTTCTCTCTCTCCCTTTTCTCTCCTCTCTCTCTCTCTCTCCCTCTCTCTCCTCTCCTCCTCTCTCTCCTCTTTCTTCTCTCTTTTCTCTCTTCTCTCCCCCTTCCCTCCCCGCCCCCTTTTTTCCCTTTAACTTCCCCTCCCTACTCTTCCCCTTTCACCTCTTCCCCCTTCCCTTTTCCCTTCTCTTTCTCCCCAAAAAAAAAAAAAAGGGGGTGGGACTCCCCGGGAAACCCAAGGACCCGATGAGAATGGTTTGGTAGGCAGGAGGGATGGGGGGAGAAAGGGAAAAGGATGGAATAAGAGTGGGGAGAAAAAATTAGGAGAGCTTTCTAAAAAAAATGGAAAAAAGAGCCTCTGTAAAAATTGGAAAAGGATTGGAGGAAGGAGACAAAAAATTTGGGGAGGCACAAGTCAAAATTGCGTACCCAAAGAAAAGGGGTTTCCTGAAGTGAGATAAATAGGCGGGAATTATGCTAAGGTCACTTCAGTCTCCCAAAGGGAGGCCCAAAGGGGTTTGAAAGGGAAAGATCAGCTGGTTGCAGTTTAAAGAGGGTGATAGGTCGAATGTGAGGCAAAACCCAAGGCTATAAAAGAGCCAGGGAAAAAAAATCAAGGGGGAAACTGACACATAAAAGGAAGGACCCGGGAGTCACAGAGGGTGGGGGAAATGGGAGGAAAAAAAGGGAAAAAATCAGTGTTTTTCCATGGGTTTTCAGGAGAGAGAGGGAAAGGAAAAACACCCCCCCCAAAAGGGGGGGGGGGCAGGGAAGAAAGAAGGGATTGGAAAAAATATCAGGGAAAATAGGTAAGGAGGGGGAGGATTGTAAATTTTCGAGAATAGGGGGGTACTCAAGGGGAAAGGAAAACCCGGACCAATAAAGGGTGATTTCAGGAGGGGAAACAGTGCAAAACAGGGATCCCCCAAAGAGAACCCACGATTGAAATATGGGAAAGGTACAAGGGGGTTTTCCTGGGACAGAGACAGAACAAAATCAAAACCGACAGCAGCTGAGGGAGAGGAAAAAAAAGCGAAAGGGCTGGGAAAAAAGGAAAAGGAAAGGGAAAACCGGCAGAGGTCGTCAGGGGCAAAACAGAACAGAAAGGGGCGGGGGCAACACCCCCAAACTACTCTCAAAACCATAAACCAAATCACACCACCCAAAACACACATTTAAAATTTCCTTTCCCCACACCCCTCCCCCCAAAACACCAAACCCTATAGAACCCCCACGTATGCCACAGGTCTCCCCCCCTAAAGGGCCCCCCAAACCACAGTTTTTGGAAAGGAAACTGAAAGGGTTTTGGTACACAAACGTGGGGGGGAAATAACAAATAAGTGGGGGGAGTGGCTAAAAGAGTCAAAAAAACCCCTCCCGGACATCATAGCTCCACAAAAAAACCCAGCTTCCCGGGTTGGGATAACAGATCCATTTTCCAGGGGCCCCCAAAAATCCGGGGGGAAAGACGGGGGAAAAACAGGGGGGGGGGAAAGGGAGTGGTGTTGCTGATCAAAATCGCGGAATTTTGATGGCTGGAGAGAGGAGAAGGGGAGAAAAAAAGTGATTAATAGTGGGAACACTTCACTCTGGGGGCCCCCAAGGTGGTAATAGCATGATGTATAACCCCCCACAGAACAGAGGGGGAAAGGGCCCAAGAGTACGGGGAAGGGCAATAGAGCGAGGGTTGCCCACACGGGCTGGGAGGGGCCAGAAGAGCTCATGCATGCAGGGAAAGCTTGATCATGGGTGACTTTTAAACCCCAAAGAGATCGATTGGGGAAAATTGGACCCCCCAAAGGGGGCCCCGATACATGGAGGGGTAAGATGATGGGGGGGGGTACTGGGGAAAAATTTAAGTGCCCAACCTGTAAGGGGACACTTTAAGAGAGGAGGAGAGGATGAACCCGCAAAAGGGTTGGACTTAGTATTTTACCTTCAGTAGTGAGATTCGAGGGGCATCACCCTATGGAAAAAAACCCCCCCTTTGGGGCCCGTGACCATGTGGTTTTAAGCTTCGAATAACAGTTTGAGCTAAAGTGGGGGAAAAAGCAGGGAAAGGCCGGGGGGAATGAAGGCCCAAACTAAGAAGGGGAAATACACAGGAATGAGGAAAATACCCCGAAAGGGGTTCAGTGGGACAGAGAAATGGGAGGGGAAACCGTTATGAGATGATGGAATATGTAGCAACAAAATTTCAAGGAGGCTGAGGGAGGGGGTTTTTACCCCAAAGGGGAACAGGGGTTTTGAAAAAACAAGAAAAAGGCCCCTGGTTTTTCCCAAAAAGGGGCGGGGGGAAAAAACCCAAATGTGCTAGGGAAAGGAAGAAAAAATAGAAAAGGGAAAGGACCCCGGAGGAAAAAGGAGGAAAAAGGGCGTTTGAGCCCGTAAGAATATGCACAGATAAGAAGGGGGGCCCCAAAAACAATTGAAAATTAACATAGCAGCGAAAGCCAAAATTTAAACCCAAACTGTTCTTTGCCCATAGGAGGGGAAAAAAAAACAGTTTTAAGGACAAGGAAAACGGCTAAGGAAGGGAGGAGGGGGAGGGCAAAAAGAAATGACCCTGAAGTATGTGAAGAACTCAAAAAAAGGATTCAAAGAAAATGTTCACAGAGGGGGACAGAAGGGACTCCAGAAAGACGGGGGAGGTGGGGCCCCACCACCCAAATGCTGGACACAGTGCACACAACCCAGGAAGAAGTTTAAAAGGCTTTGAGTGGGGCTAGATACCTTTAAAGGCAATGGGGCAGTTTAAAATCCTTCCCCCTGGGTATTGGAGAGGGGCTGGGCGCTATGTGTACCCCTAACCCCAAAAATTTTTCAAAAAAAATCTAACGAAACAAAGGGAAAATTGACTGAGGCCTGGAAGGAAACAAATGTTTGTCCCTCTTTGAAAAAAGGGGGAAAGAATGAAGCATTTAAAAAAAGACCCGTGTCATGACATGTATAGTATTTCAAAATATGGGGGGATTTCAGGAGAAGAGTGGTGGCCCCCCCCCCCTAGAAAAGAAAGATTTTTTTATCAACAGCAGCCCAAAAATGGTTTCAGGGACGGGAAATCCTGTGTCACAAACCCACTGGAGTTCTATGGGCATGGTGACCCGCGTAAGGGCCCAAAAAAGAGGGGGTGGGGGGATTGCATTTTCTTGGACTGCAAAAAGGCGTTTGACACAGTTCCACACAAGAGAAAAAATTTGGGGCAAAAATGGAGGACCAAGCAGGGATAAAAAGGGAAGGCCTACATGGATAGGGGATTCTTGTCAGGAAGACAGAGCGAGTCATGGTACGTGGCGAGGTTTTCAAAAGTGGGGGGGCCCGTGACCAGCGGGGTCCCCAGGGGTCAGTCCTAGGGGGCCAGTGCTGTTTCTGGTATTTTTGAAAAAGACATGACGGAAGGGAAAAGCTCTGAGGGGCCCCGTTTGCAGATGACGTGAAGTTGATGAGAAAAAATTCACTCGATCGAAGACCCCGGAGAACTACAAAAGGGAAACTGGACAGGCTGAGACCCCGGTCCCGCAATTGGCCCCCTGGAGTTAATTCCCCCCCAAGTGCAAAATCATGAAAAATTGGGGGAAGGGGGAAGAAGGCCGCCCCGGGGCGGGTACAGTCTAGGGGTTTAGAGAATACAAACCCCCACTCAAGGAAAAAGATTTGGGGGAGTATAAAAAACCCGGCACATCCCCCGAAGCGCACATCAACCCAAAAAAACTGCTGCGCATAAAGGGGGCCTAGCAAATCAGAAAAGCATTCCGACCTCTTAATAAGGAAAACAATTTCCGGGCCCCGTTTCACCCTGTATGTTAGGCCATTTTGGAGTATGGGCCCCCCGTTTGGAACCCACACCTAAGGGCCCAAACACGTGAAGAAAAAAATAGAGAAAGTGGGAAAGGTTTGCAAAAGACTGTCCCAGAGCTAAGAGGTATGTCCTACGAGGAGAGGTTAAGGGGAAAACAACCTGACGGGCCCTGGGGACAGGGGGAGATAGGGGGGGCATGATAAAGAATACCCAAAAAACTGAGAGGAAAATTTACAAGGTGGACAAAAACAGGATGTTCCAGAGATTGGACACAGTAACAAGGGGACACAGTTGGGGGGAAACTGAAAAAACCCCGATGAATCACAGGGATTTTTAGGAAATATTTCTTCAGCCACAGAGTTGTCAGTAGTGGAAAAGTTTGGGAAGCGAAGTGTGGAGCAGGATCCATACATAGCTTTAAGCGGGTTAAAGAAAAGCTCACGGCTCAGGGGAGTGACCTAGTAGCGATCGTGGGAAAAGGCGGGGCCCGGGTGGAAATCGACCCCCCGCAACCTTTAAAAGGTGGGTAAACCCACGTGGTAACCCCAAACACACACACACAAAAAACACACACACAAATTTATATTTATATTTATATATTAAAATATATATATTATATATATAAATATATATATTTATATTTTATATATATATATATATATTTAATTTTATATATATATATTATAATATATAAAATATTTATTATTAAAATTTTAATTTATAAATAGCAAGCCCAAACCAGACGGGGGAGGGGGGGAGGTGGAAATCTTTAGCTTAAAATACTTTCACACTTTCAGGGCATCATTTAGGAGCTATTTCCCTGGGTTTTTCATAGCTCCCGTGCGATTATTTATAATTTCAGTGTTAATACATCAAAACTTCACTCCCGGTATACCCTTTACAGATTCTTAGGCAGGTGGCTAGTGTTAAAGGAAAAATTTAAAGGTATTTGGTTTTCCGTGTTTGATGTTATTTTACTATTTCATGTCATCGAAAGTGGTCTGTAGGGTTTTAAAGCTACCCGTTTTGTTTTTCCTTTTTTAAAAACTGGGACTCATTTTTGTTTGTACGCAACCCTTGTTTGGATAGATTTCTTTTCCCTTTTTTATTTTTTTCTTTTCCTTGGGGTTTTGTGGGATGTGTCCCGGCTTGTTGTTGGGACCCACCCCCTCGGAGTGCTGGGGAAACCCGTCTTTTCTCCCCTAGAATTTTCCCTCTAAATTCGTGCCAAATTTTTTTCATAAACTTCCTGGTCATTTCTTGTTTGTATGTGTGAGAAAGATGGACCCCTTCCATAAGATGCATATATTTTTTGTCTTTGGAAGCAAGTAGTGGTTAATGATTGCACTTGGAAATTGGTTGATTTTTTTTAGCTAGTAATTTACGCAATTTTCTTTAGACTATTTAAAAAAAATATTAGTAGATATTTGCAGCAAATGACAGTCTGGTGCTTTTATAATATCATCAGTCATCAGTTATTTTATTTCCAGTCACTTATTACTGTTTTACCTCTCTAGTGTCATTTTCTCACTAGTCTGGTGATATTGTGACAGTAGTTATTTAAAATGTTTCAACCAGTCTCATCTCTTGATCCATACAGTCAAATGTTGTTTTACCGGGTCTAGTGCTATTGTCATGTCAGTGTAGGGTACAGTCATGCCAGACTAGTAATATCGCTTCTACAGTCAGCCTGTACCTTCGCCGCAACAACAGTCACTTGGTATCACCACAACAAATATCTAACAGTCTAACTTTTCAGCAGCAACCCCACCATCGTTAGCCTCTAGAGCACCACACTAAAATATTTTACCACATCGTAAGCTCTGCACGGCTGCCATAGTCAACGGAATATGGTAAAAGTTTTAAGGCGTGAAGTTATTATGTATTTGGCGTTAATACTTTCACCGTTCTCAAACCCACTTCACCCACGCTACCTCTCATCCCCAGAGACACATTTGAAAATTATAAATCCTTGACAACTTTTATCTTTTACTGGCGCTTACAAATGAGGCGAGGCATTATCCTCATTTGCGGCAGCTATAATGTATCACAACCTACTTCTCAAAGAATGTTGATTCAGATGTGTTCACATTTAAGCGATCATTACTATTTAAATAAATACATATGCATATATATATATATATATATATATTATATATATATATATTATATATATATATATATTATAATATATATGTGTGTGTGTGTGTGTGTGTGTGTGTGTGTGTGTGTGTGTGTGTGTGTGTGTGTGTGTGTGTGTGTGTGTGTGTGTGTGTGTGTGTGTGTGTGTGTGTTGTGCGTGTGTAGATCAAGTGTTTTTTACATTGAAGCATATATGTGAACAGTATTTAAATAAAGGTAGGGAAGTTTTTATTGCATTTATGGATTTAGAAAAGGCATATGATAGAGTGGATAGAGGAGCAATGTGGCAGATGTTGCAAGTATATGGAATAGGTGGTAAGTTACTAAATGCTGTAAAGAGCTTTTATGAGGATAGTGAGGCTCAGGTTAGGGTGTGTAGAAGAGAGGGAGACTACTTCCCGGTAAAAGTAGATCTTAGACAGGGATGTGTAATGTCACCATGGTTGTTTAATATATTTATAGATGGGTTGTAAAAGAAGTAAATGCTAGGGTGTTCGGGAGAGGGGTGAGATTAAATTATGGGGAATGAAATACAAAATGGGAAGTGACAGTTACTTTTTGCTGATGATACTGTGCTTATGGGAGATTCTAAAGAAAAATTGCAAAGGTTAGTGGACGAATTTGGGAGTGTGTGTAAAGGTAGAAAGTTGAAAGTGAACATAGAAAAGAGTAAGGTGATGAGGGTATCAAATGAATTAGAAAAGAAAAATTAGATTTCGAATTGGGGAGGAGGAGTGTGGATAAAGTGAATGTTTTCAGATATTTGGGAGTTAACGTGTCAGCGGATGGATTTATGAAGGATGAGGTTAATCATAGAATTGATGAAGGAAAAAAGGTGAGTGGTGCATTGAGGTATATGTGGAGACAGAAAACGATATCTATGGAGGCAAAGAAGGGAATGTATGAAAGTATAGTAGTACCAACACTCTTATATGGGTGTGAAGCTTGGGTGGTAAATGCTGCAGCGAGGAGGCGGTTGGAGGCAGTGGAGATGTCCTGTCCAAGGGCAATGTGTGGTGTAAATATTATGCAGAAAATTCGGAGTGTAGAAATTAGGAGAAGGTGTGGAGTTAATAAAAGTATTAGTCAGAGGGCTGAAGAGGGGTTGTTGAGGTGGTTTGGTCATTTAGAGAGAATGGATCAAAGTAGATTAACATGGAGAGCATATAAATCTTTAGGGGAAGGAAGGCGGGGTAGGGGTTGTCCTCTAAAAGGTTGGAGGGAGGGGGTAAAGGAGGTTTTGTGGGCGAGGGCTTTGGACTTCCAGCAAGCGTGCGTGAGGGTGTTAGATAGGAGTGAATGGAGACGAATGGTATTTGGGACCTGACGATCTGTTGGAGTGTGAGCAGGGTAATATTTATGAAGGGATTCAGGAAAACCGGTTATTTTTATATAGCCGGACTTTAGTCCTAGAATCGGGAAATACAATGCCTGGACTCTAAAGGAGGGGTTTGGGATATTATCAGTTTGGAGGGATATGTTGTGTATCTTTATACGTATATACTTCTAAACTGTTGTGTTCTGAGCACCTCTGCAAAAACAGTGATTATGTGTGAGGGAGGTGAAAGTGTTGAATGATGATGAAAGTATTTTCTTTTTGGTGATTTTCTTTCTTTTTGGATCACCCAGCTTGCCATTCCTCCAAGGATAGATGGTGATCTCGTCGGGGCGGTTTGCTGGTTTGTGGGTATTGTTGGCTGCTAGTGATCGGGGGTCCCTCTCGGCTGGGAATCCAGCTGGAACAGTTAAGACCATGTAGACCGCATTGGTCTGCTGGCGCTTCGCCGCAAACACATGTATATTCTGTGAGAATTGGGGCAGCAAGGTTCAGAGCCACTGCAATACGGAGGGTCTAAGGGTCGAGTCGCATTCCCATTGCCTATATGGGAACTGTTTGGAGGAAGTCCCCGGAGTGAAGTGCTCTCATAGCCTGGAGACGGGCAGTCTCCCTATCCGATGTTGCATCCCTGAGCATGTTGACAAGCACCTTTTCAGCGATCGGGCCATCCCAGCTTGACTGTGAGCCAGTGTTGTACTAGGGTTTGGTGCTGGAACAGCAAGAATCTCCCTTTCAGTGATGTCACTGGCATAGCAAGGGTCCTGTATTCCTGCTGAGTCACTGAGGTTATCAGGAAGACTGTCTTATCTACTTGTTTAATGCTATGGAAGAAGATAGGAAAGCAGGTAAAGCAATCTGGGAGGATCTGCGTACTCCCAGCGCCCCAAGCCTGACCGGAAGTGAAGCTTGCAACCACTGTCCAACTTCAAAGGAAGGATTCAATACACTCTCTAGCATGGTCTTAAGGAGAGAGTCATATTCCTTGAGCTTTGGACTGCTGAAGGCTGGGGAGCATCCCAGAAAGTAGGTAAGTTTTGGGATTGACAGGCACCTGGTGAGTAGGTAGAAGGCATCATGTGTGTCAATGTCTTTCATCCTGCTTTCCATCGTCCGGAGGTCTGAGACTTTTTTTTCTAAGATCAGATCGATGGCATTGGACCCAAGAGGAGCACCAAGGAGAGTGCTATTGGCTGGATCAATGGCTCGTGCTCCTGGAAAAACGGCGCTAATATTCTGGATTATCTGTCGATTGGTAGAAACTATTTCACATTTGGTGGGGTTTAAAGAAAGGACCAGGCTTTCTCCCATGTCTTTCATTTTACTGATGTCCTCTAGGAGAAATTCTGTTGTGCCAGCTAGAGTACCATCATCCAGGAGCCAGATATTGAGCTCACTGGAGAGTGCTTCTGTGATTTCCTTGATGACCAAACAGAATAAAAAGGGGGCGAGAGGGTTCCCCTGTTGCACGCTCTCACATGAGTCAACTTCATGGTCCCCAAACAATAGTTTGGAAGTCACACTATAAAAAGATTCTATGAAGGGATAAAGGGAAGGGAAGTTTCTATAAACTGCTTGGAGAGCAGCATCCCTTCTGAATGAGTTGAAAGCGTTGGCAAAGTCCAATTTGACAAAGGCTTTTTCATCGGACATATTTTTGATATAGCCTCGTGCTGCGTGGGCAGCTGCTTCACAGCTGAACGCCATGTAAATAAATATATGGCATATATATATATATATATATATATATATATATATATATATATATATATTATATATATATATATATATATATATATATATTATATATATATATATATATATATATATAGAAGACCCTAGCTATGTCAGTGTCATCACCGAATGGGAGACTCTTTCTGCTCCAGCACCAAACCCTAGTGCAGCACTGGCTCACAAACAGTCAAGCTGGGATAGCCCAATTGCTGAAAAGGTGCTTGCCAACATGCTCAGGGCTGCAACATCAGATAGGGAGATTGCCCGTCTCCAGGCTGTGAGTGCACCTCACTCCGGGGACTTCCTCCAAACAGTTCCCATATCGGCAATGGGAACGCGACTCGACCCTAAGACCCTCCCTATTGCAGTGGCTCTGCGCCTTGCTGCCCCAGTTCACACAGAATATATGTGTATTTGCGGCGAAGTGCAAGCAGACCAATACGGTCTACATGGTCTTAACTGTTCCAAAACCAAGGGCTGGCATGCAAGACACAATGAGGTCAACGACATCATTAAGAGAACCCTTGCTACAGCTGGATGCCCTGCCGAGAGGGAGCCACGATCACTTGCAGCAAACAATACCCACAACCCAGCAAACCGCCCCGACGGGATCACCATCTATCCTTGGAAGAATGGCAAGCTCTTAGCATGGGACTATACCTGTGTGTCCACACTGGCTGACACCTATATCCATCACAGTGTGGGGCGACAGGGAGGAGCTGCTGACCACAGGGAGGAGTACAAGATCAGCAAGTACAGGGACATTAGCCAACAGTATCAATTTGTCCCAGGGATCAGAGACCTTGGGATCATGGGGAAAAAATGCCACACGTTTCCTTAAAGAATTGGGTTCCAGACTCATCGACACCACCAGGGACCCAAGGGCAGCCACTTTCATGTTCCAGCGCCTCAGCGTCGCCATCCAGAGGGGAAATGCTTGCTGCATACTTGGCTCACGTCCAGCCTCGGAGGAGCTGGAGAAAATTCATCATCTTTGATACATTGTGCCATTGTAGTCATGTTTATGTTTTTTCCTGTAAATGTATTTTGTTTATTAATAAATGTTCACATAGAATAAAAAATATATAGGGGGTGGTAGGAGAAGAAAATATTCAAACAGCTCCGGGGAGAACCTTGAGTTTTCTCTGTGGTACGTTTATTGTCTTCTCTGAGGATGAGGGTCCCCATTCCAGCTATAGAGGTGGTACCTCCCTATATATAATTAAATATATATATATATATATATATATATATATATATATATATATATATATATATATATATATATATATATATATTATATATATATATATATATATAGTGGGTGCAGGAGGGAAGATGAGCGATTGGTGGAATGATAATGTAAAGAGAGTAGTAAGGGAGAAAAAGTTAGCATATGACAGATTTTTACAAAGTGAAAGTGATGCAAGGAGGGAAGAGTATATGGAGAGAAAAAGAGAGGTTAAGAGAGTGGTGAAGCAATGTAAAAAGAGAGCAAATAAAAAAAGTTTTGGAGTGAGATTAATAAGTTGAGGAAGTATAGCGAACAAGTGGATTTGACAGTTAAAAAATAGGAGAGGAGAGTTAATAAATGGAGAGTTAGAGGTATCGTGAAAATAGAGGGAATATTTCGAGGAATTGTTAAATGTTGATAAAGATAGGGAAGCTTTGATTTCGTGTATAGGGCAAGGAGGAATAACATCTTGTAGGAGTGAGGAAGAGCCAGT
>NC_069399.1:16409537-16454537 GCF_026875155.1 Cherax quadricarinatus | reverse complement strand
CCTCCCTTACGGGGAATGTAGCTCCAGAATGTAAGTATCCATTTTTCACGCATCTGTATAAGATCGATGAAGCCTGTTGTGCAAGACAAACCTTACTCAGATGAATAGTCAGGTGCTGCACATGTGCCTTCTTCATAAACTTGTCGATACTGATGTTATGTTTTTGTCTAATACTGTAACATCATGGAATCTAGCTAAAGAGGAAATCGTCGGCAACTATATTGCTAACCTCTGGGTCACATAATGATCATGACTTACTTCCACTATTGACTCCCCATACCACGAAACCCTATCAATATCGACAACCCTATTATGGTCCTGACCTACTTGCACTGTTGTGCCGTGCCCACATATACTGACGTTTACATCTGCTTTATTTATTCTCTGGTTCTGGTGTATATGTTTCCATCGTCATGCCTCCGATAATGCCTGCCGAGGAGAGAACACGTTTCTCCAACTAGATGTAATTCAGTCACTCGCGGTTTGAAAAAGGTATCCCCGTATTTCATAACTCAGTCTCCTTTGTCTCAGTGAATAAGATTGGAATAGTGTAGAGTGTAACAATAAGTTGAAAATGCAGTTAAATATGAGCATTGAAGACATGAGGAGAATCAGGAAAAGACATTCACAAGTCATCTTCTGTAAATTAATATCCAAATGTCTTCATTAAATATGGTAAATCAGGAATTACGGGAAACAGCCTAAATCAAATACAAAGCATTCAAAGAAGCGAATATCCTAAAATCCGCAAGCACATTGAGCTTCAAGCCGCTCAGATATTGCGCTATTAAGTAACTGACATGTGACGGTTAAGGGTAATCATATACGAAAATCAAATTATAATTTTCGAATGAAGAGCAGTTTTAAAATTTAGCCAATTTATTAACAAAAAAAATAATGAAACTTAGAGCCTAATCATTCCAAAATCAGTCCAAAGTTTTCTGGAAGAAACATTCTCCAGCATTTATGAAAGTAATAAGAAAGTAAACAAGTAAATAAATTTTTATATAAGCTTTGTATACACAAATATTTCTTTAAGAATGGCGTTGAGGACACACATGTTATAGGCACATGAAAGGGCATGAAATTTATTTAACTAAGGATTATCAAATTAAGCCAAACACTGTGACTTATTTCTGATCAGAACAGACATTCTCCATTAACATTACAGATATGTTTCATTAATAAAAATTGCACATGATAACTTTAATAACCTAACATTAAGATATTACTTCCTTTAAGGAAAACACATCAGCATTAAAAGCTTAAAGATAACCAGATGATGCACTTTCCAGTTAACTCACAGAAACCAAAAAATTGGGCCTACACAGCCTAAACTTATGAAACTTTACATCAATTCCATGCAATGCATTATCCATTCAAAACTGATGCCGATCACAAATGATAAATAATCCTGCGGGAAAAGAGTTAAATAAGTAGGGGTCATAAAGCGCATGAGTAGTGTGAGGCTTTTAAAGTGGATCCAGGAAAGGGAAAGATTAAGTCAGATTCCTTGTATCAAATGCCGCTAGCTAGTATCAAGGCAATATAGTGCAATAAGGTAAAACAATAGTAAAATATTTCGAAAGGAAGTTGCAAAATTGCATCTGCACACTCCATTAAATATACCAACATTCTTCTTAGTAGGATAAACGAGGGGTGAAATTTTAAAACGAATGAGAGGAGCCTGTCTCCACTTATCACACGGAAACGAAAGTATGAAAAATGCCTGTGTATCTGATTCCAACGACTCCAACTTTTATCTATTTCTGTTAAATTTCAAATTTGCACCTATCTGAATTATGAGAGTATCATCGTTTTGATTACTGCGTCTTCAATAATATTTTGAAGTCAATCAGAAGCATTTTCTAGTAATTGATAAAAAATGAATATCGCAATTTCTTCAGTGCTACTAGCAAAATGGGACTTATGCCATAATAATAATAATAATATCAAGAAATCAAACCAGTGGTGAAAATTTGAAGCTGATCAAGAAATTAATTTTCCAGTTATGACACTGATTTTAACTATCTTTTACTATTTTATTGCTTGAACAAATTTAACAGCTTGCACGCTGAGGATATGTTAGATAAAAGGACACAAATGTAACTAATGTAACATTTCATTGTAGCTCTCCAGGAGCTTCGTCAATATAGATACACAGGGTATATATGCAGTTATCACGTGAGGTGAAAGAGGATAAACACTGCAGTCAGCATATTGGACCGTGCATGTTGTAGGTATTATTATTATTATTAATATAATAATAATAATAATAATAATAATAATAATAATAATAATAATAATAATAATATTATTATTATTATTATTATTATTATTATTATTAGTAGTAGTAGTAGTAGTAGTAGTAGTAGTATTACTAGTAGTAGCAGTATTAGCAGTAGTAGCAGTGGTAGCAGTAGCTTTGTGATGATAACAAACCTACCTTTATTTTGCTTTATGCTGAGTGAAATGGCGATTAACGATCACTCAAGGCATTTACGTCTGCAGAAATTTGCTTCTTTGATCACTTGGCGGGCGTCACTGAATCTCATCACGTCGTTTCTCTGTGCATTGATGTGTTTACTGCGCCGTGATGTTAGGATACGTGCAGTTTCATCGATGCAATCATTCTCACAGTCTTCGCTAGGGATTGTATAAAGACGTGCAGTGACCTGTTTAAGGTGTTTCACTTTAGTTCTGGTCAGGCCTTCTATGGATTTGTTGAATGTGGTGGCGAGTCTAGTGTTGGCTTGTGTAAGTACTTTGGAGATCTTCAAGGCAACTTGGCGGTTGGGAATGATTTGTTTGAAATGGTGTTAGTTCATGGGGAATTGATAATTTGTAGGGCTCTGTCTCATAATTCTTGACGGAAAAGTTAAGAATTGTAGCTCAGTGAAGGTTAGATGTACATATATTCCCGGTCATGAAATCTGGGCTGCAAATTCAGTAAGCTATTTGGAAAAATCGGATGAGGATCTCTCATTTGCTCTTATTATCCTGACTATATTAAAGGTGTGTGAGATAGTTTTTGTTTGCAGGTTTTTTGTAAATCTGGAATTTAATGGCGTCAAATACTTTATAAATAGCGACGTCGTGAAATAGTAACCAAATTGGACTTTTCTTCAAGTGTGAATTGGATAACCTGTTCAACTGCGCTGAGTCTTCTCTGTAGGTCGTCTATGTTAAAATGTTTGTGAGTTATTATGTGGACGTCGTCCACGTAACGTAACCACGTAACTTTGGTGGTGATGTTGTTGGCGAAGAGTTCAGTTTCTATGTGTTTCATGTATAAGTTAGCTAAGACGGCGCTTATGGGAGATCCTATTTCCATACCACATGCTTGTTTGTAGAGCATGTTGTTGAAAAAGACACAGTTGAAGTTACTGCAGAGTTTAGTGATGTGAGTAAGGCCTTCGGGAGGAAGTGGAAGATTTAGGTCCTGATTGATTTTACGTTGGGCAAGGTTAATGGCTTGCGTGGTGGGTACCTAAGTGAAGAGGGTAGTGACGTCCAAACTGCCTAGTTTCTTATACTGGACAGAGAGGTCTCTGATGTGGTTAAGGAGGTCGCCTGAGTGCTTCAAATGAGAGACGCTGGTAGTATCCAGGAGGCATGGAATGTATTTGGCGAGAACTCCTGCTGGACACACACACACACACACACACACAAAACACACACACACACACACACACACACACACACACACACACACACACACACATGGTGACAGCAGTAAGACAAGAGAGAGAGGGGTGGGTGGATTGCATTTTCTTGGACTGCAAGAAGGCGTTTGACACAGTTCCACACAAGAGATTAGTGCAAAAACTGGAGGACCAAGCAGGGATAACAGGGAAGGCACTACAATGGATCAGGGAATACTTGTCAGGAAGACAGCAGCGAGTCATGGTACGTGGCGAGGTGTCAGAGTGGGTACCTGTGACCAGCGGGGTCCCGCAGGGGTCAGTCCTAGGACCAGTGCTGTTTCTGGTATTTGTGAACGACATGACGGAAGGAATAGACTCTGAGGTGTCCCTGTTTGCAGATGACGTGAAGTTGATGAGAAGAATTCACTCGATCGAAGACCAGGCAGAACTACAAAGGGATCTGGACAGGCTGCAGACCTGGTCCAGCAATTGGCTCCTGGAGTTCAATCCCACCAAGTGCAAAGTCATGAAGATTGGGGAAGGGCAAAGAAGGCCGCAGACGGAGTACAGTCTAGGGGGTCAGAGACTACATACCTCACTCAAGGAAAAAGATCTTGGGGTGAGTATAACACCAGGCACATCTCCTGAAGCGCACATCAACCAAATAACTGCTGCAGCATATGGGCGCCTAGCAAACCTCAGAACAGCATTCCGACATCTTAATAAGGAATCATTCAGGACCCTGTACACCGTGTATGTTAGGCCCATATTGGAGTATGCGGCACCAGTTTGGAACCCACACCTAGCCAAGCACGTGAAGAAACTAGAGAAAGTGCAAAGGTTTGCAACAAGACTAGTCCCAGAGCTAAGAGGTATGTCCTACGAGGAGAGGTTAAGGGAAATCAACCTGACGACACTGGAGGACAGGAGAGATAGGGGGGACATGATAACGACATACAAAATACTGAGAGGAATTGACAAGGTGGACAAAGACAGGATGTTCCAGAGATTGGACACAGTAACAAGGGGACACAGTTGGAAGCTAAAGACACAGATGAATCACAGGGATGTTAGGAAGTATTTCTTCAGCCACAGAGTAGTCAGTAAGTGGAATAGTTTGGGAAGCGATGTAGTGGAGGCAGGATCCATACATAGCTTTAAGCAGAGGTATGATAAAGCTCACGGCTCAGGGAGAGTGACCTAGTAGCGATCAGTGAAGAGGCGGGGCCAGGAGCTCAACTAGGTGAGTAACTAGGTGAGTACACACACACACACACACACACACACACACACACACACACACACACACACACAAACACACATGCACTCATGCACATACACAGAGACAGAATGTTCCAGAGATGGGACACAGCATCAAAGGGATACAGTTGGAAGTTGAAGACTCAGATGACTCACAGGGATGTTAGGAAGTATTTCTTTAGTCACATTGTAGTCAGGAAGTGGAATAGTTTGGGAAGCGATGCATTGGAGGCAGGATCCATTCACAGCTTTAAGCAGAGGTATGATAAAGCTCATAGAGCAGGGAGAGTGATCCAGTAGTGGGCAGTTAAGAAACGGGGCAAGGAGCTATGACTCGATCTAAGCATCTCAAAGGCTATAGGGCCGGATAACATCTCTTAATGGATCCAGAAAGAAGAAGCAGAGGCGCTGTGTAGCACTAACAACAGTCTTCAGAACATCTATCGAAACAGCCCCAATACCTGAGATATGGAAGACAGCAAATGTAGTCTCTATTTATAAAGAAAGAGCACAGATATGCAACATTAAACTACATACTAGTGTCACTTATATGTATTGTATGCAAAGACATGGATAAGAATATCATGAGGAGAGTGGTGGACCACCTAGAAATGAATAAACATAGAAACGACAACCAGCACGGATTCAGAGACGGGAATTCCTGTGTCATAAACTTACTAGAGTTCTATGACAAGGTGACAGCAGTAAGACAAGAGAGAGAGAGGAGTGCGTAGATTGCGTTTTCGTGGAGTATAAGAAGGCTTTTCACACAATTCCAAACAAGAGATTAGTGCAAACCTTGAGGACAAGGCAGGTATAATGGGGAAGACACTGCAGTGGATCAGAAAATACCTGACAGAAATGCATCAGCAAGTCATGGTATGTGGTGAGGTGTCAACAAAGGCGCCTGTGACGAGTGGGGTTCCAAAGGGGTCAGTCCTAGAACTGGTGCTGTTACTGGTATAACAATAACATGACGGAAGGAATAGACTCAGAAGTATCCCTTTATGTAGACGATGTCAAGTTAATGAGTAGAATTCAGTCGCAGGAGGAAATGGCAGGTCTATAGAGAGATCTGGACAGGTTGTAGGTATGGTCCAGTAACTATCTCCTGGAGTTCAAACCCACCAAGTGCAAAGTTACGAAGATCAGGAAGGGCAAAGAAGACCGCAGAGAGAGTGCAGTCTAGGGGGCTAAAGAGTATAATCCAACATGAAGGAAAAGGATCTTGGAGTGTATATAATACTGAGCACATCTCCAGAGGTGCACATCGACAAAATAATTGCCGTAGTATATGGGCGACTAGCAAACCTATGATTAACTGTTCGGCATCTCAGTAAGGAATTGTTCCAGACCTTGTACACTGTGTATGTCAGGCTCTTATATCCCTGTGACTAATCTGAGTGACAGGGATGTTAAGAAGCATTTCTTTAACCACAGAGTTGTTAGGCATTGGAATAGTCTGGAAAGTGAGGTAGTGGAGGCAGGTACCATACATGGCTTTAAGAAGAGGTATGATAAAGCTTATGGAGCAGGGTGAGAATGGACCTAGAAGCGACTAGCGAAGAGGCAGGGCCAGGAGCTATGATTTGATCCCTGCAATCACAATTAGCTGAGTACAGTTGATTGAGTACACACACACACACACACACACACACACACACACACACACACACACGCATACACACACATACACACAGAACACACAGTGTTCTGGGAATGAATAATGGAGTGCAAAACTCAGGATAAGGGAACAAGAGGGAAAAATAAGGCTAGATGAATTTAACAGCAAAATGGAGGAGAGGATGGCTGAAGAAAGGAAGAAGTGGGAGCTACAAGCCACAGCTGCACAAGCTAGGATACACAGCCTAGAAGAGGAATTAAAGATCCTGAAACAGGATACAGAGCCTAAGAGGAGAATTAGCATGACATCAGGAACAGGAACATCAGCAACAAGCGATGGGGGGGATGAAGGAAGGTAAGGAGATGAGCCATACGCAGTGGCCCTATCAGACCACCAGGAGGAACAGGAAGAATCAAGGAACAAAAATGGCATGCCACTGGGTGCAGGGACAGCTGACAAGGAGGGGACTGAAGGAAGGGTAAAAGACAGGTCAACTGCTATCAAGCAATCAAGAGATCCAGGAAATGTTAAATAATGCAGCAATGGAGATACTTAAAGTGGATCAGGAGATATGAAGAGAAATGCTATAAGAGGAAGAAATGGAGATTTTTCTCTTTGTTCATGGGGTTTAGGATGCGGAAATGACAGCTCACCAAGAAAAACGAAAGAGGGAGGAAAAAGAGGTTGAACATATTTTGAGAAAGGAGAGGATGACATGACCCAGCTGACAAATTTTCAGAGAATAAGGGGATTCTCAAGGGAAAGAAACCGTCCAGTCAAACAGATTTTTAAGTAAGAAACAGTGTGAAACGGAATTCTGCAGCAGAAATCACGACCAATGGGCTTATCAAATTACCAATGTGTGTACTTCGACTGCTACAATACATGAGAAGAATGTGATGAATGGTTTTGAAACCGACAAGTTGAAGAATTAAGACACTTGTGCAACATATGGGAATCTTTATTGAGGAAACGTTTCGCCACACAGTGGCTTCATCAGTCCAATACAAATCAGAAGGGTGTAAGGAGAGGAGGAGTTTGAGGTAATCAGTACCTCAGCCTCGAGTTGATGTGTTCAGTCCATCAATCTTGTAGAAAGTACAGCATAGGGTCGTAGAAGTGGTATATACTGTAGTCAGGTGAGGCGAAGCAGGAGCAGGCGAGGTCATAGTGGTACCATCCACTAGTCGAAGTAGGTTTTCGTCCAAAGGTTGGACAAGTTTTGAAGAAATCTTTGTATCAAGATCCCATGATGTACTTTCTACAAGATTGATGGACTGAACACATCAACTCCAGGCTGAGGGACTGATTACCTCAAACTCCTCCTCTCCATACACCCTTCTGCTTTGTATTGGACTGATGAAGCTACTGTGTGGCGATACATTTCCTCAATAAAGATTCCCATATGTTGCATAAGTGTCTCAATTCTTCAACATGAGAAGAATGACCGAGAGAGCGGACACAAAGACACAACGGGCAGGAGAGTCAAGGATAGAGATGGGCAGAAAAGCCCAGACTCAAGAGGACTCACAAACTCAATCTACCTCAGAACCACCAACAGAGAACCCTCACTCCCAACAACCCCACCACAACCAAACAAACCCGAAACCACCCACACTCCATGCCCACAGCTCCCACTCTAGTATCACAAACTCCATCTTCACAGCAGCCTCCCATATATCCTACCACATCTCCCATAAGCCCCACAGAACACAGAATTCGAAAAGAAGGTGAAGATATGGTACATCAGTACAGAAGGAATAACATTAAATGTGAGGGATAGCATGAAGGAATCATGGAGCATCCCCAAACATCATAGTGCTCATGGCAACAAAACCCATGGAGATGATAACAGATGCAATCTTTCCATCCAGATATCAGATCCTGAGTAAAGATAGAGGGAGTTGCACTGCTCATCAAAAAAGCAGAGGATATTCGAGAAGATGGAAGGAATAGACAGAAGGGAAGAGAGGGACTACATAGTAGAAACACATTAGACTCGGGGTCCCAGAGTGGTGATTGCAGTCATGTACAACCCTCCACAGAATAGCATGAGGGCAAGACAAGAGTATGATAAGAGCAACAGGGCAATTATGGACACACTTGCTGAGGTGGTCAGAAGGGCTCATACGGGTAGGGCAAAGTTACTAGTTGTGGGTGATTACAATCACAAGGAGACTTACTGGTAAAACCTGGAGAGTACTAAGATAGAGGTGGTATTCTAGAGGGATAAGATGATGAAGGTGGTATTGTAGAGGGATAAGATGAGGGAGGTGGTATTGTAGAGGGATAAGATGATGGAGGTGGTATTAGAAAACTTCACGTATCAACATGAGAAGGACACTACCAGAGAGAGAGAGGAGAGTGAACCAACAAAGCTGGACCTCATATTTACCTTGAGTTGATCATACATTGAGGACATCACGTACGAAAGGCCCCTAGAAGCTTGTGATCATGTGGTCCAGAGCTTCGAATTCATTGTAGAGTTAAAAGTGGAGAGTGAAGTAGCACGTATAGGACAGGAGAAGCCAAACTACAAAAGAGGGGAATACATAGGCATGAGAAATTTCCTGTATGAGGTACAGTGGTAAAGAGACCTAGTGGGAGAAACAGTAAATTAAATTATGGAATAGGTGACAACAAAATGCTAGGATGCAGATGAGTGGTTAGTGTTAAGGACAATAGAATCAATGGGAACACCTTAACGAACCCTGGTTCGCCGAGAGGTGTAGAGAAGCCAAAACTAAGTTTACCAGAAAATAAAAAAAATATAAAGAAACAAAGAGGGGAATGAATGAGAGTATAGTTATACTAACTCTATTATATGGGTGTGAAGCATGGGTGGTGAATTTTTGCAACAAGGAGAAGGCTGGAGGCAGTGGAGATGTCATGTCTGAGGGCAATGTGTGGTGTGAATATAATGCAGAGAGTTCGTAGTTTGGAAATTAGGAGGAGGTGTGGGATTACCAAAACTTTTATCAAGAGGGCTGAGGAGGGGTTGTTGAGGTAGTTTGGACATGTATAGAGGCTGGAACAAAATCTATAGCAGAGGGAAGACAGAGTAGGGGTCGGCCTAGGAAAGGTTCTAGGGAGGGGCTTTGATTTTCAGGAGGTATGCGTGAGCGTGTTTGATAGTAGTGAATGGTTCCTAGTGATAAACAGCCTGTCTAGGAGCATTTAAAATACTGAACCACATTAACCAACTTAGGACCAAGCTTGTTCCCTCACACAAATTATAGTGTTAATTAAATGGCCTGGTCTCTCATTTGTCACACCAACTACCAGCATGAAGTCACTCCACTTCGTGCACTCCCTTGCTCATAATAATGCTTCCTTGTGCCTGCTTGAACGACAAAATAATGTGGGACTTCAATCTGTTGCTCTAAAATTCAGCACTCACTCTCCTTCATTAGTTTCTCCTTGATTGCAGCAGGCGAAGAAGGCACTGTTTCTACACCTTGTCCTTGGTCATGGGCACGCTGAAAGTCTGAACGAGGGAAATAGCTCTTTCTGCTGCGGCGTTCACGACCTTCAAAGAACCCACAGACTTCTTCATTGCCAGGATTGGCGTGTTCGTCTCCAACGTTTCGGGGTCTTCATTCAAGACACCTTGCATGCAACGGAGGCTCCCTGGTTTCTTTTTCCGCTCGAGGTTGGTCACCATTATGCGCTTTGTCGCAAGGTCGAGTCTCTCGTTGAAGAACGCCAATCGAATCAGGTGCTCCGCCAGATACCAAAGACGGCGTGCAAAGGTGATGGCAGCAGAGTTCACGATCTCTTTGTCCAGATACGATCGAATGGTTTGGAGGAAGTAAAAGTTATTGCGAAGGGGTTGCATGTCATGCTTCTACTTATACTTCGTTCATTCTGAACATGCATGAGTATACATACCCATTTGAATTTTCTTCCATTATCTTAATAGTTTTTATTCTCATATTCTTTTCTTTCATCTGCATTGGGAAGTGGAGATGAATCCTTCCTCTATCTGCCATGAGTATCGTAAAAAGCCACTAAAATGCCGGAAGCAAGGAACTAGCTACCCTTTTTCCTCTATTAATTAATTAATAAATTTAAAGAGATTAACATTTTAAAGTTTGGATGTTTGAATGTGCATAGATGTGGTACAGATAATAAGAAAGTTCATTATGAATGCTATGAATGACAAGAAACTGAAAAGGTTAGAAGATGCTCAGTGGGGAGAATTAAATGGGATTACGTCAGATTTATCTAAGAGAATTAAAGCTTAGGAACGAGTAGGTTTGATACTGATTTATCAGTTATGGCAGATAAAGAAGGAATATAAATGTAAAAATTATGAATGCAGTGTTAGAATGTGCAGCAGAAGTATGTGGATACAGGAAGGTTGGTGCGGGAGGGAAGAGAAGCAATTATTTAATAGTTAAGTAGAATGGTAAGGGAGAAAAGGCTATCACTGAGAGTTATTTTCAGAAAGCCGAATTAATATAAGGAGGGTGGAGTATGTGAAGAGGTAGAGTGGCGGGAGTATAAAAGGAGATCAAATAAGAGAGTGGGGGCAGTTCTGTCAACAAATTTTGCTGAGAATGAGAAAAAGTTTTGGAGTGAGATTAGTAAATTTAGAAAGCCTAAGGAACAAGTGGAATTTGCAGGTCAAAACAGAACAGGGATGTTACTAAATAGGGAGCAGGAAGTATTGAGAAGATGGAGGGAATATTCTGAGGAGGAGCAATTAAATGTTGATGAAGAATGCAAGGTAATGATTTCATGCGTAAGCCAGGGATGTAAAATATCTTATATGAGTGAGGAAGAGTGTGAGGAAGGTGATTGAAGCAGTAGATAAATTGAAAGAGAGCAAAGCAGCTTGGATTGATGGGATTAAGTTCGAAATTTTAAAAGCAGTTGAAGATATAGTTTTGGATTGGTTTATGCTTTTGTTAAATAAATGTATGAAAACGGGAAAGGTGCCCAGGAATTGGCAGAAAGAGTGGATGGTTCCTCTGAATACAGGAAAAGGTAACAAAAAAAGAGGGTAAGAATTTTAGAGCTGTTTTTGAAGGAGTTAAGGGTATGACGGAGATCAGAATCACAGATGAATAAGGAGAGCTTTAGGAAGGGTAGGGGATGAGTAGACCAAATATTTACATTAATGCATTTAAGTGATCAGTATTTACGTAAAAGTATGGAAGTTTTCGTTATATTTATGCGTTTAGAAAAGGCATATGATAGAGTGAATATACGAGCAATGTGGTAAATGTTGCAAGTGTATGTCATAGGTGATAAGTTACTGAAAGAAGTTGAGTTTTTATGAGGAAAGTGAACTTTAGGTTAGGGTAAGAGGGAGTTAGGGAGATTATTTTCCAGTAAAAGTAGGCTTTAGACAGGGATGCGTGATATCACCAGGGATGTTTAACATATTTGTAGATGGAGTTGTAAAATAAGCGAATGCTAGCGTGTTGAGGAGAGATGTGGCATTAAAAGAAAAGAATGTATTGCGAAGTGGGAGTTATCACAATGTTTTTGAGAGAATCTGAAGAGAAGTTGCAAGGTTGGTTAAATGAATTTGCATAGTGTGTAAAAGATGGAAATTAAAAGTAAAGATACGAAAGAGCAACGTGATGAAAGTAACAATAAACGTAGGTAATCAAAAAATGCATATCTTATTGAAAGGAGAGAGTATGAAGGAAGTGAATGCATTCAGATATTGGGGAGTGGAACTTTCGGTGGACTGGTCAATGAATGACGAGGTGAACCATAGAATCGACAAGGGAAACCGTAGGTGGTGCATTGAGATATCTGTGGATATTAACAATGGCATAAATGGAAGCAAAAATGAGAATGTATCTAAGTGAAGAGTTACCAACACTCTTATAAGTGTGAGTGGCATGGGTTTTAAATGTTCCAACGAGGAGGGCAAGATGTGTGAATATTATGCAGAGAATTCTTAATTTCATGATTAGAAGGAGGTGTGGGGGTTACTGAAAATATTATCTTGAAGTTTTAGGAGAGGTTATTGAAGTGATTTGAACATTTAGGAAGGATGGATCAAAAAAGGATGAACCTGAAACTGTATTAGTCTATATTGAAGGGAAGAAGGGGTAAGGGTCGTCCTAGGAAAGGGGGTTTGAACATCCATTGTGTTAGGAGTGAGTGGAGGCAAGCGGTTTTATGACTTTAGGTGGTTTTGGAGTGTAAGCAAGATAATATTTATAAAGGGATTTGGGGAAACCGGTTAGCCGGACTTGAGTAATGAAAATGGAAATTATAGTGCCTGCACTCTGAAAAATGAGTGGGAATATTGCTGTTTGCAGGTTAATCTGAGCTGTTATGCTCGTGCATATTTAGGAAGAGAATGATGCTGTGAGTGTTTATTTTGTTAAGGTCACCCTTCCAACCAACACAGATGTACTCCTGTTAACCCTCTTAAGGCCTAGTTCCTAGGCCTATTGTGTATCCATATGTTCTTGCTCTACCATCCACAGGATGGATATGAACCTACTGAACCACCCAACACTACCACGTCCACCAACAGCAACACACCACCAGCAGGATCAACAACTTGCTCATATTACATCTCGACGCGGCAGTAATGACTTCTGTCTCAAGTTGCAACTATAAACAGTTTCCTGACAAATTACTTCAAGACTCTGTTGCGGCCAAGTGAAAAAATATTGCGTGTTTGTGTTGCTTCTTGGTACACTGCTGAGAGCAAATTATTAGAGAAGGGAAAAGAAGTAATGTTTAGCACTTCTGTGAGAACATAGGCTTCTTGTTAAGAAAAACTCACAATGCCTTTAAAAATATATGAAAATATTAGTGAAGTGAAGCTAAACTTTAAGGATGTGTTAACCATTGGCAGTTTTATCAAGTAATGAGATCATAAGGGACTGACTGCTAAACGTATCAGTAGTAGCTGTTGTCTGAGTTATAGGAATGACAACAACTACGATAACAAAAACCAACATCAAGAACGAAAGCAACAACAATAACACTTACAATTAAAAACAAATTTGTTTACAATATAATAATTATATTGGTCAATGTGCTCCCAATAGAGAGATATATCTCCACTTTCTCATCAACACAGCCCCTTGTTACTGGCTGAGCATAGGCTTATGCCCAAGAGCTAGCCTTAAAAGTTTTACAGAGACAAACTATCTGAACTCAACATACATATATATATATATATATATATATATATATATATATATATATATATATATATATATATATATATATATTATATATATATATATATATATATAAACCACGAAGGAGTGGTATTGATCAATAACAACACTGCGCTAGCCAAGGATCTGAACCTATGTTGTCCTGGCCCGCCACTGTGAGCGAGAACCACATGACACCTTAACCCACAGCACCACCCAGTCCTACAAGAGCCAAGCCCACAGCAGAGCTATGTGATTTACCTTGGTCCGAGGATATACTGAGGTGTGGGAGTTTTCAAGCTAATTAACTTGGTTCGAATCCCTGGCTAGCACAGTGTTGTAATTGATCAATACCCCTAGTTCGTGAATACAATAATATATATATGCTGGTCATAGGCTAGTACACCAAAACAGGGATGAGAATGAAATCAGCTTGAAATCTCCCACACCTCCGTATGTCCTCGGACCAAGAGTAACACACCTAGCATGGCTGAGTGCTTGGTTCTTGTAGGATTGGGTGGTCCTGTGGGTTAAGGCGTCATGTGGTTCTCACTCACAATGGCGGGCCAATACAAAATGGGTTCGAATCCTTGGCTAGCACAGTGCTGTTATTGATCAATACCACTCGTCCTTGGTTACAGTAATAAATAAATACTGCTCGTGAGGCTAGTACACCAAACAGGGATGAGAATGAAATTAGCTTAGAAGCTCCCACACCTCCGTATGCCCTCGGATGGCGGCCCAACAGCTAGCTCTTCTGGCTGCGCCATTCTTGTAGGGTTGGGTTGTCATGTGGTTTAAAGCGTCAAGTGGTTCTCGCTTACCATGAGGCAGGCCAGTACAACATGGGTTCGAATCCTTGGATAGCGCATCGTTGTTATTGATCAATACCACTCGTCTGTGATTACAATAATATATATATATATATATATATATATATATATATATATATATATATATATATATATATATATATATATATATATATATATATATGTAAACACACCGGCCGTTTCCCACCAAAGTAGGATGGCCTGAAAAAGAAAATTTTCACAATCATTCACTTCACCACTTCCTTGCCAGAGGCACGCTCACACTACAGTTATAAAACTGCAACATTAACACCCCTCCTTCAGAGTGCAGGCTCTGTGTTTTCCGTCTTCAGGACTCAAGTCCGGCCTGCTGGTTTCCCTAAATCCCTTCATAAATATTACCTTGCTTACACTTCAACAGCACTTCAAGTCCTAAAACTCATTTGTCTCCATTCGCTCTTTTCTAAGACACTCATGCATGCTTGCTGAAAGTCCAAGCCCCTCACACACAAAACCTCCTTTTCTCCCACCCTCCAACTTTTCCTAGGCCGACCTCCACCCCGCCTTTCCTCCATTACAGATTTATACACTTTCAAGGTCAATCTTTTTTTGCTCCACCCTCTCTAAATGTCCGAACCATCTCAACAACCCCTCCTCAGCCCTATTGATAATACTTTTGGAAATCCCACACCTCCTCCTAATTTTCAAACTTCGAATTCTCTGCATTATATTCACACTATACATTGTCCTCTGTCACAACACCTCCACTGCCTCCGGCCTTATCCTTGTTGAAAAATTCACCTCCCATAATTGACAGCCATATGGCAGCGTTGGTATAACTATACTCTCATACATTCCCCTTTTTGTATCCATGGACAAAATTCGTCGTCTTCACAGATTCCTCAGTGCACCACTCACCTTTCTCCTCTCGTCAATTCTATGATTCACTTCATCCTTCATAGACCCATCTGCTGACACGTCCACACATAAATATCTGAATACATTCACCTCCTCCATACTCTCTCCCTCCAATCGGATATCCAATCTTTCGTTACCTAAGTTTTTTGTTATCCCCATCACCTTTCTTTTTCCTATATTTACTTTTAATTTTCTTCTTTTACATACCCTACCAAACTCATCCACCAACCTTTGCAACTTCTCTTCAGAATTTCCCAAAAGCAGTGTGTCATCAGCAAAGAACAACTGTGACAACTACCATTTTGTGTTAGATTCTTTATCTTTTAACCCAACATCTCTTGCCAAGACCTGCACATTCACTTCTTTTACATCCCCATCTATAATTATATTGAACAACCGTGGTGACATCACATATCCTTATCTAAGGCCTACTTTTACTGGGAAATAATCTCCCTCTCTCTTCTACATACTCTAACCTGAGCCTCACTATCCTCGTAAAAACTCTTCACTGCTTTCAGCAACGTACCTCCTGTTCCTTATACCTGGAACATCTGCCACATTGCTCTTCTATCCACCCTGTCATACGCCTTTTCCAAATCCATAAATGCCACAAAAACCTCTTTACCCTTATCTAAATACTGTTCACCTATATGTTTCACTGTAAACACTTGGTCTATATACCCTCTACCTTTCCTAAAGCCTGCTTGTTCATCTGCTATCTTATTTTCCTTCTTACTCTTAATTCTTTCAGTAATAAATCATCCATACACTTTACCAGGTATACTCAAGAGACTTATTCCCCTATAATTTTTGCAATCTGTTTTGTCCCCTTTGCTGTTATACAAATGAACTATGCATGCTCTCTGCTAATCCCTAGGTACCTTACCCTCCTCCATACCTTTATTAAATAAAAGCACAAACCACTCCAAAACTATATCCTCACCTGCTTTTAACATTTCTATCTTTATCCCATCAATCCCAGCTGCCTTACCCCCTTTCATTCTACCCACTGCCTCAGGCACTTCCCCCACACTCAGTCCTACAAGATGTCATTCCTCCTGGCACTATACACGAAATCACAGCTTCCCTATCTTCATCAACATTTAACAATTCCTCAAAATATTCCTTCCATCTTCCTGTTACCTCTAACTCTCCATTTAGTAACTCTCCTCTCCAATTTTTAACTTCAAATCTATTCGTTCTCTAGCATCCCTTACAGACCCTGGCTTGCCATCGGACCGTTCTTCGGATCTCTCCTTTCCGGGTAACATTTGATGTTGCCCACCTCTGTTATCGCGATTCCGACTGACCCTTCTGACACCTCTGACATCCGCCCTTCTTTAACTATGATTCCAGGTTTTCCCCAACCAGTGCATCGATTTTCTGATCGTACACGCAGCTGTTCTACCTGTTTCCTCTTACATTTCTAAGAAACAAGCAGCTAGACAATCCCTCCTCTAACACTCTGTGTTTCAAATTCCTTCACGGGCTAAATTCGCCATTTTCTAACCAACTTCTACTGACTATTTTTTTGACCATAGCACCAGTAAGGCACCTCTTCGCCATGTTTGGCAAATCATTTCCTTCCATGTCCGTAAAAGTGGCTCACACGTTGTCTCAGCACAAAATGCGGAACAAGCATATAATCTTTCAATTCTTACTGACAATGAAGACACACTTGAGCACATTTCCGTTAATTCTTGCTGCTCAACGCGGCTTCCTTACGAGTGATGCAGACATTCTGAAGCAACTCGAGCTGCAGAATCTTCCAATTGTAAAAGTAGACATTTACTTGCTTCCTCTCAGCTGGTAGTACAATATAAGGAAGTACATTAGTGGTAGTACATTAGCAAAGTACAATAGTATAGTGCAATATAGCGTACCACGATACTATATTGTAGTACACTACTATATTGCAGTACACTACTATATTGCAGTACACTACTATATTGCAGTACACTACTATATTGTAGTACAATAGCGAAATTCAATAGTGGTAATACAATATATGCTTTGCTATATTGTACTACCACTACTTTCACTACCAACCTTACCTCTGATACTACCACTCCTCGTACTACTCTTGTCCCGTCCCTGGTAACTGGCCTATATATACTGTCGTAAGTTCCTCTCTGTATGTGCAGGTTATTTGTGTATTCTCCTAGTTGTACTCTTTTGTGTCTATTTACAAGAGTCAAATTTGCGCTCCACTGTTATTCATCCCGTCTCGAGCAATATTTTATTACAGTCATGTCATAATTTTCCAGATGGGACTTTTAATGTAAGTACACTTTTTGTGTATACTGGTATACCACATTCCCAGATCTTTGTCCGTACCTCGCTGCATTGCAATGCTGCCTGCATCTGCTTGAGCATGTGGTATACAGTCTTGTATCTATCTCCTCGAACTTTATCTATTCCTGATGATGAATTTCTGGTTTCTTCCTTACCTCCACCCCTCTTTATAGGTGATTATAATGCTCTTCATTTTATATGGAGAGGGTCTCACCGTGACTCTCACAGAGATCAGTGAGAGGCTTTACTTACTTCTCTTCCCGTCCATGTTTTAAATACAGGTACTCTCACTCATTTTGACCTTCGCATTCAAACTGTCTCTTGCATAGATCTCTCAATTTGCTGCTTTAAACTGCACTCAACTTTACGTGGTCTATGCTCCTAGATTTCCGTGACAGCGATCATTTTCCTATACTCATTACTTCCCACTTCGGCAGTCTGAAACGGCGAATTTACCCATTTATCGCGCTAAACCCATTTTTAGTGAGCAACTTTCTCATTTGTCCTCCATTGATTACAACTGTTTTTGACCTCTGCTTCACCCGCAGCTTCAAATACAATCCCTCAAGCCTCGAGTAGGCAGTCTCACATATGCGTGCCTTGGTGCCTGTGCTGTGCTGTGTGCTGTGTGCAGCTGTTATTGATACACTAGGACCACAGAGAGGCTTCTTTCCTTTAAGCGAGTGAGGACAGTTGCCCGACGTATAATCCATCAAACAAAATGCACTTCTTTACGGGATTGTTTCTACCGTTACTTCCGCTTCCTCTGAGTGCAGCTTGGGAAAATGTACGGATATTGAGTGATAAGTACTCTCCAGACCCTGATTCCGTTCGTAGGGTTGCCAGTGTCAGTATTGCTAACCCTGTTAAAGTTGCCACAGCAGGTGGATATCATTTTGTCTGTATGTCGTTGAGACTCAATCTATGCCCGTCGTTTCTTTCCTCCAAATATGCCAGAGAATTATTGCCTTTAAACTTTTCTTTCCCATCAAGGGAGGTTCTTCATGCTGGTAAGAGGCTCATGATCTAGGAAACTGGATCTGTGCTGTAATTCCCTGAACTGAGCCTGAATCTCTTCCATCATCCCCCCCTCACAGGGGCTGTGTAATCCCTACGGGTTTAGCGTACCCCCAGAATGATGTTAATAGACTTTTCAGCTTTTAGAACTTGGGTCAGCACTTTCTGCTTAACAATCGTAAGCAGCTGGACCTGATGCCATTCACATTAGTATGCTTCGGCACCTATATCAGTCAATCCTCGTAGTCCTCTTATGTCTTTTTAATCTTGTTTGGTCAGAGGAGGCTCTTTCCCATCTGTGGAAAACTGCCATTGTTGTGCCTTTTTCTGAACCGGGTACTTCAGGCCATGATGCCTCATACTATGGACCCATTGCTCTTAAGTGCGTAGTTTACAAGTTGTTGGAGCGTCTAATAATACACGTTAAGTGTGGTATTTAGAAACGCACAATAGTCTTTCCGCTCGTTAATTTGGCTTTCGAAAGGGCCGCTCCATTTTCGACTCTTTTACTCTGCTTAGATACCTATGTTCGTAATGCCTTTGCTAGTAACCATTTGGTTATCGCAGTTTTTTTCGATCTTGAAAAAGCTTATAACACTAAATGGAGATATAGCATCCTGGCCCAAGCTTATTCCTTAGGTTTCCGGGTCAACCTGCCAATTTTCCTTAAAAACTTCTTGTCTGAGAGACATGTCCGTGTCCGGGCTAATAATATGCTTTTCCCTGACTATAACCAAGCTGAAGATGTTTCTCAGGGATGTCCTTAGCACCATTCTTTTAATGATCTGGCCTCTGTTCTCCCATCTAATATTTAGTCATCACTTTATGTTGATGAGTTTGATACAGCTTGTGCAGGCGCTGACTGTTACCTCGTGGTAGCCTCACTCCAGAATGCTGTCGACCATGTTTCCCTTTGGGCCACTACTCATGGGTTTAAATTTTCTGGTACTGAAAAGCACCAGATTACTTTTACGAGACGTTTTGTTGTCTCTCAAACTCTATTATACCTGCATTGTTCACATATCCCTGAATGTGATATGGTTAGATTTCCTGGAAGCCCCACATTACTTCCCTGAAATCAACTTGACATAGGCGGCTGAACCTCCTTAAAACTCTCGTTCATATTTTATTGGAGGGGATGGGGGGATCGACGAACTCTCCTTCGACTTCATTTTTCCCTCATCTTATCAAAGCTTGATTATGGCTACCAGATATACTCTGCGGCCTCTCCTCCTTTCTAAACTTTATCCCATTCATCGTCAATAAAACGTTTGAGTCTAGGTGTTTTTCGTTCCTTCCCTGTTGAGAGCCTATTTGCAGAGGCGAATGTTACACCTTCGAACGATCAGCGTCATGCTCATTGTCTCCACGATTTTGTCTGCTCTCATAACCTCCCCGATCCTTCTGCATACAAGATAATAACGAACGATGGTAGAGGTCCATTGATTGATCTCCGCCCCTGTTTACTCCGTCCCTTTTCTCTCTGCATTCACTCTCTCTTGTCTTCTCTTCATTTACCCCCTCCCCCCCACCTCTTTATATGCTCATCAGGAATATAACCTTTTCCTTTCCTCTTTGGAGGTTCCGAAAATTCGAATCTGTTCTTCGCTATTGCCGTGAGCGAACGCTCAAATATCAACAACTGCTTCTCGCTCCCTTTTTCTTCCCCATTTCCGATCTCATTCTTATGCCATTGCAGTTTGCACTGATGGTTCTAAGTCCTCTGATGGTGCCTGGTTTACAGCAATGTTCCCGGGCAGTGTTGTGCGAGGTCATTTATTAAATTTAGCTAGCAATTTCATAGCTGAACTGTATGCAGTTCTCATCGCGATTATACGTGTTGCATCTATGCCAACATCAACAGTTGTGGTATTTTCAGATTCCTTTAGTGCCTTGCAGATTATCAAAAAAGTTTAATTCGCCTTATCTCCCAGTTCTTTGTATACAACTTTTATTGCGCTGCATTTCTAGCAAACACAAAGAAATCGTTTTCTGCTGGGTCCCTCATCAGTTGGATGTTCTCGGCAACGAGCAGGCGGACTCTACTGCATGGTCAGCTGTACTTGACCACGTTTCATTTAGGAGTATCCCATTCTCAGACTGTTTTTCTGTAATATCTAGCCACCATCGCAACCATTGGCAATAACGTTGGTCGAAGTTGATTCATAACAAAATATATTCTATGAAGCCATATTTAGGTTTCTGGTCTTCTTATAAATGTCGTGCTTGGGAGACTAAGATCTCCTGCCTTCACGCTAGTCACACGCATCTTACTCATGGGTATCTTATGGAGAGGCACCTAGTGCCACTCTGTGAGAACTGTCAGTTCCAATATCAGTTTGTCGTATTCTATTAGACTGTCCTGTCTGCCAGCGGGCACGCAGAATTTATCTCCGATGTCATCAACGCTCTAACAACCTTACTTTATCTTCCCTCCTCGCTGACGGTTCCACCTTTGGCAAAGACTTCCGGTTTGATTTTTTTTGCCAGTAACAGCTTTATTACACCAACTTTGGTTACATACACTTACTTTTCCACTCCTCACCGCCCATTCTAAATCTACCTTTGTTATTCTCGTCACTCTCACTGATCTGATCAGTTACATTACACTTGGTTATGGTTATATTAATAATGGGAGTATATTGGTACCGACACTCTTAAATGAGTGTGGAGCATGGGTTGTGAATGTTGCAGCGAGAAGGAGTACAAGAATAGTTAACAATACCGACAAGATGACATTAAGACACATGTGCCACTTCTGAGTATATTTATTGTAGACATTACGCCATCCAGTGGCTTTATCAATACAAATTCCAGGACATAATTTGAAGACAGTAGAACTTTATACAGAGGATGAGGTAATCAGTCCCCCAGCCTTGGAAATGGTGCAAAGAGCACCGTAGTCGTGGAACACGACTACATGTGTCTTAATTTCAGCGAGAAGGAGGCTGGGGGGAAATGGAGATGTCTTGTATGAGGGCAATATGTGAAATTCATAATATGTAGAGAATTCGTTGTTTGGAAATTGCAAATAGGTGTGGAATTACTTATTTTTCAGAGGGCTGAGGAGGGGTTGTTGAAGTGGTGTGGCCGTTTAGAGAGGATTGAGCAAAATAAGATGACTTGGAGGGTGTATAAATCTCTAGTAGAGGGAAGGCGAGTAGGGGTCTTCCTTGGATTGGATGGAGGGAGGGGTTTACCTGGAGTTTACCTGGAGAGAGTTCCGGGGGTCAACGCCCCCGCGGCCCGGTCTGTGACCAGGCCTCCTTAGGTCAGTGTCCCAGGATGCGACCCACACCAGTCGACTAACACCCAGGTACCCATTTTACTGATGGGGAACATAGACAACAGGTGGAAAGAAACACGTCCAATGTTTCTACTCTGGCTGGGAATCGAACCCAGGCCCTCACCGTGTGAAGCGAGAGCGTTAACCACCAGTAAAGGAGGTTTTGTGTGCAAGGGGCTTGGACATAAAGTAGGCATGTGTGATTGTGTTAGATAGGAGTGAGTGGAGATAATTGGATTTTAGGACTTGGAGAGTTGTTGGAGTGTGGGCAGGGTATTTGTGAAGGGATTCAGGGAGACCGGTTAGCCGCACTTGAGTTTCGAGGTGGGAAGTACAGTGCCTGCACTCTTAAGGAGAGGTTTGAAATATTTACTGTTTAGAGTGACATCTAAACTGTCGTATCTGCGAAGCAACTTTCCTCGGTGGGAAACAGCCAGCGTGTTAAAAAAATATGTTCAGAATTACCACAGTGAAAATATGGCGAAATTTCTAGATTAGGGTGACTTGTCAGAAAAAATATATATTTTGGTTTTCTTTATATTTATAATTTTGTTCATAATATTTCCGTACCTAATGGTCATAATCAGAAACAGATTTTTATCAGACCGGCTGTAGCTCAAATCTGCGATTTGCCACGTAATGTTTACCTGGAGTTTATCTGGAGGGAGTTCCGGGGGTCAACGCCCTCGCGGCCCGGTCTGTGACCAGTCCTCCTGGTGGATCAGAGCCTGATCAACCAGGCTGTTACTGCTGGCTGCACGCAATCCAACGTACGAGCCACAGCCCGGCTGGTCAGGAACCGACTTTAGGTGCTTGTCCAGTGCCAGCTTGAAGACTGCCAGGGGTGTATTGGTAATCCCCCTTATGTATGCTGGGAGGCAGTTGAACAGTCTCGGGCGCCTGACACTTATTGTATTGTCTCTTAACATGCTAGTGACACCCCTGCTTTTCATTGGGGGGATGTTGCATCGTCTGCCGAGTCTTTTGCTTTCGTTGTGAGTGATTTTCGTGTGCAAGTTCGGTACTAGTCCCTCTTGGATTTTCCAGGTGTATATAATCATGTACTCTCCCGCCTGCGTTCCAGGGAGTACAGGTTTAAGAATTTCAAGCGCTCCTAGTAATTGAGGTGTTTTATTTCCATTATGCGTGCCGTGAAGGTTCTCTGTACATTTTCTAGGTCAGCAATTTCACCTGCCATGAAAGGTGCTGTTAGTGTGCAGCTATATTCCAGCCTGGATAGAACAAGCGACCTGAAGAGTGTCATCATGGGCTTGGCATCACTAGTTCTGAAGGTTCTCATTATCCATCCTGTCATTTTTCTAGCAGATACAATTGATACAATGTTATGGTCCTTGAAGGTGAGATCCTCCGACATGATCACTCCCAGATCTTTGACGTTGGCTTTTCGCTCTATTTTGTTGCCGGAATGTGTTTTGTATTCTGATGAAGTTTTAATTTCCTCATGTTTACCATATCTGAGTAATTGAAATTTCTCATCGTTGAATTTCATATTGTTTTCTGCAGCCCACTGAAAGATTTGGTTGATATCTGCCTGGAGCCTTGCAGTGTCTGCAATGGAAGACTCTGTCATGCAGATTCGGTGTCATCTGCAAAGGAAGACACGGTGCTGTGGCTGACATCCTTGTCTATGTCAGATATGAGGATGAGAAACAAGATGGGAGCGAGTACTGTGCCTTGTGGACCAGAGCTTTTCACCGTACCCGCCTCAACTTTACTCTGTTGACTACTACTCTTTGTGTTCTGTTTTTGAGGAAATTATAGATTCATCTACCAAATTTTCCTGTTATTCCTTTAGCATGCATTTTGTGCGCTATTTCGCCATAGTCACACTTGTCGAAGGCTTTTGCAAAGTCTGTATATATTACATCTGCATTCTTTTTGTCTTCTAGTGCATCTAGGACCTTGTCGTAGTGATCCAGTAGTTGAGACAGACAGGAGCGACCTGCTCTAAACCCATGTTGCCCTGGGTTGTGTAATTGATGGGTATCTAGGTGGGTGGTGATCTTGCTTCTTAGGACCCTTTGAAAGATTTTTATGATATGGGATGTTAGTGCTATCGGTCTGTAGTTCTTTGCTAATGCTTTACTGCCCCCTTTGTGGAGTGGGACTATGTCTGTTGTTTTCAGTAACTGTGGGACGACCCCCGTGTCCATGCTCCCTCTCCATAGGATGGTAAAAGCTCGTGATAGGGGCTTCTTGCAGTTCTTGATGAACACGGAGTTCCATGAGTCTGGCCCTGGGGCAGAGTGCATGGGCATGTCATTTATCGCCTGTTCGAAGTCATTTGGCATCAAGATAACATCAGATAGGATTTTGTTTACCAAACTCTGTGGCTCTCTCATGCCGCGAACCAGACTCTCAGTCTGGTTCGCGGCTTGCTAAAAACTGAGTCATATTGGGACTTGAGTAGCTCACTCATTTCCTTGCTGTCATCTGTGTAGGACCCATCTTGTTTAAGTAGGGGCCCAGTACTGGATATTGTTCTCGACTTTTATTTCGCATAAGAAAAGAAATACTTTGGGTTTCTTTCGATTTCATTTATGGCTTTTAGTTCTTCCCGCGATTCCTGACTCCTATAGGATTCCTTTAGCTTAAGTTCGATGTTTGCTATTTCTCTGACCAGTGACTCCCTACGCATTTCAGATATATTGGCCTCTTTTAGCCACTCTGTTATGCTTTTCCGTCGCCTGTAAAGGGAACGCCTGTCTCTTTCTATTTTACATCTACTCCTTTTTCTTAAAGGAATAAGCCTTGAGCATACATCGAGTGCCACAGAGTTAATCTGTTCCAGGCATAAGTTGGGGTCTGTGTTGCTTAGTCTATCTTCCCAGCTTATATCATTTAGGACTTGGTTTACTTGGTCCCACTTTATGTTCTTGTTATTGAAGATGAATTTGGTGAAGGCTCTCTTGTGACTAATCTCATTTTGTCGGTCTGGGGCTCCGTACATACATGTCTGAACCTAGATTATGTTGTGATCTGAGTATATTGTTTTTGATATGGTGACATTTCGATCAGATCATCATTGTTAGTGAAGATGAGGTCTAGTGTATTCTCCAGCCTAGCAGGCTCTATTATTTGCTGGTTTAAGTTGAATTTTGTGCAGAGATTTAAAAGCTCGTGTGTGTGTGAGTTCTCGTCAGAGCTGCCTCCTGGTGCTATCACTTCAACAACATTGCTATATTTGCTATATTCCTCCATTTTAGGTACCTCAAGTTGAAATCCCCCAGGAGCAAGATGTTGGGAGCAGGAGCTGGAAGATTTTCCAGACAGTGGTCAATTTTTAACAGCTGTTCCTGGAATTGCTGGGACGTTGCATCTGGAGGCTTGTAGACTACCACAATGACTAGGTTTTGGTTCTCGATCTTTACTGCTAAAACTTCCACTACATCATTTGAGGCATTAAGCAGTTCTGTGCAAATAAGTGACTCTGCGATATGCAGGCCAACCCCCCCCCCCTTTTGCCTGTTCACTCTGTCGCATCTGTATAGGTTGTAACCTGGGATCCATATTTCGTTGTCCAAGTGATCCTTTATGTGGGTCTCTGTGAAAGCCGCGAACATTGCATTTGCCTCTGCAAGCAGTCCAAGGATGAAAGGTATTTTGTTGTTTGTTGCTGTCTTTAGACCCTGTATATTTGCAAAGAAGAATGTCATCGGACTGGTGGTATTGGTGGTACTGGGGGGACTTTTTTTTCTGGCTCTAGTATCTGTATCTGTTGGTTTGGAGTGGAGGCCATCGAATGTGATTCCACTCCAGAAATGACTGGATTTGGCGTACGATTTCTGTCATTTCCTGCCAGTTTTTTTTCTTCTTCCTGGCACTAAAAAAAACCTCTCCCTCGTGAGTGGCTGTGGCTACCCAGGTTTTCCCATGGCCTGGATGTTTTGTATCTTTTTGTTCCCTTTAGATGGAGTGCCTGGCAATTTAAGTTATAGCACTGTCTTTCCTGTACTGAAGAGGGACACATTTCAGGGTGAAGAAGCTTACAGGAAGGGAGTTTGCATTTTCCTGTTGTCATATGGGCACGGCATTTTCTAGGGTGGTCAAAGTCGCACGTCCCATCTGTTTTTCCAGATTTCCCATGCCTGCAGATACCAAGTGCATAGTATATGCACAGGCTTGGTTTCCGTTTCCCTTGAGTTTTTGTGACTGTATTCCCTGTTGGTGCATGTTTACCTGTGTCATTCCTATCCTCACTAGCACTAACAATGGAGCACTCACCAGTTGTTTCTGGTAATATATCCTCACTATTGCTAGTGGAGTCCCCTTGTTTGCTATCTCCTGTGGTATTACTAGTTTGTAATACTGGTTTTATCTTGACCTTGACTACACTTGTTTCCCAGCTACAGCTCCTGTCTCCCTCGAGGTCATTTATATACATTCCCTCATGCGTACATTTACTGTCAACCTGGACAGCACCTCCATCCTCAACATTACTGTCTCCCAGGACATCACCATTACTGTCTCCCAGGACAGCACCTCCAGCTTCACCATTACTGTCTACCAAGACAGCACTTCCAGCCTCATATTTACTGTCTACCAGGGCAGCACCTCCAGCCTTACAGTTTCTGACTACATGGCCAGCACCAAGGGCAATACCATCCAGCCCAGACTTTTTATTTTCCCATCTGTTATAGAATGCTTCCAGGTTTTCTATGAAGGCTGCTTTGATGTTATCCTCTTTTAATACCAGTGTGATTTTAGTCCACAGATTGATCTCATTTGGGCATACCCAAAAACACTTCCCTGATTTAATACTGCTTGTAGTGTGATATTTAAACAATTTGTTCCCATGACCGGTCTCACTCGATCAGAAAATAAATTATTTAATCACAATGCACCAGACCAGAGCTAACAAGTATTATAATTGGTTTAAAAAAAACTCATTGACAAAAATATTAAGAACACCATTGAACTGATGGATATTGACCAGAGATAGGTAGAAATACTTGATTTGTTGACTTAAGAGTTATTCAGGATCACATATATACCTGTACATAATCCAGTATCACTTAATGTCAGTACCCGATCAGCCGGGCTGTGGTTCGCAGGTTGGACTATATGCAGCCAGCAGTAATAGCCTGGATGATCAGGCCCCGATCCAACGGGAGGCCTGGTCAAGGACTGGGCCACGACAGCACTGACTGCCGGAACACTCTCCATGTAGACGCCAGGTAGACCTGCAAGATGAAAGTCAATGTCTGCCTTACAGAAAGTAATTCACTCTTAACAGGTCCTCTGATTCATTTGCTCTGCAAGATGAGTGAATAATTTTTTTTTCACTCGCTGTGTCTTTGCTTCTAGCATAAAATTAGTATATCTGTGTTAGTCTACTGGTGTGAGTAACTCTCAGGTGTGAGTAACTCTCTGGTGTAACTCTCTGGTGTAACTCTCTGGTGTGAATAACTCTCTGGTGTGAGTAACTCTCTGGTGTGAGTAACTCTCAGGTGTGAGTAACTCTCTGGTGTAACTCTCTTGTGTGAATAACTCTCTGGTGTGAGTAACTCTCTGGTGTGAGTAACTCTCAGGTGTGAGTAACTCTCTGGTGTAACTCTCTGGTGTGAATAACTCTCTGGTGTGAGTAACTCTCTGGTGTGAGTAACTCTCAGGTGTGAGTAACTCTCTGGTGTAACTCTCTGGTGTGAATAACTCTCTGGTGTGAGTAACTCTCTGGTGTGAGTAATTATCAGGTGTGAGTAACTCTCTGGTGTAACTCTCTGGTGTGAGTAACTCTCAGGTGTGAGTAACTCTCTGGTGTGAGTAACTCTCTGGTTTGAGTAACTCTCAGGTGTGAGTAACTCTCTGGTGTAACTCTCTGGTGTGAATAACTCTCTGGTGTGAGTAACTCTCTGGTGTGAGTAACTCTCTGGTTTGAGTAACTCTCAGGAGTGAGTAACTCTGGTGTAACTCTCTGGTGTGAATAACTCTCTGGTGTGAGTAACTCTCTGGTGTAACTCTCTGGTGTGAATAACTCTCTGGTGTGAGTAACTCTCTGGTGTGAGTAACTCTCTGGTGTAACTCTCTGGTGTGAGTAACTCTCAGGTGTGAGTAACTCTCAGGTGTGAGTAACTCTCTGGTGTGAGTAACTCTCTGGTGTGAGTAACTCTCAGGTGTGAGTAACTCTCTGGTGTGAGTAACTCTCTGGTGTGAGTAACTCTCAGGTGTGAGTAACTCTCTGGTGTGAGTAACTCTCAGGTGTAAATAACTCTCAGGTGTGAGTAACTCTCAGGAGTGAGTAACTATCTGGTGTGAGTAACTCTCTGGTGTGAGTAACTCTCAGGTGTGAGTAACTATCTGGTGTGAGTAACTCTCTGGTGTGAGTAACTCTCAGGTGTGAGTAACTCTCTGGTGTGAGTAACTCTCTGGTGTGAGTAACTCTCAGGTGTGAGTAACAGGAGTGAGTAACACTCAGGTGTGAGTAACTATCTGGTGTGAGTAACTCTCTGGTGTGAGTAACTCTCAGGTGTGAATAACTCTCTGGTGTGAGTAACTCTCTGGTGTGAGTAACTCTCAGGTGTGAGTAACAGGAGTGAGTAACACTCAGGTGTGAGTAACTCTCTGGGTAATGGTTTAACATACAATAGAGAAAAACTGCTTGAACCAATCACTGAAACAAGTTGAGGTTGGATAACAAGCAACGTTTACCTTGACCCAAAAAAAAAAAAAAAAAAAAAAATAGAAAACGTGAACAAGACATTATGCAGAGGAAGTTTACATTGCATGTTTGATAAATTCCCGCATTTAAGACAGTGCCATGATTTATGGCGACAATTTAGAGCGCGAGCGACTTTTATTGTATTGTTTATATGGACATACAAGGCTGGCGCCTCCATTATCTGATTTCACAGCTGGTTGCTCTGACTATTTGTTACAGACGAAGATTTAATGCTCAGTAAAGCAACACGATTTGTTAGTTGTATGTTCCAACAACTGAGCTTTAGTTGTGTGACAAACTTTGAAAGTTCATCTACACCATAAGACCACCACTAGCACATTGATTCTTTTATCGAACAAGACCGTTAGTACCAAAATGAACTTCTAGTCACCTCACCATACCGCTGAGAGTGTTACCAACCACTGTTGATAGTCCTATGAAGTAGCGAGTACACCTTCCACTAGATAGAAAATAATATTAGAATTACCAACCACTGTTGATAGTCCTATGAAGTAGCGAGTACACCTTCCACTAGATAGAAAATAATATTAGAATTACCAACCACTGTTGATAGTCCTATGAAGTAGCGAGTACACCTTCCACTAGATAGAAAATAATAGAATTACCAACCACTGTTGATAGTCCTATGAAGTAGCGAGTACATCTTCCACTAGATAGAAAATATTAGAATTACCAACCACTGTTGATAGTCCTATGAAGTAGCGAGTACACCTTCCACTAGATAGAAAATAATAGAATTACCAACCACTGTTGATAGTCCTATGAAGTAGCGAGTACACCTTCCACTAGATAGAAAATAATATTAGAATTACCAACCACTGTTGATAGTCCTATGAAGTAGCGAGTACACCTTCCACTAGATAGAAAATAATATTAGAATTTCAAAAGCTTTCTCCGCAGGCGAAGATATCTGAATAAAATTTCTAATTACAGTTTTTTTGTGTATTTTTATCGTCTACATCTTGTTTGTGTTTCCATACCATCTACTGATCACCTCAGATTTCACAAAGAAATGCAAAAGGTGATGCCAAGGCCATTTGCATCATAACCAGAGCAGAGATGACGCCTCCTCTGCTTCACTGTTCACCCTATGTATATGTAATATTTTCTGCCATTACCTCTTGAACGACCTGACAAAACATCAACAAAAGAAACCCAATCTGTAATGTAGGTATCCGATGAGCCAATAGTTACCGTATTTCGCGGCATATAAAACGCGGGCTATAAGACTTGTTTTAGTTTCAGTGGCTCAGCATCGGACGTAACTGGGAGAGCTCCAGCCTATCCAACACCCCAAAGTTATAGTCCCCGTCACTGATCTTCAGTTTATAGGACGCATTATGGTTTTTGGAGACATTTTATGGAAAAAAATGCATCTAATAAGCCGCGAAATACGGTATCTGTTCTTTAATATGGAACTGATTTAAAGCTAGTAATTTTCCTTGTCTACTGTTTGCTACGGCCCCGCGATCTCCAAAATATACTATTTTTTCTGAAACTACGGAGTAATCATTGAAATGTTTAAATATTGTATCGCTGATTGTAAATTTGTCTTCGGTGACAAGTTCAGTTATCCTGAACTTTGTCGTGTTGTTAGAATATTTTTAGTCGCCTGTAACTCATAACATGTACAAGAAATGTTTTGTTTTACAACAAATTTAAAAAAAAATCTTTCTTTTACTTAACATAATAATTATTGATGGAAGTTGATGTTCTATGCATGAGGCAAGGAAAGGTGTGATGAATTCTCCTTACAAATACAAATACAAACGTTCATTTGTCTGTAAAGATTACAATGTGGGGTTTACACATAATAAGATATAGGTTACAATATCTTATAATGGTTACTAAGTACCAAGAAGGCCACTATCACGCCTAGCATGATTAGGCATTTCGGGAAGACCTAGAATAATTCTTACTCTATATTGCTACAGGTTATGGGATATTGATATTAAAGCTAGGTGACTGTATTACAGTTTGTAAATTTAGTAATGAGACTGGTTCTGTCTTGACATGATACACAGTTTCTATTAAAGCTCTTATACTGGAGTATCTCGGCCAAACTTATGATTTATTAGGCAATAACTTCATTCGAAATCAATAACTTCATTCGAAATTTGATGTTAATAGTCATTTGGGTGAGTGTAAGTGTAAATTGGGGGGAATTACAGATATCGAGAGTAGGTCTAGTTTGTTTTTTATGTGTGCATGATACAATTAAGAGAATAGGTGATTTTCATGTAGTTAGCTGATGGTGGGGTGTGTCAAAGAGATAAAATGCTTTTTAATGGTAGTTTTGAAAGTGGTGGTTGTGTCTGCAGTTCTAGTGTTGTCAGGCAAGGAGTTCCAGATTTTAGGCTCTTTAATGTACATTGAATTCTTATACAGATTTAGCCGGACACGGGGAATGTCATAGAGATTTTTGTGCCTGGTGTTGTGCCTGTGGGTTCTGTCATAACTATCGACAAGGTGGTGTTTTAGTTCAGGGTTAATATTGCAATTTATGGTTCTGTAAATATAATTCATACTGCTTCTTTTTGTTGGGTTGTTATTGGCTTTAGGTGTGTTGCTGTTGTTGATCCCCAAGCACAAATAGCATAGGGATAGATGCATGAAAAGTATAGCGTGAGAAGGGCTGATTGCTGCACGTAATAACATATTTTACAGAGGGTCCCAACCATTTTGGATACTTCTTTTGTTATGTGTTGGATAGTGGTGCTGAATTTCAGGTTGCTGTCAGGGTGTTGGCCCAGGAATTTGCCCTCATTATGTTTAGCAATAAGAGCGTTGTCGATCTTAATGTTCAGTTGTGCAACACCTGCTCTGTTATCAAACATAATATAGAAGGTTTTGTCAGTGTTCAGTGTAAGTTTGTTGGCTGTCATCCAAGTAGATATTTTTCGTATCTCCTAGTTAACAATGGTGTTGAGTGTGGCAAGACTTGGGTGGGAGATTACATAAGTCATGTCGTCAGCAAAGAGAATTGGTTTCAGGTGTTGTAATACGTTGGGAAGATCATTGATATATAAGATGAAGAGCAGGGGACCAAGGACACTTCCCTGTGGCACGCCAGTATCAAGTGGTCGTGTTGATGAGGTTGTGCCTTTAATGGTAACGTACTGATACATGTTAGTAAGGAAGGATTTGAAATATACAAGTGCATGGCCTCTTATACCATAATGGTCAAGTTTGTGGAGTAGGATGCCATGGTCTACTGTGTCAAAAGCTTTCCGTTGATCAATTAAAAGTCCTAATGGATATTCGTTATTTTCCAGTGTTGTGTAAAGCAGGTCTAGCATTTTTACAATTGCATTGTTTGTGCTTTTATTTTTTCTGAAGCCAAATTAGCAGGGGTTGAGTATGCTTTGTGCTGTTATATACGGACATAATCTCTTGTGTACGAGTTTCTCGAAGATTTTGGATAGCAACGGTAAGTCTGATATTAGCCTGTAGTTGTTTACATCTGTGGGGTCACCACCTTTGTGTATTAGTGTAACCCTTGCTGCCTTGAAAAGTGTAGGGAAAGTGCTAGCTTCTAGTGATTTGTTAAAAAGTAATGCAATAGCACGCGAAAGGACATGGGCCGCTCGCTTGTGCAATAATGGTGGGACTTGAGACAGATTCCCTGATTTATTTTTAAGTGACATTATAATCGTGGTGACTTCAGTGGGCTCGGTAGGTGCAAGATAGAAGGTTGGGAAATTTCAATCTAAGTAATCACATGCTCGAGCGTTGGTACCTGGGATTTCACAGGCGAGATTTGATCCTATGGTTAAGAAGAAGTCATTTATCTTGTTAACTGTATCAGTAGGCTGTAGATGTGTTTCCTTCGGTTTAGTTAGGACAATATCCCTAGTTTTTTTCAGTTTGTGTGTGTTTTCCAGTTTTTTTTTAAATCTCCTCTTGTTTCAGTGAATCTGCTAAAGTAGTACAATAGTTTGGAGAGAACTGATGCATATTGTTTAATAATATCCTAGTGTATTAAACCCTGCCGATATTGCTTTTCATATTGATGTTTCTTGTCAATGGATCTTAGTATGCTGCTAGTTAGCCATGGGCAACCTAGCCGTTTATTCGTAATCTGTTTCGTTTTTATAGAACAATGTTTGTTGTATAGTCTAAGTAATTTATTAAGAAATATGTCTGCCCACTCATCGATACCATTGGCATTGGAGAATTCTGCAGGTCAGTCAACCGTCTCTAGCTCTGGTAGGTAAGACACATAGGCAACAGTTAGGCAACTTTATTCCGAAACGTTTCGCCTACACAGTAGGCTTCTTCAGTCGAATACAGAAAGTAGGCAGGAACAGTAGAGATGTGAAGACGATGTAATCAGTCCATCACCCTTGAAGTCGTAGAATTTGAGGTTGTCAGTCCCTCAGCCTGGAGAAGTTCAGTTCCATAGTCAGGAACTGTCTGAAGATCAAGCGACAGTGCGGAGACTTAAATATTGTCGGAAGGAGATGTGCAGAGTAGTAGTAGTAGTAGTAGTGAGAATGTAGCCACTGAGAGGTCATGTCCCTCTCAGATCCAATAATTCTCACTTGAAAAAGTTGTCCAAGGTGTTTTCTGTACCAAGATGCCATGTGTTGCAGTGTCTGACAAGATGAACATCCAAATGGTAATCAATACCGCCAGGTTGGTAGGTAAGACACATAGACAACAGTTAGGCAACTTTATTCCGAAACGTTTCGCCTACACAGTAGGCTTCTTCAGTCGAATACAGAGAGGGACATGACCTTCAGTCGAATACAGAGAGGGACATGACCTCTCAGTGGCTACATTCTCACTACTACTACTCTGCACCTCTCCTTCCGACAGTATTTAAGTCTCCGCACTGTCGCTTGATCTTCAGATAGTTCCTGACTATGGAACTGAACTTCTCCAGGCTGAGGGACTGACAACCTCAAATTCTACGACTTCAAGGGTGATGGACTGATTACATCGTCTTCACATCTCTACTATTCCTGCCTGCTTTCTGTATTCAACTGAAGAAGCCTACTGTGTGAAGGCGAAACGTTTCGGAATAAAGTTGCCTAACTGTTGCCTATGTGTCTTACCTACCAACCTGTCGGTATTGTATACCATTTGGATGTTCGTCTCTAGCTCTGCTGTGAAGTTACTGATTGAGGCCTCATCATGGAGTCTTAAATGAAACTTTGTTGTATTACACTGGTGGTTTACTAATGTTTGTTAAGAGGAAGGTCGGGTAGTGGTCAGTAGTGCTGTCTGCGATTATCCCTGATTTAAGAGGGGCTAGTATAATATGATCAATTATGGTCGCACTTGTCTCAGTCAGCCTGGTTGGTTTAGTTATTGTTGGTATGAGAAGTGTGTTGTTCATATTGTTGATGAAATCTGTTACTGGTTGGTCATCTGGTAGGTCAAGGTTGATGTTGAAGTCTCCGGCAAAGCGAAGGTGGTGCTTGTTCATTTGGTTGTTTGTTATTAGTGTTTTTAATTTATCGCTAAAATTTGGGATGTTTATATGAGGTATCCGGCAAATGGCACCAATTGTTATAGGAATCTTAGGGTTTTTTACAGTAAGATTAGCGAAAATATATTCTGCATATTCATCACTATAGCAAGTGTTGTTATAACATGACAGATTATTAGAGTATTAGAGTAGTATGGTGTGCAGTTGTGGATTGCTGTGTATCCTGGTAGTGAGTAGATATCTACTGTGTTCTGCTTAAGCCATGTTTGAATGAGAATAATACAGGAGAAGGTTGTCTTTAGGTCATCAAGCAGAGCCAGGAGGTCATCATAGTGTTTGCTCAAGGAACTGATATTGCAAATAAGAACTGTAATATTTTTGGAAGTATTTAGAACACTGCTGGCTTGTGATGCTCTGTAATAGTGGCAAGTACTTTCCATTAAATTTTGATTGGGAGTTAGATTATAAAAGTTTAGATCCGGGTCGACGTGATCATTCATCATTCAGCTTAAATAGTATTTACTTATATCATATATAGTGTAGTGAGTTCTAGTACTGATATCTGTAATAGAGGGATGTTTGGACAAGTATATAGCTAATTCATGTTGGTTAAATAGAGTCTAGTATCAAATAAACATAATGAATTTGGTGTTGACTATGTATTAAGCTAGAATGAACTAAAGTATTAACTAGACACATGTTTAAAGAAATCCGATCATCATACAATCGTACGAATACTCTTAATACAACCACAAAATGCAAAGAATTTAAAGGCATAATACCATGACTGGAGCAATACACAAATAACCAGCACTTAAGAGAGTGAATCTTATGACGTCATTAGTGGTCCAAGTAAGACTGAAACGTAGTCATAAGTTTCAACCTCGTATGTCCGGGTTATTTGTGCACAAAATGTAAATAGGACGGAGTAAATTAACATCTTTGTTTTCAGAGTTCTGAGGACATGTAGCAGTAAGTTATTTGTTAGGTATGTGCGGAGTCTATTAAACCGAATTATGCTGGTAATATACACCTATATTCAACAAATCATTTAGTAAAGACAAATGAAATATTCTGCAAAAATGAGCAAGATGTAGAATATTCACTTGAGACTACGTTGGGACTCCATTAAACTCTCGGGGATAATGAAAGTTGTAGTTCAAAGCGAAATAAAAATTACACAAAACCCTAGTAAAATATTTATCACGAAATATTAACAGTTCACTACCGTCTACTCCATTTAAAATTCATATTAATTTCTATAATTTTATGTACATATGCAACATATATTGTAAGTCATATTATCGTCTTAAACAATAAACAAGTTATTGCCTAACTTGAGACTTACTGGAGGGAAGAACAATATTTGTTGTATACTGGAGGAAAGTAGTGGAGGTTGAAGCTGAATGTCAGCTGGTGTGTGCAGAGTGTCAGGTGGAATGTGAACAACAACAGCTGGTGGGTGAAAGGTGGCCACTGGTGTGTAAACGATGTCAGCTGGTGTGTGAACTCTGGTGGCTGATGTGTGAATGATAGTAGCAGGTGGGTGAACGGCGCCAGCTGGTGTTTGAACTCTGGTGGCTGATGTGTGAATGATAGGAGCAGGTGGGTGAACGGCGCCAGCTGGTGTTTGAACTCTGGTGGCTGATGTGTGAATGATAGGAGCAGGTGGGTGAACGGTGTCAGCTGGTGTGTGAACTCTGGTGGCTGATGTGTGAATGATAGGAGCAGGTGGGTGAACGGCGCCAGCTGGTGTTTGAACTCTGGTGGCTGATGTGTGAATGATAGGAGCAGGTGGTGAACGGTGTCAGCTGGTGTGTGAACTCGGTGGCTGATGTGTGAATGATAGCAGCAGGTGGGTGAACGGTGTCAGCTGGTGTGTGAACTCTGGTGGCTGATGTGTGAATGATAGGAGCAGGTGGGTGAACGGTGTCACCTGGTGTGTGAACTCTGGTGGCTGATGTGTGAATGATAGCAGCAGGTGGGTGAACGGTGTCAGCTGGTGTGTGAACTCTGGTGGCTGATGTGTGAATAATATCAGCAGGTGGGTGAACGGCGCCAGCTGGTGTTTGAACTCTGGTGGCTGATGTGTGAATAATATCAGCAGGTGGGTGAACGGCGCAAGCTGGTGTGTGAACTGAGTTAGCTGATGTGTGAATGATACCAACAGGTGGGTGAAAGGTGTCAGCTGGTGTGTGAACATAGTCAGCTGGTGTGCGAACTGTGGCAGCTGGAGCGTGAACAGTGTATAAAACATATTCCAACCACACACTAGAGGGAAAAACAAATGTAAAAGACCTGGGAGTGATAATGTCAGAGGATTTCACTTTCAAAGATCACAACATTGTATCAAACGCATCTGATAGAAAAATGACAAGATGGGGTATGGGAATCTTCAAAGCTAAGGATGCCAAGCCCATGACGACACTCATCAAGTCACTTGTTCTATCTAGGCTGGAATATTGCTGGACACTAACAGCACCTTTCTAGGCAGGTGAAATTGCTGACCTAGAAAATGTACAGTTACTGGGAACACTTGAAGTTCCTCAACCTGTACTCCCTAGAACGCAGGCGGGAGAGATACATGATTATATACACTTGGAAAATCTTAGGGACATTAGTACCAAACATGCACACAAAAATCACTCCCTATGAAAGAAAAGATTCGGCAGACGATACAACAATCCTTCACTGAAAAGCAGGAGCGCCATTAGCATGATATGAAACAACACAATAAGTGTCAGAGGCTTAAGACTGCTCAACCTCCTCCCAGCATACATAAGGGGGATTACCAATAAACCCTTGGCTGTCTTTAAGAAGGCGCTGGACAGGCATCTAGAGTCAGTCAGTACCTATCCAGCTGTGCTGTGGTTCGTATGTCGGTTTGCGTGCGGCCAACAGTAACTGCCTGGTTGATCAGGTCCTGATCCTACCATCATGTAAAACAATTACAGGATTCCGCTTTACACTCACATAGCAGGACTGTAGTACCTCCCTGGGTGGTTGCTCTCTACCAACCTACTACCTACAATATAATATATATATATATATATATAATATATATATATATATATATATATAATATATATATATATATATATATATATATATATATATATATATATATATATATATATATATATATATATATATATATTCAACAAGTCGGCCGTCTCCCACCGAGGCAGGGTGACCCAAAGAGAAAGAAAATCCCCAAAAAGAAAATACTTTCATCATCATTCAACACTTTCACCTCACTCACACATAATCACTGTTTTTGCAGAGGTGCCCAGAATACAGCAGTTTAGAAGTATATACGTATAAAAATACACAATATACATCTCCAAACTGCCAATATCCCAAACCCCTCCTTTAGAGAGCAGGTACTGGACTTCTCATTTCCAGGACTCAAGTCCAGTTATATAAAATAACCGGTTTCCCTTAATCCCGTCACTAAATATTACCCTGCAAACACTCCAACAGATCGTCAGGTCCCAAATACCATTTGTCTCCATTCACTCCTATCTAACACGCTCACGCACGCTTGCTGGAAGTCCAAACCCCTCGCCCACAACACTTTCTTTACCCCCTCCCTCCAACTTTTTCGAGGACGACCCCTACCCCGCCTTCTTTCCCCTAAAGATTTGTACGCTCTCCATGTCATTCTACTTTGATCCATTCTCTCTAAGTGACCAAACCACCTCAACAAACCCTGTTCAGCCCTCTGACTAATACTTTCATTAACTCCACACCTTCTCCTAATTTCCACACTCCGAATTTTCTGCCTAATATTTACACCACATATTGCTCTTAGACAGGACATCTCCACTGCCTCCAACCGCCTCATTTCTGCAGCATTTACAACCCAAGGTTCACACCCATATAAGAGTGTTGGTACTACTATACTTTCATACATTCCCTTCTTTGCCTCCATAGATAACATTTTTTGCCTCCACATATACCTCAATGCACCACTCACCTTTTTTCCTTCATCAATTCTATGATTAACCTCATCCTTCATAAATCCATCTGCTGACACGTCAACTTCCAAATATCTGAAAACATTCACTTCTTCCATGCTCCTCCTCCCCAATTTGATATCCATTTTTTCTTTATCTAAATCACTTGATACTCTCATCACCTTACTCTTTTCCATGTTCACTTTCAACTTTCTACCTTTACACACATTCCCCTAACATTTACAATTTTTCTTTAGAATCTCCCATAAGCACAGTATCATCATCAAAAAGTAACTGTGTCACTTCCCATTTTGTATTTAATTCCCCATAATTTAATCCCACCCCTCTCCCGAACATCCTAGCATTTACTTCTTTTACAACCCATCTATAAATATATTAAACAACCATGGTGACATTACACATCCCTGTCTAAGACCTACTTTTACAGGGAAGTAGTCTCCCTCTCTTCTACACACCCTATCCTGAGCCTCACTATCCTCATAAAAACTCTTTACAGCGTTTAATAACTTACCACCTATTCCATATACTTGCAACATCTGCCACATTGCTCCCCTATCCACTCTATTATATGCCTTTTCTAAATCTATAAATTCAATAAAAACTTCCATACCTTTGTCTAAATACTGCTCACATATATGCTTCAATGTAAACACTTGATCTACACATCCCCTACCCACTCTAAAACCTCCTTTCTCATCTGCAATTCTACATTCTGTCTTACCTCTAATTCTTTCAATAATAACCCTACTGTACACTTTTCCTGGTATACTCAGTAAACTTATTCCTCTATAACTTTTACAATCTCCTTTGTCCCGCTTCCCTTTATATAAAGGGACTATACACCCTCTCCGCCAATCCCTAGGTACCTTCCCCTCTTTCATACATTTATTAAACAAAAATACCAACCACTCCAACACACTGTCCCCCCCTGCTTTTAACATTTCTGTCACGATCCCGTCAGTTCCAGCTGTTTTACTCCCCTTCATTCTACGTAATGCCTCACGCACCTCTCCAACACTAATATCCTGCTCTTCTTCATTCCTAAAAGATGACATACGTCCCTGGCCATTGCATGAAATTACCGCTTCGTCGACATTTAAAAGTCCCTCAATATATTCTCGCCATCTACCCAAAACCTCCATCTCCCCATCACTAACTCCCCTACTCTGTTTTTAACTGGCAAATCCATTTGTTCTCTAGGCTTTCTTAACTTGTTTAACTCACTCCAAATTTTTTTCTTATTTTCATTAAAATTCCTTGACAGTACCTCTCCTACTCTATCATCTGCTCTCCTTTTGCACTCTTTCACCACTCTCTTCACCTTTCTTTTACTCTCCATATACTCTACTCTTCTTATAACACTTCTACTTTGTAAATACCTCTCATAAGCTACCTTTTTCTCTTTTATCACACCCTTTACTTCATCATTCCATCAATCACTCTTCTTTCCTCCTGCACCCACCCTCCTATAACCACAAACTTCTGCCCCACATTCTAATATTGCATTTTTAAAACTGTTCCAACCCTCTTCAACCCCCCCCCCACTACTCATACCCACCTTTTTGCAAATAGTTATATTTCACTCAAACTTCCTCCTCCCTTAGTTTATACACTTTCACCTCCCTCTTACATGTTGTTGCCATTTTCCTCTTTTCCCATCTACCTCTTACTCTAACTGTAGCTACAACTAGATAATGATCCGATATATCAGTTGCCCCTCTATAAACGTGTACATCCTGGAGCCTACCCATCAACCTTTTATCCACCAATACATAATCTAACAAACTACTTTCATTACATGCTACATCATACCTTGTATATTTATTTATCCTCTTTTTCATAAAATATGTATTACTTATTACCAAACCTCTTTCTACACATAGCTCAATTAAAGGCTCCCCATTTTCATTTACCCCTGGCACCCCAAATTTACCTACTACTCCCTCCACAACATTTTTTCCAACTTTAGCATTAAAATCACCAACCACAAGTACTCTCACACTTTGTTCAAAACTCCCCACGCAATTACTCAACATTTCCCAAAATCTCTCTCTCTCCTCTATACTTCTCTCTTCCCTAGGTGCATATACACTTACTACAACCCACTTCTCATATCCAACCTTTATTTTACTCCACATAATCCTTGAATTATTACATTTATAGTCCCTCTTTTCCTGCCATAGGTTATCCTTCAACATTATTGCTACTCCTTCTTTAGCTCTAACTCTATTAGAAACACCTGACCTAATCCCAATTATTCCTCTCCACTGAAACTCACCCATCCCCTTCAGCTTTGTTTCACTAAAGCCAGGATATCCAGCTTCTTCTCATTCATAACATCCACAATCATTTCTTTCTTATCATTCGCACAACATCCACGCACATTCAGACTTCCCACTTTGACAATTTTCTTATTATTATTCTTTTTAGTATTTATTACAGGGAAAAGGGTTACTAGCCCATTGTTCCCGGCATTTTAGTTGACTTTTTCAACACGCATGGCTTACGGAGGAAAGATTCTCATTCCACTTCCCCATGGATATAAAAAGAAAAGTAATTAGAACAAGAACTAAGATAAAATCAAAGAAAACTCAGATGAGTGTGTATAAATAAGCGTGTACATGTATGTTTAGTGTGACCTAAGTGTAAGTAGAAGTAGCAAGACGTACCTGTAATCTTGCATATTTATGAGACAGACAAAAGACACCAGCAATCCTACCGTCATGTAAAACAATTACAGGCTTTCGTTTTACACTCACTTGGCAGAACGGTAGTACTACCTTCCACGCATCCTACCCACCCAGTATGTGATACTCCTCTCCTACAGTTTATTCTAGGAAAGATGGATGCCAACCAGGAGGAAGCGAGCAGCCAGGGAAATGGTACGGCTGGCAATACTAGGAGAGGCAAGTGCCGGTCGTGCTTAGAGCTTCGTTGTCTCAACTCTAATGGTTTCCTCCGCAAACTCTATAGCTGCCCTGGTTCAGGATGTCCTCCTGTGGCAAGTGATGATCCAGATCCACCTCAGGCATCTGAACCCACTCAAACAGACCTCATCTCATCAGATGATATCTTGGAAGCAATTAAAGCTACAAGTACCAGGACACTCACACATTCCCAAAGCAGCCGGTCCACATGCAGCTAGGAAACTTTTAGTCCTCTTAAAATAAGTAAACGATGGTTCCACTATCCTAAATGCTCCACCATTATAACTCAGGATCAACGAGTCTGACCAGGTTAAGACTCAACAGGACTTATTGTGAATACTCTGGGAAGATTCCAGTGAAGCGAGAAGACATTTCTGTGCACCGTTTCAAGGTAAATTGTGGAAGTGTTGTGCAATTTGTGAATGTTGGTGAGTGATGGTAGTGAGGAAGACGGCCAGTGGAGGGGTGGGGGAGTGTAAGGCCTACACTGTGTATGAGTACCGGCCAAGATTATCGTACATACAAACCTCGAAAAGCTCTTATAAAAACATCTATATCCAGCACCATGCACCATGCTTCCAGTTAACTTGGAAATGATTGTGTCGATGCATGGACTATTTAGAGGCATATGTTATGGAAAAACAATGTGAAATTAATGTTAACGAGGGAGTGACCAGTCAGTGCATCCACTCCCACGTCACGGGGGTGGGTGGAAGAGGTGGGATGTGTAACTAGATGGTGAGTGAACACATTGGTTCAGCAGTGTCCATACCCACATTGTTCATAGTGTACATGGGAAACAAATAAAGTTATGTGTATTGTAAGACAGTGTGAACAATATATAGTGTGCAAGTCCATGTGTATTGTACTCCCCGGGATAACCCCACTCAACAACCTGCGCCTCCCCCACCTAATTCCCAGGGGAAGTTTTTCCCATCCCCTCCCAGCCCCTCACCAGTCCCTCACCAGCTTCTCAAACTCCACCAGGCCACCACCGTCAAGTTCACTACCTTCCACGCACCATACCCACCCAGCATGTCATATTCCACTCCTAGTGTCTAGTCTAGCAGATGGATGCCAACCAGGAGGAAGCAAGCAGCCAGGGAAATGACACGGCTGGCAATACTAGGAGAGGCAAGTGTCGGTCATGCTTACAGCTTCGTTGTCTCAACTCTAATGGTTTCCTCCGCAAACACGGTAGTTGCCCTGGTTCAGGATGTCCTCCTGTGGAAAGTGATGATCCAGAGCCACCTCAGGCACTCCAACAGATTTCATCTCATCAGACAATCTCTTGGAAGCAATTAAAGCATCAGGTACGAGGACACTCACACATATTCCCAAAGCAGCCCGTCCACACGCTGCTGGAAAACTTACAGACCTCCTGAAAAAAATAAACGATGGTTCCACTATCTTAAATCCTCCTCCAACCATCAAGACATGGCACAACTTGCTACTTTTTGGCAATGTCTGCTTAGCTGTGCCGGAAAGAAAGGGAAAGAGGCTACCCTCAATGATAATTAAATCCTTAAGATATTTTCCTAGAGTTAATAACCTCATTCGCCTTCCCCATCAACACAAAAAAGGGAGATGCAGAACCCCCACTCACTTTACTGACAGTGAAAAAGTCAGAGTCCAGGTGAGCAAGAAAATTGAAAAGGGCATCACAGTGGGGACAATCAGAATTATTACCAGTGAAGATACAGTTGCTCCCAGGGATGCTGACACGGCTGAAGCACTTAGAGGAGAGCACCCTGCCAGGGAAACCAGTGGCACCAACATTTCCAACACCTCTGTCCCCACTATGGAACCATTGATTGTGGAAGACTCAGACATTTACAAAGCAATAATGTCGTTCCCATCTGGCTCTCCTGGGGGTTACACTGGAATAAGGCCACAGCATTTAAAGGAAATGGTTAATCCAGTTATTGGGGAAATTGCAGAGACACTGCTTTCAGAGATCACAAGGTTCGTCAAAAATTCCTTGGCTGGTCTGATTCCTGATGAAATTAGACCTTTCTTTTTTGGTGCAACACTTTGTGCACTTAAAAAGAAGAATGGAGAAATTCGGCCCATTGCAGTAGGCAACATGTTACGCCGCCTCGTATCCAAAGCTGCTGTCCGAAGTATTCGTGCACAGGCAGCCATGATGCTTCAACCAAACCAGCTTGGCTTTGGGGTCTCTCAAGGAAGTGAAGCAGCGGTTCATGCAACAAGGGCGTATATCAACAACCTGCCTGAGGACAATGCAGTGGCAAAATTAGATTTCAAGAATGCGTTCAATCTCATGAAAAGAGACGTGGTATTAGCAGCAGTACAAGAACATTTCCCTAGTCTCTTCCCTTTTGTTTCAGCTGGGTATAGCAAGGAATCAATGCTTCTCTTTGGAGAGCATGAAATCACATCATCGGAGGGTGTCCAACAAGGAGATCCTTTTGCACCATTTCTCTTCTGTATAGCAGTTAGTGAAATCACAGTCAGACTGATCAGCGAGCTAAACATCTGGTTCCTAGATGATGGCACACTAGCAGGTAGAAAGGAGTCCCACCTACATGACCTTACACAGGTAATGAAACGGGGACAGGAAATGGGTCTCATCCTGAATCCATCCAAATGTGAAATCATCTCAGTCAGTCAACAAGTGATAAATGCAGTGAGATCAAAACTACCAGGAGCAGCAGTCGTTGCCCCCACAAATAGTGCCTTGCCAGGAGCACCTCTGGGAAGCAATGCCATTGACACAATTCTCAGGAAGAAATTGGAAGAGTTAAGGAGAATGGAACAACGAATAGGCAATCTGGACACCCACGATGTGCCTTGTACCTTCTCACAAAGTGCTTGAGTCTGCCCAGGTTGACACATTTCTTAAGATGTGCACCTTCATATCATAACCCTATACTGCACGGGCAGTGGAACCAAGCTACACTTCCAGTCAGACTAGGAGGCATTGGTGTCCGCAAGTCATCACAGATTGCGTTACCTGCTTTTCTGTCCTCGTGTATTGCATCCAAAGGGCTTGTAGCAGCGATTCTCCCTGAACATCTTAGGGACAAGATTGGAGTCCAGGACCAAAAATTCATTGACGGAGCAATGATCTGGGATAATCTAACGAGCTCTGAAACCAGACCTGCTCCCCCCAACAACTACAAACAATCGCACTGGGATGGTCCAATAGTGGAAAATATAGCCTCAACAATGCTTCAGAGTGTGTTAGGATAGAGCCCGCCTCCTGGCAGTGAGAGACCCTCATGCTGGTGACTTTCTGTTGGCTGTTCCTAACTCCAGCCTAGGCACACTCCTCGACCCACAGACCATCCGGATAGGTGTTGCCCTTCGACTTGACGCCCCTATTCTCGCCGAACACAGGTGTATTTGTGGCAGTGAAGCAGCAGACCGATTCGGGTACCATGGTCTTGTCTGCCGTAAATCCGAGGGAAAGATTGCAAGACATGAGGAGGTTAATAACATTATCAAGAGGAGCCTCACAACAGCTGGATGCCCAGCAGTAAGAGAGCCACCCCAACTATGCAGATCTGATGGCAGCCAGAAGCGTCCAGATGGTATCACCCTTCAAGCCTGGACAGATGGGAAGCAGGTGGTGTGGGACTATACATGTGCATCTACCTTGGCTGATACCTATCTCCAATACACCAGGGAGGAAGGAGGGGCAGCTTCAGGGAGTCCCAAAAGTCTAGAAAATATGGAGAACTTGCCCATCATTATATGTTTGTTCACATAGGCTCAGAGACCCTTGGCTCATGGGGAAAGAGTGCATCTAAATTCCTTAAGGAGCTGGGAAAAAGACTCATCAGGGTAACTAGGGATCCCAGGGCAGCTAGTTTTCTGTTCCAGCGGCTCAGTGCGGCTGTTCAAAGCGGTAATGCCTGCTGTATTTTGGGCACACGCCCCAGCTCTGAGGAGCTGGATGAGATTTTCTCCTTATAATCGGTGATAC
>NC_069399.1:16397037-16407037 GCF_026875155.1 Cherax quadricarinatus | reverse complement strand
ACCCCTTGTTTCTGTGTCTCTTCTCTGGAACATCCTGTTTCTGTCCACTTTATCTAGTCCATGCAGTATTTTGTATGTCATTATCATGTCTCCCCTAATCCTCCTGTCCCTCAACCTTTCTTCGTAAGGCATTCCCCTTATCTCTGGAACTATCCTTGTTGCAAACTTTCTCTAATTTGTTGATGTGCTTGACCAGGTGTGGGTTCCAAACTGGTGCTGCATACTCCAGTATGGGCCTGACATACATGGTTACAGTGTCTAGAAAGATTCCTTACTGAGGTATTGGAACGCTATTCTCAGGTTTGCCAGGCGCCCATATGCTGCAGCAGTTATCTGGTTGATGTGTGCTTCCGGAAACATGCTTGGTATTTTACTCACCCCATGATCTTTCCCTTCGAACAAGGTTTGCAGTCTTTGGTCACCTAAGCTATACTCTGTCTGCGGTCTTCTTTGCCCTTCCCCGATCTATATGACTTTGCATTTTGCAGAGTTAAATTCAAGGAGCTAGTTGCTGGACCACATGTCAAACCTGTCCAGGTCTTTTTGTAGTCCTGCCTGATCCTCATCTGATTTAATTCTCCTTATTAACTAAACATCATCTGCAAACAAGGACACTTGTGAGTCTATCCATTCCATCATGTCATTTATATATACGATAAATATCACTGATCCTAGGACAGACCCCTGTGGGATCTTGCTCGTCACAGGCGCCCACTGTGATACCCCATCATGTACCATGACTCACTGTTGCTTCCGTGTCAGGTATTCTCTGATCCATCGCAGTGCCCTTCCTGTTATAATTGCCTGGTCCTCTACTTTCTGCACTAATCTCTTGTGAGGAATAGTGCCGAAGGTCTTCTTGCAGTCCAAGAAGATGCAATCAACCCACCCTCCCTCTCGTGTCTTACTTCTGTTACCTTGTCATAAAACTCCAGAACTTTTGTGACACAGGATTTGCCTTCCATGAATCCATGCTGGTTGTCATTTATAATTTTGTTCCATTCCAGGTGCTCCACCACTCTCCTCCTCACAATCTTCTCCATGACTTTGCATACTATACATGTCAGTGACACTGGTGTATAGTTTAGTGCCTCGTTTCTGTCTCCATTCTTAAAAATGGAGACTACATTTGCCGTCTTCCATACCTCGGGTAATTGTTCAGTTTCAATGATGTGTTGAAAATTGTGGTCAGTGACACTCACAGTGTCTCTGCTCCCTCTCTAATGACCCACAGAGAGATGTTGTCTGGTCCCACCGTCTTTGAGGAATAAAGGTAACTTAAGACTTTCTTCACCTCCTCATCGGTTCTGTGTATTTCATCCAACACTTGTTGGTATATCACTTGTTGGTGTACCCCTCTGTTTTGTCTTCCCAGTTTCCCTTCTGCTTCTTCTGTAAATACTTCCTTAAATCTCGTGTTGAGCTCCTCACATACTTCTTGGTTGCTTCTTGTGAGCTCCCCACCTTCTTTCCTCAGCCTGATTACCTGATCCTTCACTGTTGTCTTTCTCCTAATGTGGCTATAAAGCAGTTTCGGGTCAGACTTGTCTTTCAATACTATGTCGTTTTCGTACTGCCGCTGGGCCTCCCTCCTTATCTTTGCTTACTCGTTTCTGGCTTGTCGAAAAATCTCTTTATTTTTCTGGGTCCTTTTTTACCTTCTGTACTTTCTCCATTCTCTAATGCACTTAGTTTTTGCCTCCCTACACCTTCGGGTAAACCAAGGGCTCATTCTGGTCTTCCCATTATTTCTGTTACCCTTGGGAGCAAACCTTTCCTCTGCCTCCTTGCATTTTGTTGTTATGTAGTCCATCATTTCGTTTACCGACTTTCCTATCAATTCTCTTCCGGAAGGAAGGTCCTCATACCTGTGTAGTCCCCCCTTTTATAGTTTGGCTTTTCCCATTCAAATCCTGTTACCCTCTCCACTTCTAACTCTACTATGTATTCAAGGCTCAGAACCACGTGGTCACTAGCTCCTTAGGGCCTTTCATATGTGATGTCCTCAATGTCTTTACTACTCAGGGTGAATACAAGGTCCAGTCTTGCTGGTTCATCCTCCCCTCTCTCTCTGGTAGTGTTGAAATTTTGGAGCCGACTGCACGAGACCTTCTCTGTTCATGAGCAAAATATAAACAGGTATCCTCTTAAACGTTTCCCTTTATGAAATGCCTAAAAAAATCAGTTAACCTAATAAAAGTCCTACTTGAGGATACCTAATAATGCTAAGCATAACTAATACATTCAGTGGTTATGCTAGACTGGCTCAGGCAGTCAGAAATATAATCAGGCATGGCTGTAGCGATTATTAGCTACATAAGACATGCTTGTAACAGTTTAGGAGGAAACCAGACATAAGAGAAGGCGTCAATAGTGAAACTAGATAAAAGTGAGGAAATCTATAATGAAACTAGACATGTCAGCTTCGGCCAATAATAGAATTGGACATATAAGAGAAAACCAGTTGGGAAACATAATACAGCTGAGTCTGTCTACGAAGGTGAGGGCAGTACTTAAAGAGCCAGAGAGCAAGATAACTGTACCAGCATGGCCAGTATAATGAGCCAGTTGTTGCAGTACTCTCCTTCACCCTAGTCTCCAGCACTTAGTCTGATTACCCACTTATCTCCACACGAGAAAAGAAAGAAAGAGAAAAAGAAAGAAGAGAGAGAGAGAGAGAAGAGAGAAGAGAGAGAGAGAAGAGAGAGAGAGAGAGAGAGAGAGAGAGCGAGGAGAGAGAGAGCGAGAGAGAGAGGAGAGAGAGAGAGAGAGGAGAGAGAGATGAGAGAGAGAGAGAGAGAGAGAGAGAGAGAGAGAGAGAGAGAGAGAGAGAGAGAGAGAGAGAGAGAGAGAGAGAGAGAGAGCCGATGTAGGTAACATCCCTAAGCTTTAAATAATGTTAGAAACCATTAACCTAACCTTCTAAAACCCCCATGTAAAAAAAGACAGGAAGATAATGACAGAAAGACAAAGACAGAGAGACATAGACAACGAGACATACGTATAGATGGAGGCATGGAAGGAGGGAGGGTAAGAGTACATGGGAGAGACACATAACAAGGCACTGCACAGTCAACACCGAGACTATCCTCTAAGAATGGCATTATGCAGTATTTCTATCGTTTATAACTAGATTAAAAACTATCATGTATTATTAAGAGGTTTCAGACAAGGATAGAAAAACAAAAGGCTCCATTCCTTCCGGCTACGTCCGGCAAGAAAAAAAAGTAAACCCATGCCATATTGAGAAAATAGCCGGAAATTTAAAGAGAGACTGAAGTGGGAGTAAGGAATGAGATCCTCGCTCCTTTTTATACTATTGTTACCTCAACTACTTACTTGGGTTCCTTCCTTGCCATCCACGGAGCTATGTGTACTAGTGGTACTACGTGGAGTTGTCTCTAAGTTTACTTCTGGATGCTGTAGTGCAGATGGACGAGCATTACTGCTCTTACTACCTGAGCCATCACTAATTCTTCTGCAACTATTATTATTAAATTTTGTGTCTTCTTGTTTCCTGTTCGATATGTCAAGAAAGATCTTTGCATGATTGGAGCTGATAAATTTTTGCGTTAATTAATATTCACGCTGAGCACCAGCCACTATACGCCTAGCATAACTTAATCGACTAATCTATTTCCACCAGGCAGTCAAAATCATATATAGATATGATGGGGTAAACATTTTGCAGAGTGTAGACTGATGTGTATTTTGACAGGCTTTGTATCCAACACTTCAACCACAATTGACCCTTGGGTAAGACCAGTAAAAGTTGAGTACTTACGCTAATTTCGCAATTTTTTATACTGCTGCAGGTAGCACTGACTTACCTGGAAAGGTTTGTGCAAAGGAGCCTTGGACAGCTGAGCTTTTTATTGAGGCTTACAATGTAGAATTTCCTGAGAATTAAGGAGCTGACGGACATGATTACTTCCGCAACTGACTGAAATGTATGAGCCATTGAATCTATGCTACATATCTTTGGGTCTCGTAATTAATTCTGGTGTAATCGAGAACCTCGGATGTTTTGTATTAAAAAAAATCTACCTAGAAAACTAGCATTGTGTTGGTTTTGTTGCTCTGAGAAAAACATTGTTTGGTACTTCTGAGGTCGTTGTTTATGATTGCTCAAAAGGTCTATTTTCCTTCTCTTGTTTCTGGTTACTTGTTGCCATACATTTTATATTCACGTTAAGGTAATTATATCCAAAGTGCATAATTTTGCACAATCGTCTCTGACTACACCACTACCTAATACAGATCATTCTTTCATTAGTTCTACAATCTTCATTATTGCTTCTACTACTAGTAATGTCTTCACTACTACTACTACTACTACTACTACTACTAACTACTACTGCTGCTAGCTGCTGCTGGTACTTGGTCATTACTATTTTTACCATTGCTGCATTGCTACTACTACGACAGTACTATTATTACTTCTGCTTCAACTTTGACTACTAATACTGCTGCTGCTGCTGCTGCTGCTGCTACTGCTGCTGCTGCTGCTGCTGCTACTGCTGCTACTGCTGCTGCTGCTGCTGCTGCTACTGCTGCTGCTGCTACTGCTGCTACTGCTGGCTGCTGTGCTGCTCCCTTCTCATGACGCACTTCCTCTGCCTTCTCTGCATTTATCTCGTATCAGTGTGATATGACAATGTCCAGGACGTTCCAACTTCGTCATAAAAGTTCCTCTCCCAAGTGCTGATTTATGAAACATAGAGTTTATATGTTTCTTCTCTGCTTTTGAATTTAATTCAAAAATTTTATTTCTGCATGTGGGGTTACAACCAATTTTTTTTTTATAAGCTCAAGCAGTTTAGAAAATATTACATTTACACAAAACTATTTCTGCAGTCACATGTCTGTTTGGATGAAACCATTATTTTCGGAGGGAGAGCGAAATATCTGGATGCCTGATGTGCATATGCGAGAAAACGTCAGATATTTGTAGGATATTTGGAATATCCAACGAGTGTTCATGTTTATAACTTTTAATTTCATTCAGCTTGATTGATTTGCCAGCTGGAAAGGGAGGGAAGTAGCGAACGAATAAACGAACGATCGAGAGAGAGAGAGAAAGAGAGAAGAGAGAGAGAGAGAGAGAGAGAGAGAGAGAGAAGCTGATAACACTAGACTTTACGGTCCCTGTGACTATCTGCAGAGGACATTCTACTAAAATCTCGACGCACGACTGTTTAATGTTATCAGATGGAGGGTAATGGATAATAAAAAGGAATTCTCACTCCTCACCCTCCGGTATTTGCCGCCATGAAACAAAACAATATAATGCATTATAATAATTGATAAGAATTTTTTTTTATATGGAAGACGTGAACTGAAGCATGGGCTACGACAGTTTCTTCAGGTATATTTAGATGATTCTTTCAAGTGAACTGCATCTAACGAAACTTTTGAAGATCCAGTTGGAACTTACTCCAGTACTCCAGTATTTTGCCAGCTGATTTATAAAGACTTGAAAATTTTGAGGTGACCTTTCCATTTCTTAATATCATTTACATATAAAAGTCATTCCCCAAATATTCTTGTCATACACCTGGCCTGGGTGTTTCACTCAAACGCTTAGTGCAAAAACATCTCTCTCTTAAGATATCATGAAGAGGTTCATGATATCATTAATATTAATAATTTTGTGGGGTCCGTACTCACTGCTGCTGGCACCCATCCACTTCAAGGTTGGATGTATTGTACATCCACAGATGCTCTTCTGCACACCACTGTTGTAACATGTAAATATTTGAGTTACTGTCACCTTCAGGTCAGCTTGAACCAGTCTGGCCATTCTTTTCCGAGGGTTCTCATTAACAATGCGTTTTCTTTCACAGAACTACAGCTCACAGGACGTTTTGTGTTTTTCACACCATTTTCTTTAAACCATAGAAACTGTTGTGCAAGAAAGTCCCAGGTCAGCAGGTTCTGAGATATTCAAACCACCTCGTCTGTCTGACACCAGCAATCATTCCACAGTCGAAGTCACTGAGATCACATTTCTTCCTCATTCTGATGTTCATTTTGAACACCGGCTGAATCTTTTGACAACGTCTGCATGCTTTTAGGCAAAGAGGTGTTGCCAAGTGATTGGCTGATTAAATATTTGCATTAACGAACATGTATGACCACTTTGTTAGGTGTACCTAATAAGGTGGCCACTGAGTGTAAGTTGTAAGTTATATTATTGGTTTAAATTCATGTTCACTACAGAGCAAGTAACATATCCAGTTCATCTGAATGATTTCTTGAAATTTTAATATTATTTGCAAAATAATATTAATATTTTTTTTATTATCACACTGGCCGATTCCCACCAAGGCAGGGTGGCCCGAAAAAGAAAAACTTACACCATCATTCACTCCATCACTGTCTTGCCAGAAGGGTGCTTTACACTACAGTTTTTAAACTGCAACATTAACACCCCTCCTTCAGAGTGCAGGCACTGTACTTCCCATCTCCAGGACTCAAGTCCGGCCTGCCGGTTTCCCTGAACCCCTTCATAAATGTTACTTTGCTCACACTCCAACAGCACGTCAAGTATTAAAAGTCATTTGTCTCCATTTACTCCTATCAAACACGCTCACGCATGCCTGCTGGAAGTCCAAGCCCCTCGCACGCAAAACCACCTATACCCCCTCCCTCCAACCTTTCCTAGGCCGACCCCTACCCCGCCTTCCTTCCACTACAGACTGATACACTCTTGAAGTCATTCTGTTTCGCTCCATTCTCTCTACATGTCCAAACCACCTCAACAACCCTTCCTCAGCCCTCTGGACAACAGTTTTGGTAATCCAGTACCTCCTCCTAACTTCCAAACTACGAATTTTCTGCATTATATTCACACCACGCATTGCCCTCAGACATGACATCTCCACTGCCTCCAGCCTTCTCCTCGCTGCATCATTCATCACCCATGCTTCACACCCATATAAGAGCGTTGGTAAAACTATCCTCTCATACATTCCCCTCTTTGCCTCAAAGGACAAAGTTCTTTGTCTCCACAGACTCCTAAGTGCACCACTCACCCTTTTCCCCTCATCAATTCTATGATTCACCTCATCTTTCATAGACCCATCCGCTGACACGTCCACTCCCAAATATCTGAATACATTCACCTCCTCCATACTCTCTCCCTCCAATCTGATATCCAATCTTTCATCACCTAATCTTTTTGTTATTCTCATAACCTTACTCTTTCCTGTATTCACTTTTAATTTTCTTCTGTTGCACACCCTACCAAATTCATCCACCAGTCTCTGCAACTTCTCTTCAAAATCTCCCAAGAGCACAGTGTCATCAGCAAAGAGCAACTGTGACAACTCCCATTTTATGTGTGATTCTTTATCTTTTAACTCCACGCCTCTTGCCAAGACCCTAGCATTTACTTCTCTTACAACCCCATCTATAAATATATTAAACAACCACGGTGACATCATACATCCTTGTCTAAGGCCTACTTTTACTGGGAAATAATTTCCCTCTTTCCTACATACTCTAACTTGAGCCTCACTATCCTCGTAAAAACTCTTCACTGCTTTCAGTAACCTACCTCCTACACCATACACCTGCAACATCTGCCACATTGCCCCCCCCTATCCACCCTGTCATGCGCCTTTTCCAAATCCATAAATGCCACAAAGACCTCTTTAGCCTTATCTAAATACTGTTCACTTATATGTTTCACTGTAAACACCTGGTCCACACACCCCCTACCTTTCCTAAAGCCTCCTTGTTCATCTGCTATCCTATTCTCCGTCTTACTTTTAATTCTTTCAATAATAACTCTACCATACACTTTGCCAGGTATACTCAACAGACTTATCCCCCTATAATTTTTGCACTCTCTTTTGTCCCCTTTGCCTTTATACAAAGGAACTATGCATGTTCTCTGCCAATCCCTAGGTATCTTACCCTCTTCCATACATTTATTAAATAATTGCACCAACCACTCCAAAACTGCTTTTAACATTTCTATCTTTATCCCAACAATCCCGGCTGCCTTACCCCCTTTCATTTTACCTACTGCCTCACGAACTTCCCCCACACTCACAACTGGCTCTTCCTCACTCCTACAAGATGTTATTCCTCCTTGCCCTATACACGAAATCACAGCTTCCATATCTTCATCAACATTTAACAATTCCTCAAAATATTCCCTCCATCTTCCCAATACGTCTAACTCTCCATTTAATAACTCTCCTCTCCTATTTTTAACTGACAAATCCATTTGTTCTCTAGGCTTCCTTAACTTGTTAATCTCACTCCAAAACTTTTTCTTATTTTCAACAAAATTTGTTGATAACATCTCACCCACTCTCTCATTTGCTCTCTTTTTACATTGCTTCACCACTCTCTTAACCTCTCTCTTCTTCTCCATATACTCTTCCCTCCTTGCATCACTTCTACTTTGTAAAAACTTCTCATATGCTAACTTTTTCTCCCTTACTAATCTCTTTACATCATTCCACCAATCGCTCCTCTTCCCTCCCGCACCCACTTTCCTGTAACCACAAACTTCTGCTGAACACTCTAACACTACATTTTTAAACCTACCCCATACCTCTTCGACCCCAATTCCTATGCTCTCATTATGACATCTATCCTCCAATAGCTGTTTATATCTTACCCTAACTGCCTCCTCTTTTAGTTTATAAACCTTCACCTCTCTCTTCCCTGACGCTTCTATTCTCCTTGTATCCCGTCTACCTTTTACTCTCAGTGTAGCTACAACTAGAAAGTGATCTGATATATCTGTGGCCCCTCTATAAACATGTACATCCTGAAGTCTACTCAACAGTCTTTTATCTACCAATACATAATCCAACAAACTACTGTCATTTCGCCCTACATCATATCTTGTATACTTATTTATCCTCTTTTTCTTAAAATATGTATTACCTATAACTAAACCCCTTTCTATACAAAGTTCAATCAAAGGGCTCCCATTATCATTTACACCTGGCACCTCAAACTTACCTACCACACCCTCTCTAAAAGTTTCTCCTACTTTAGCATTCAGGTCCCCTACCACAATTACTCTCTCACTTGGTTCAAAGGCTCCTATACATTCACTTAACATCTCCCAAAATCTCTCTCTCTCCTTACATTCCTCTCTTCTCCAGTGCATACACGCTTATTATGACACACTTCTCGCATCCAACCTTTACTTTAATCCACATAATTCTTGAATTTAAACATTCATATTTTTTTTTCTCCTTCCATAACTTATCATTCAACATTACTGCTACCCCTTCCTTTGCTCTAACTCTCTCAGATACTCCAGATTTAATCCCATTTATTTCCCCCCTACCCCATTCGGCTTTGTTTCGCTTAGGGCCAGGACATCCAACTTCTTTTCATTCATAACATCAGCAATCATCTGTTTCTTGTCATCCGCACTACATCCACGCACATTCAAGCATCCCAGTTTTATAACCTTTTTCTTCTCTTTTTTAGTAAATGTCTACAGGAGAAGGGTTACTAGCCCATTGCTCCCGGCATTTTAGTCGCCTCATGCGACACGCATGGCTTACGGAGGAAAGATTCTTTTCCACTTCCCCATGGACAAAAGAAGAAATAAAAAACAACAAGAGCTATTTAGAAAAAGGAGAAAAACCTAGATGTATGTATATATATATGCATGTGCGTGCCTGTGAAGTGTGACCAAAGTGTAAGTAGGAGTAGCAAGATATCCCTGTTATCTAGCGTGTTTATGAGACAGAAAAAAAACCCAGCAATCCTACCATCATGCAAAACAGTTACAGGTTTCTCTTTCACAGTCATCTGTCAGGACGGTAGTACTTCCCTGGGTGGTTGCTGTCTACCAACCTACTACCTATATATATGGAAAAAAATGGAAGGTTTTGTCCAAAGTTTTAATGAGCAAAGAACTCCTTAAATGTGTAATCTTCGGAAAACTGCAGAAATTCTGCATAACTGAGTACAAGGGTTAATTCCAAAAGTCTTACTCTCTGTTCTCGCATTAAAA
>NC_069399.1:16329537-16389537 GCF_026875155.1 Cherax quadricarinatus | reverse complement strand
AAGGTATTTTCTTTTTGGGGATTTGCTTTCTTTTTTGGGTCACCCTGCCTCGGTGGGAGACGGCCGACTTGTTGAAAAAAAAAATATATATATATATATGGGTGTGAAGCATGGGTGATGAATGTTGCAGTGAGGAGAAGGCTGGAGGCAGTGGAGATGTCATGTCCGAGGGCAATGTGAAGTGTGAATATAATGCAGAGAACTCGTAGTTTGGAAGTTAGGAGGTGTGGAATTACCAAAACTGTTGTCCAGAGGGCTGAGGAAGGGTTGTTGAGGTGGTTCGGACATGTAGAGAGAATGGAGCGAAACAGAGTGACTTCAAGAGTGTATCAGTCTGTAGTGGAAGGAAGGTGGGGTAGTGGTTGGCCTAAGAAAGGTTGGAGGGAGGGGGTAAAGGAGGTTTTGTGTGCGAGGGGTTTGGACCTACAGCAGGCATGCGTGAGCGTATTTGATAGGAGTGAATGAAGACAAATGGTTTTTAATACTTGACGTGCTGTTGGAGTGTGAGCAAGTAACATTTATGAAGGGATTCAGGGAAACCGGCAGGCCGGACTTGAGTCCTGGAGATGGGAAGTACAGTGTTTGCACTCTGAAGGAGGGGTGTTAATGTTGCAGTTTAAAAACTGTGGTGTAGAGCACCCTTCTGGCATGACAGTGATGGGGTGAATGATGGTGCAAGTTTTTCTTTCTCGGGCCACCCTGCCTTGGTGGGAGTCGGTCTGTGTGTTGATAAATTGATATATATATTACATTATGTTGCTGAACCTCTTATTGGTAGTAGATTGGTAGACAGCAACAACGCAGGGAGGTACTACCGACCTGCCAAGTGAGTGAAACGAAAACCTGTAATTGTTTTACATGATGGTAGGATTGCTGGTGTCTTTTGTGTGTCTCATAAATATGCAAGATTACAGGTACGTCTTGCTACTTCTACTTACACTTAGGTGACACTAAACGTACATGTACGCGTTTATTTATACACACTCATCTGAGTTTTCTTTGATTTTATTTTAATAGTTCTTGGACTTATTACTTTTCCTTTTATATACATGGTGAAGTGGAATAAGAATCTTTCCTCCGTAAGCCATGCGTATTGTAAAAGTCGACTAAAATGCCGGGAACAATGGGCTAGTAACCCCTTTTCCTGTAATAATTACTAAAAAAAATAAGAAGAAGAAAATTGTCAAAGTGTGAAGTCTGAATGTGAGCGGATGTTGTGGAAATGATAAGAAAGAGATGATTGTGGATGTTATGAATGAGAAGAAGCTGGATGTCCTGGCTTTAAGTGAAACAAAGGTGAAGGGGGTGGGAGAGTTTCAGTGGGGAGGAATAAATGGGATTAGGTCAGGGGTTTCAAATAGAGTTAGAGCTAAAGAAGGAGTAGCAATAATGCTGAAGGATAACCTATGGCAGGAAAAGATGGACTATAAATGTATTAATTCAAGGATTATATGGAGTAAAATAAAGGGTGGATGTGAAAAGTGGGTTATAGTAAGCGTATATGCACCTGGAGAAGAGATAAGTGTAGAGGAGAGAGAGAGATTTTGGGAAATGTTGAGTGAATGCGTGGGAAGTTTTGAACCAAGTGTGAGAGTAATGGTGGTTAGGGATTTCAATGCTAAAGTGGGCAAAAATGTTGTGGAGGGAGTAGTAGGTAAATTTGTGGTGCCAGGGGTAAATGAAAATGGGGAGCCTTTAATTGAGCTATGTGTAGAAAGAGGTTTGGTAATAAGTAATACATATTTTATGAAGAAGAGGATAAATAAATATACAAGGTATGATATAGCACGTAGTGAAAGTAGTTTGTTAGATTATGTATTGGTGGATAAAAGGTTGATGGGTAGGCTCCAGGATGTACATGTTTATGGAGGGGCAACTGATATATCGGATCATTATTTAGTTGTAGCTACAGACAAAGTAAGAGGTAGATGGGACAAGAGGAAAGTGGCAATAACAAGCAAGAGGGAGGCGAAAGTGTATAAACTAAGGGAGGAGGAAGTTCAGGCGTAATATAAGCAACTATTGGCAGAAAGGTGAGCTGGTGCAAGTATGAGTAGTAGGGAGGTGGGTTGAAGAGGTTTGGAATATTTTTAAAAATGCAGTATTAGAATGTGAGGTAGAAGCTTGTGGTTATAGGAGAGTGGGTGCAGGAGGAAAGAGGAGTGATTGGTGGAATGATGAAGTAAAGGGTGTGATAAAAGAGAAAAAGTTAGCTTATGAAAGGCTTTTACAAAGCAGAAGTGTTATAAGAAGAGCATACGGAGAGTAAAAGAAAGGTGAAGAGAGTGGAGAGAGTGCAAAAGGAGAGCAGATGATAAAGTGGGAGAGGCTCTGTCAAGAAATTTTAATGAAAATAAAAAAAAAAATTGGAGTGAGTTAAACAAGTTAAGAAAACCTAGAGAACGAATGAATTTCTCAGTTAAAAACAGAGAAAGGGAGTTAGTAGATGGGGAGATGGCGAGAATATTTTGTGGAACTTTTAAATGTCGACGAAAAAAGGGAAGCGGTAATTTCATTCAGTGCTCAGGGGGGTATACCATCTTCTAGGACTGAAGAAGAACAGGATGTGAGTGTGGGGGAGGTGCATGAGGCATTACGTAGAATGAAAGAGGGGTAAAGCAGCTGGAACTGACGGGACCATGACAGAAATGTTAAAAGCAGGGGGGATATAGTGTTGGAGTGGTTGGTATTTTTGTTTAATAAATGTATGAAAGAGGGGAAGATACCTAGGGATTGTCAGAGAACATGTATAGTTCCTTTATATAAAGGGAAGGGAGACAAAAGAAATTGTAAAAATTATAGAGGAATACGTTAACTGAGTATACGAGGAAAAGCGCATGGTAGGGTTATAATTGAAAGAATTAGATGTAAGACAGAGTGTAGGGTTTCGGATGAGCAAGGAGGTTTTAGAGTGGGTAGAGGAAGAGTAGATCAAGTGTTTACATTGAAGCATATATGTGAGCAGTATTTAGATAAAGGTAGGGAAGTTTTTATTGCATTTATGGATTTAGAAAAGGCATATGATAGAGTGGATAGGGGAGCAATGTGCCAGATGTTGCAAGTATATGGAATAGGTGGTATGTTACTAAATGCTGTAAAGAGTGAGGCTCAGGTTAGGGTGCGAAGAAGAGAGGGAGAATACTTCTCAGTAAAAGAAGGTCTTAGACAGGGATATGTAATGTCACCATGGTTGTTTAATATATTTATAGATGGAGTTGTAAAAGAAGTAAATGCTAAGGTGTTGGGGAGAGGGGTGGGATTAAATTATTGGGAATCAAATGCAAAATGGGAATGTAAGAGATTTTAACCATCCAATTGATTTTCAAAAAGTTGAGAAAGTAGTATCAAGCAAGTCCATGGTCGACAGGAATATAATTGAATCTTGTTTCATAAAAAGCAGTTTTGACAATAATATGAATATTTCCTTTGGTTTATATAAATTAGATCCATTTATAATTAATAGAATTTGGGTAGAATTTAATAATACACTGGACAAATAAATAGCTTGGGGGTGAGTTTTGCAAAGGACCTATCCAAGTTGGCTCGCCGCGCGTCACGTGTTTAACCGTTGTGGGATCTGATAGTGAGGTGCTGGCCGATCCCTTATATAGCTTCCTTGGATGCTTCACTTTCATAGTTCCTTGATAATGTGAGTAGTCACGAAAGCGCTTGGAATTTCTCTATTCTTTCAGAGTGGTTGTTTTGCATATTTTGAAATCACCTGTTTACTGTGATCTTATTGCATATATATATATATATATATATATATATATATAATATATATATATATATATATATATATATATATATATATATATATATATATATATATATATTATATATATATATATATATATATATATATATATATATATATATATATATATATATATATATATATATATATATATATATATATATATATATATATATATATATATATATATATATATGTCGTGCCGATATAGGCAGAACTTGCGATCTTGGCTTAAACAGCAACACTCATCTTGCCATATAAGACAAGTGTAAATTTGTGTATGCAATAATTTCATAGAATTGATGAGGGGAAAAGGGAGAGCGGTGCACTTAGGAGTCTGTGGAGACAAAGAACTTTGTCCTTGGAAGTAAAGAGGGGAATGTATGACAGTATAGTTTTACCAACGCTCCTATATGGGTGTGAAGCATGGGTGATGAATGTTGCAGTGAGGAGAAGGCTGGAGGCAGTGGAGATGTCATGTTTGAGGGCAATGTGTGGTGTGAATATAATGTAGAGAATTCGTTGTTTGGAAGTTAGGAGGTGGTGCGGGATTGCCAAAACTGTTGTCCAGAGAGCTGAGGAAGGGTTGTTGAGGTGGTTCGGACATGTAGAGAGAATGGAGCGAAACAGAATGACTTCAAGAGTGAATCAATCTGTAGTGGAAGGAAGGCGGGGTAGGGGTCGGTCTAGGAAAGGTTGGACGGAGAGGGTAAAGGAGGTTTTGTGTGCGAGGGGCTTGGACTTCCAGCGGGCATGCGTGAGCGTGTTTGATAGGAGTGAATTGAGACAAATGGTTTTTAATACTTGACGTGCTGTTGGAGTGTGAGCAAAGTAACATTTATGTAGGGATTCGGGGAAACCTGCAGGCCGGCCTTGAGTCCTGGAGATGGGAAGTACAGTGTCTGCACTCTGAAGGAGGGGTGTTAATGTTGCAGTTTAAAAACTGTAGTGTAAAGCACCCTTCTGGCAAGACAGTGATGGAGTGAATGATGGTGAAAGTTTTTCTTTTTCGGGCCACCCTGCCTTGGTGGGAATCGGCCAGTTTGATAATAAAATAATTAAAAAAATATATATTATTAGCACACTGGCAGATTTCAACCAAGGCAGGGTAGCCCGAAAAAGAAAATCTTTCACCATCATTCACTCCATCACTGTCTTGCCTGAAGGGTGCTTTACACTACAGTTTTTAAACTGCAACATTAACACCCCTCCTTCAGAGTGCAGGCACTGTACTTCCCATCTCCAGGACTCAAGTCTGGCCTGCCGGTTTCCCTGAACCCCTTCATAAATGTTACTTTGCTCACACTCCAACAGCACGTCAAGTATTAAAAACCATTCGTCTCCATTCACTCCTATCAAACACGCTCACGCACGCCTGCTGGAAGTCCAGGCCCCTCGCACACAAAACCTCCTTTACCCCCTCCCTCCAACCTTTCCTAGGCCGACCCCTACCCCGCCTTCCTTCCACTACAGACTGATACACTCTTGAAGTCATTCTGTTTCGCTCCATTCTCTCTACATGTCCGAACCACCTCAACAACCCTTCCTCAGCCCTCTGGACAACAGTTTTGGTAATCCCGCACCTCCTCCTAACTTCCAAACTACGAATTCTCTGCATTATATTCATACCACACATTGCCCTCAGACATGACATCTCCACTGCCTCCAGCCTTCTCCTCACTGCAACATTCATCACCCATAGTAAAACTATACTCTCATACATTCCCCTCTTTGCCTCAAAGGACAAAGTTCTTTGTCTACACAGACTCCTAAGTGCACCACTCACCCTTTTCCCCTCATCAATTCTATGATTCACCTCATCCTTCATAGACCCATCCGCTGACAAGTCCACTCCCAAATATCTGAATACATTCACCTCCTCCATACTCTCTCCCTCCAATCTGATATCCAATCTTTCATCACCTAATCTTTTTGTTATCCTCATAACCTTGCTCTTTCCTGTATTCACTTTTAATTTTCTTCTTTTGCACACCCTACCAAATTCATCCACCAATCTCTGCAACTTCTCTTCAGAATCTCCCAAGAGCACAGTGTCATCAGCAAAGAGCAACTGTGACAACTCCCACTTTATGTGTGATTCTTTATCTTGTCAAGACCCTCTTGTCAAGACCCTCGCATTTACTTCTCTTACAACTCCATCTATATATATATATTAAACAACCACGGTGACATCACACATCCTTGTCTAAGGCCTACTTTTACTGGGAAATAATTTCCCTCTTTCCTATGTACTCTAACTTGAGCCTCACTATCCTCGTAAAAACTCTTCATTGCTTTCAGTAACCTACCTCTTACACCATACACCTGCAACATCTGCCAAATTGCCCCCCTATCCACCCTGTCATACGCCTTTTCCAAATCCATAAATGCCACAAAGACCTCTTTAGCCTTATCTAAATACTGTTCACTTATATGTTTCACTGTAAACACCTGGTCCACACACCCCCTACCTTTCCTAAAGCCTCCTTGTTCATCTGCTATCCTATTCTCCGTCTTACTTTTAATTCTTTCAATAATAACGCTACCAAACACTTTACCAGGTATACTCAACAGACTTATCCCCCTATAATTTTTGCACTCTCTTTTGTCCCCTTTGCCTTTATACAAAGGAACTATGCATGCTCTCTGCCAATCCCTAGGTACCTTACCCTCTTCCATACATTTATTAAATAATTGCACCAACCACTCCAAAACTATATCCCCTCCTGCTTTTAACATTTCTATCTTTATCCCATCAATCCCGGCTGCCTTTCCCCCTTTCACTTTACCTACTGCCTCACGAACTTCCCCCACACTCACAACTGGCTCTTCCTCACTCCTACAAGATGTTATTCCTCCTTGCCCTATACACGAAATCACAGCTTCCCTATCTTCATCAACATTTAATAATTCTTCAAAATATTCCCTCCATCTTCCCAATACCTCTAACTCTCCATTTAATAACTCTCCTCTCCTATTTTTAACTGACAAATCCATTTGTTCTCTAGGCTTCCTTAACTTGTTAATCTCACTCCAAAACTTTTTCTTATTTTCAACAAAATTTGTTGATAACATCTCACCCACTCTCTCATTTGCTCTCTTTTTACATTGCTTCACCACTTTCTTAACCTCTCTCTTTTTCTCCATATACTCTTCCCTCCTTGCATCACTTCTACTTTGTAAAAACTTCTCATGTGCTAACTTTTTCTCCCTTACTACTCTCTCTACATCATCATTCCACCAATCGCTCCTCTTCCCTCCCGCACCCACTTTACTGTAACCACAAACTTCTGCTGAACACTCTAACACTACATTTTTAAACCTACCCCATACCTCTTCGACCCATTGCCTATGCTCTCATTAGCCCATCTATCCTCCAATAGCTGTTTATATCTTTCCCTAACTGCCTCCTCTTTTAGTTTATAAACCTTCACCTCTCTCTTCCCTGATGCTTCTATTCTCCTTGTATCCCATCTACCTTTTACTCTCAGTGTAGCTACAACTAGAAAGTGATCTGATATATCTATGGCCCCTCTATAAACATGTACATCCTGAAGTCTACTCAACAGTCTTTTATCTACCAATACATAATCCAACAAACTACTGTCATTTCCCAATACATCATATCTTGTATACTTATTTATCCTCTTTTTCTTAAAATATGTATTACCTATAACTAAACCCCTTTCTATACAAAGTTCAATCAAAGGGCTCCCATTATCATTTACACCTGGCACCCCAAACTTACCTACCACACCCTCTCTAAAAGTTTCTCCTACTTTAGCATTCAGGTCCCCTACCACAATTACTCTCTCACTTGGTTCAAAGGCTCCTATACATTCACTTAACATCTCCCAAAATCTCTCTCTCTCCTCTGCATTCCTCTCTTCTCCAGGTGCATACACGCTTATTATGACACACTTCTCGCATCCAACCTTTACTTTAATCCACATAATTCTTGCATTTACACATTTATATTCTCTTTTCTCCTTCCATAACTGATCATTCAACATTACTGCTACCCCTTCCTTTGCTCTAACTCTCTCAGATACTCCAGATTTAATCCCATTTATTTCCCCCCACCGAAACTCCCCTACCCCCTTCAGCTTTGTTTCGCTTAGGGCCAGGACATCCAACATCTTTTCATTCATAACATCAGCAATCATCTGTTTCTTGTCATCTGCACTACATCCACGCACATTCAAGCATCCCAGTTTTATAAAGTTTTTCTTCTTCTCTTTTTTAGTAAATGTCTACACGAGAAGGGGTTACTAGCCCATTGCTCCCGGCATTTTAGTCGCCTCATACGACACGCATGGCTTACGGAGGAAAGATTCTTTTCCACTTCCCCATGGACAATAGAAGAAATAAAGAAGAACAAGAGCTATTTAGAAAAAGGAGAAAAACCTAGATGTATGTATATATATATGCATGTGCATGTCTGTGAAGTGTGACCAAAGTGTAAGTAGGAGTAGCAAGATATCCCTGTTATCTAGCGTGTTTATGAGACAGAAAAAGACACCAGCAATCCTACCATCATGCAAAACAGTTACAGGTTTCTGTTTCGCAGTCATCTGGCAGGACGGTAGTACATCCCTGGGTGGTTGCTGTCTACCAACCTACTACCTATATATATATATATATATATATATATATATATATATATATATATAATATATATATATATATATATATATATATATATATATATATATATATATAATATATATATATAAATATATATATATATATATATATATATATATATATATATATATATATATATAATATATATATATATGATATAAAGGTGGCATATACGGTACATGTTGTTACGTGTGTATCACCGATTATAAGGTGAAATATATATATATATATATATAATATATATATATATATATATATATATATATATATATATATATATATATATATATATATATATATATATATGTGTATATATATACATATATATATGTCGTGCCGAATATGTAAAACTGGTCAATTAGCAAGAACTCAATTAAAATTAAGTCATTTCTAAAATTTTCTCTTATACTTTTAAAGATATATTTTTTTCATTAATGCTAATGTAAAATTTTTTAATTTTGCTCCAAAAGAATCATAGAAAACTTACCTAACCTTATTATAACAAGAGCAATTTATTTTAGCCTAACCCAACTAAATATATTTTAGATTTATTTACAATAATTTAATACTGAAGAAACACAGTGAAATATATTTTTTTCGTTAGGTTCAGAATGATTTTGGCGAAATTATTGCATACACAAATTATCGCTTGTCCTATATGGCAAGATGAGCGTTGCTATTTAAGCCAAGATCGCAAGTTCTGCCTATTCGGCACGACATATATATATATAATATATATATATATATATATATATATATATATATATATATATATATATATATATATATATATAATATATATATATATATATATATATATAAATATATATATATATTATAAGGGAGGTACCACCTCTGGAACTGCCCTGGGGACCCTGATCCTCAGAGATAAAAATTAACTTGCTTCTGGGAAAACTTAAGTTATTCCTTATATATATATATGCAATAGTAGTACTAGTAGTAGTAGTAGTAGTAGTAGTAGTGGAAGTAGCAAGAGTAGTGGTAGTAATATAGTAGTAGTATTGGTTGTAAAACTTTTATTCAAATAAACCCAACAATAGAGTAGAACTATTTTCTCTCTAGTGACTGTGGTAGTGATTTAACAGTAGTAACTACAGCAACAGTAGCCTGCTACTGTTGCTGTTGATACTATTGTTAAATCAGTCACAACAATTACTACTGTTGTGACTACAGTTACTACTGTTAAATCAGTCACAACATAGGCAGTAACTTAAGCAGCAGCAGTGTGGCGACGAGAGGCAGTAACAATATCAGCAGCATAGGAAAAAACTGAAGCACTCTCAGCACTAGAAGCAGTGGCTTCAAAGGCAGTTAAAGCAGCTTCAGTAACTACGGCGAAAGCAATGTCAGCAGTTGCTGCATGAGTAGTGTCAGTAGTTACTAAATCAGCAGTGGCAGCGGTAAAAGTAACATCAGCACATTCGACAGAAGCAAAAATATCAGCAGAGGCAAAGGCAGCTACAATTGCAATGGCAACAGAAAATGCAATAGCAACTCCAGAGGAAACAGCAACAATACGAGCGACATTAACACCAACAACGGCAGTTGCTTTACAGGAAGAGCATAACGATAACAGAAGCAACAAGAGCAGCAACTGTAGCGGGTCTAATGTCAGTAACAGTAGCTGCAGTATTGGCAGCAGGGACATCTGTATCGTAATCAAGCAACAGCAGCAGCAGCAGCAGCAGCAGCAGCAGCAGCAGCAGCAGCAGCAGCAGCAGCAGCAGCAGCAGTAGCAGAAATAGCTGCAGCAAGAGCAGCAAAGCAAAAGATATAAGCATTGTGTAAATAGTTCTTAAGGTAAGTTTGCAAAGGACAAAGTTGTAATGGACACGATAAGCGAAATGCCGCGTTCTCTTAAAATGGAAAAATATTCTCAAAGTAAACAGGAATGTCCATCACACAACACTGGAGCGTATTGTATTGTGCTACTGCTGACGACACTTTCTCTTATTTGTAACTGACACTAATATCTGTCAAGTGGAGTGTGGCGAGTTGTGTTGCTGCTGACTACACTTTCTCTTGTTTATAATTGACATTTAAACACCTGTCATTAGAGCATGTTGTGTTATGCTACTGCTCTTTACACTTTCTCATGTTTATATTGACTCTTTAATGTCCTACTCACATCACTGGAGCATGTTTTCTTCCTCTTCTACAGACAACACCATCTCTTGTTTATAACAGACACTGTAATTTCTTCTCTCTCCTAACTGTACGACCCACACATATTTAGCAATTCATATTGTATTAAATATAAACTTTATCGTGCTATCTTCAGTAGGCATCACCAGGTGTTAGATGTAGTTGATCAGGTGATACAGATGATAACTGTCTGTCCTATTGTACATGGGAGTACATGGAAAAGACAGATAACGGTGAGGTCTTTGTCATCCACACCAAAACTCGTTGCGGAGAATTATCGTTTTTTTCTGGATAAGGGTTAAAGTGAATACCTAGGTGTACGAGTCAAAAATAGAAAAGAACTGGTTTATCCCCAAAACTACACTCCCTCCTGTCTCATTGTTAGCTGAGCGTCCTTGTGTAGTCGCTAAACAATCCTCAGGAATCTGTAGTTATTACATTGTAAATGACGGTCCACATGGATTTAATTTGTAAGGGTTAGAATATAATAACAACTGTCCTAAACAACAACTCGCTCCTGTTCTTTCTTACCATACCATAAACCATGTTGGTAACTAAATCTTATCATGTTTTCTGATGTGTGAAGCAATTTGGGCTGAGAAATCTTTAATTACTGGTTCGTCTGGTTCTTGAATAGCTGTATTGTCTTCACGGTTGCAATTTTAGCAGGTTGTTACCTCCATTTTGTTACAAAATAGAGTTCTTGCAGAACTGTAATACAGCCGTGTTGCCTAGTCTGCTTCTCAGTTTCGTTTTATTGTTTCAAGTTATGGATTCACTTAACACTTCACGAAGTTTTTAATTCTGAGAGTATCAAAACCATTTAATGACATCACGGTTTGAATAAGAACTTCTCGTAGTCATCTTTTCATAAGAGGAAAAAGGTTGAGAAAGTTGAGATTTTCATCGTCAAGTTTGCTTTTGTTTGTACGAGTTTGGTATCTCATTTCTGTGGCCTCTTCAATAAGGATGGGACGATACCAGAATTTTGTCGGTACCGAGACTGATACTGATACTTTTTCCAATATTTATTCAGTTTTAAAATTATGATAACCGTATTCAATATATAAGGAAATGATTATTGCTCAAAAGGTATTAAACAACCCGGAAGGGGTAAATATTCAATAACTTAATTTCTCCGAGATGTCAATGTCATTACTCATTACTATTTACAACTTCTCTCCATCATTAAACTGAATAACTGAAATATTTCTAACATTCTGCTTAAAGATTTGTAACTCTGAAGAACATTAAAAAAAAAAAAATAAATCTGTAAGTAATTTTAAGAACTAGATTAAAATAAATAATATAAACATAACTTAAATAGCTGAAACTAAAATTGATCAAAATGAAGTTGAAGAACAACATCTCCACATTTTCGGAAGTTTAGCTGTTCATAAGAACAGATGAAGAACCTTATCGTTCTCCACTGACGCGGGGGGGGTGGGAGGGTGACTCCGATATTTACTGAGTAGCTTTGCCATAAATAGAACAACTCTGCTATTTTGTTGCCATTACTTCAGTGGATTTAATTTTTAGGTAATAATGTTATTGCTACAAATTTGTCTATTTCTGTTATGTTTTTTCATAGTTAATACCAGCGTCTTCGTTTTTGGATGTAGTTTTTTTTTGTGATTAGGAAAAGGCTCCCGAGGCAGATGTTTGTAACGTTCTGTCGTTTATAATTCTGTAATAAAGTTGGTAGAATTACCGACAATATGTAAAGTAAAAGGACACAAGTGCAACTAATGTGACATTTATTGTGGCAACGTTTCGCTCTCCAGGAGCTTTATCAAGCCTGATATCAAGCTTGATAAAGCTCCTGGAGAGCGAAACGTTGCCACAATAAATGTCACATTAGCTGCACTTGTGTCCTTTTAGTTTATAATTCTGACTACAGTTACCTCATGACATTTATTAAAAAAGAAGCTCGTCAAGTTCTTCAGTCCCTACTGCATCAATTTGACTATCTTCTTCAGATACGTTGCTACTTCACAATGATAATGGTATAAAGTAGTGACTAGTAGAAGAGTAAGTCACAGACGCTTCAGTTAGGTATCTTCATTTCCGTAACGTTTAGTCACACAATAGATTTCTTCAGTCGAGGACATAGCAGATGAATGGATAGGCAAAGACGATGTTAGTTCAACAGTTCTGAAGTAGTTTTGAGATTGTCAGTCTCTCAGCCATAAGAGGTGTTCAGCTTCATAGTCTTCAACAATGTTCATAATTATGAAGTTGAACACTTCTCATTGGTGAGGGACTGACTTCTTCAAGGGTGATGGACTGATCACATCACCTTTATGGTGAGGGACTGACTTATTCAAGGATGATGGACTGATCACATCACCTTTATGGTGAGGGACTGACTTCTTCAAGGATGATGGACTGATCACATCACCTTTATGGTGAGGGACTGACTTCTTCAAGGATGATGGACTGATCACATCACCTTTATGGTGAGGGACTGACTTCTTCAAGGATGATGGACTGATCACATCACCTTTACCTTTACACTGCTTTTGCTGTCTCCATATTTCGTTATATATTTATTTGGAAAAACCGTGAATCTTCAAAAGATGAAGTTAATTCTTCTACGGGCCTCTAACAACTGTACAGTGTTCAGGTAGAACAAGTTTCAGCTGCTTCACTATGGCAGAACGGACGAAATGAGAACTGAAATGGAGTATAAGAAAAACTTTAATCATTCAATAGCGCGAAAGTTCCATTTGAAAGAATTGTGAGTGATGATTTCAGATTTCACATACAAGGATTACACCAATGCTTCTATTGCTACCGAAAGTAAAATGATAGGCTGGATAACTAGAACTTCCAATACAAAGGATGGCGAGACTGTGATGATGTCTTTAATCACGTGTTCTCTCCAGGCTGGACTACTGTTGCGTACTAAAGGCATCCCTTCAAGACAAACGAGATTGCTAAGCTGGAAAATGCATAAAGAACTTCAGTGTCATATACATTCAATCAAGCATCTGAACTACTTGAGGTCATCTAAAGTACCTTCATCTGTATTCCTTGGAACACAACAAGAAAGGTACAACTTAATATACACCTGGAAAATCCTGGAAAGAATGGCCCCGAACCTGCACATCAAAATCACTCCTTATTTGTATCTCCAATAAAAGGCAGGAACTCGATGAATGTCAGAGATCAGCGACTTTTTCAACAAGCCTCCCTTGGTGCAAAAGAAAAATTGCCAACAAACCTCTGCCCTTAAACGATGACCTGGTCTGGGACAGGGCAGCGGGGGTGATGATGCCCGAACACATCCTTCAGATATCCTTCAGAATTGAAGAATCCTAGTGTGAGGCCAAAACGTTTCGGAGATAAAGATGCCTAACCGTTACGAATGAGTTTTACTTAATATCATTGTTGCTTGATGCTACAAACAAACCAGTTGCACTCTCTGTTTTTGAGATGCTCAGTTCTCTTGAGATTTTCTTTTCATTCTCAGTTTTGTCAAGGTTTATTTTATATAACTCATCTCTAAATTGGCAGCGAAAAAGTTGTTCTTATACTGGGGATCAAGAAATATGCTGTAAATATTAAGTGAGTTGGTTAATGGGATTTTAAGCCTATCGACTACACTAGAGTCATTAAGGCTGCACTGTAACCTGTTCACCACCAGACAAGAATACTGTAATTCCGAAATTAAGAATTGAAGTAGATTCTCGGCATATGCATAGTTCAATTATATATTTACCATATGGTAATCCTACGAACTATCCAAAGTGACAAAGGTTCCAATTTTCTAACCCAGAGCATTACGGGAGGTTGTAGGCCAACTGTGCATTAAGATGTTGTTTTATTAGGTTATCACTCTCAATCACAAAGGGCACTAGAAAGGTTCCATCTAACCTTGAAGACATTAATGCAAACTTATTGCCGACATTTTTCAACAATCTGGGATGAGTCATTGCATTTGCTATTCTTTGCTATTAGAGAGGCTATTAGACGTGTGGAGACAACATAAGAGGAACTGCAAGTTCTCAAAGAGGACAGGCTAGGACAGTGCATTAAGAGAAAGGTAAGGCGAATGGCCAAAGACAACCATAGAAAATCCAGAACTACATGGAACAGAGGTATCACGCCTTGTTCCTTTGACACACAATATAAGGTTATCATTCTAGAATTTATAATTTGTCACATTTTGAAGGGACGATTTACTGGCACTACGAGACTGTAGAAACTTTATTATGTGACAAGGCTGGAAAGGGTAAAATGAACCACATCAATAAGATTAAAAATAAATTTGAAGTACCTCACTTTTCGATAATGACCTTGTTTTCTGTTCCTACTGACCTGTTACAGAACCTAATGCCTGGCAAGAAGTCAGCGGAGTCGATGTATAGTTGCCTAACCTCAAACTAATAAATAACCTATGCCGCTTATATCAGGCATCACGGATTTTGATAAAACTTTGTCTCATGGACCCACAATGTCCCAAATTAACTTTGGTAAGGTTTTAGATCTGTCAGTAAATGGTTGCCGAGTTAGAAGCCTTTGTCTGACACCCTACGAAATTTCAGCCATTTCGAATCAAAATAATTTCTCACACTTTCTTCCAAAATAAATGAAACATTCCTATCTTACACAACCTCTTACGCTTAATTTAATGGAACTATTATGGATTTACATTTTTTTGAAATTGATATACTGACTGAACCTCAAAGTGGGCAAAAATATCAATGCATCAAAAAAAAAAAAGGTCAAAGTTTAGCCTTCTCTGGCTTTTGTAATAACAAAAATATCCCAAGAAATTTCGTTTACCATTTTCTGACATAACTTTGTTTACAAATATATAGTTTCAACTCGGGAGTATGTTTCGTTACGTTTAAATTTGTGTGTTTCAAAAAAGTAGAACAAAACGTATTTTCAATGAGCTTTTACACACACACACACACACACACACACACACAAAAAAAAAAAAAAAAAAAAAAAAAAAAAAAAAAAAAAAAAAAAAATATCTTGAAACAGCTTGTTTTAAACCATCTAAAAAGTTACTTTAGTTTTTCAGTGCGCTCATATAATGTCCAAAAAATAACGGTCAAAGTTTAACAGGTTACTGTACGCTTAAGTCATATTATATTATATGCTGACCAATAAAGTTCTTATAACATGTGCAATTATTCATCTTCTAAAAGACTAGGTTTTATCTCCTTAGGTAAATTGATTATACTAATAATTTGATAGAAAATTTCTATTATGGAAACTATGGAATCTGCCAGCAACAGAGGCGCCACAACATGTATCGTTGAGAGAGAATAACCATCATCAACATGTTACGACTTATTTTATTGAAAGAAAGTTGGATTTAAATCGGTACAAGACTTATCCACAGGAGACAACGCACTACTTATTCGGCGTTCGGATGTAAATCTTATGGACGATGACCAAATTTGTTTGCATCAGGAAACAATGCAAAAGATATGATGCAATCCATTTGGAAAGCAAAACATCATACCAGAACTGAACTTTTGAGAGTCGATGTAGAAATGGCTACACAAATAACCCGCACATAAAAGAGAGAAGCTTACGACGACGTTTCGGTCCGACTTGGACCATTGACAGTCACACTAACCAGAGGTCCAAGTCGGACCGAAACGCCGTCGTAAGCTTCTCTCTTTTATGTGCGGGTTATTTGTGTATCGTTCCAGTCACGGTATTGTGCCTTTCTGTTATTTATTTATTTTAGTTATTTATTTAGAAATGGCTGTCAGAAAATTTGTTCTGAATATATAGCTGATGCTCGAATAGCGGAGACTTCAATTGCCTCGTTCTCATCTTCGGATGATTTTAATATGGAAAAGTCTGCCACAATTAGATGTGCCAACCTTTAGTGAATCGTCCTTTAAATTTTCGAAAGTGAGCAGTAGAGATAAAATGGGCTATACAAAACAAAAAATTGAGCAAGTGCAAAATGTAAAAATGCACAAGATCACTACCGCTGCCGGACTCAATGTTCAAAACGTTGAACCGTCTATTCAGATAATAGAATGCAGTTTATGTGAAGACTACATTTCTCTGTGTCCCGGCAAGAAAGATTGTGTTTCAGTTCGGATTAAGGGAGAAAAGATACATAGCAGAAGCGGTTGCTGTTCAGCAACCTTAAAGAGATGTATATAGTATATAGTGAAAGACATGGCGCTGAAATCAGGGTTTCAAAATTTTGTGAGCAGTGACTAAGGTGGTACATAAAAGTTGGTGCTCCAGGCACCCATTTTGTTAGAATTTTTGCCATACATCAGAGCGTCAAACTCATGTTGAGAGGAGTCAATATTAAAGATGATTACATAGTACTTACAAAAAAAAATTGTTTCCAATATGAACTCTAGACACCGCATGCTACAGCGATGCCAAGATTGTCCCGGCGAGAAAGAATTTATAGTTTATCTCGAAGACGCATTCAAAGACTGGGATCTGGATGACCCGATTGAATTTAATCCGATTGAATTTATCAGCAAGCTTGTGAACAAAATTTGGAAGCTAACTAGTAACCATTTTGTGTCAAAGCATTAAAGCGAATATCTGAAATCCAAGAAGCTACTCAGGGATTTCAATGAGGAAAATCCACAAGCTACATTACACCCATTTGTTGCATACTACGTCAACAAAACTGGTATCTTACAAATTACAAACGTTTGCATCATCACAGATCATACGCATCATGACTCATTATCCGTTCATGTGTTCATAAATAAGCTGATCGAGTTTTGAAGACAAGAATGAAAGTTGCTAGAATCCACTATTTAAGTGATGGCTCAGACGTCATGGCAAGATGAGCGTTGCTATTTAAGCCAAGATCGCAAATTCTGCCTATTCGGCACGACAAAATATATAAAATATATATATATATATATATATATATATATATATATATATATATATATATATATATATATATATATATATATATATATGTCGTGCCGAATAGGCAGAACTTGCGATCTTGGCTTAAATAGCAACGCTCATCTTGCCATATAGGACAAGTGAAAATTTGTGTATGCAATAATTTCGCCAAAATCATTTTGAACCTAACGAAAAAAAAATATATTTCACTGTGTTTGTTTAGTATTAAATTATTGTAAAAAAAATCTAAAATATGTTAGTTGGGTTAGGCTAAAATAAATTGCACTTGTTATAATAAGGTTAGGTAAGTTTTCTAAGATTCTTTTGGTGCAAAATTACATTAACATTAATGAAAAAAATATATCTTTAAATGTATAAGAGAAAATTTTAGAAAGGACTTAATTTGAAATGAGTTCTTGCTAATTGACCAGTTTTACATATTCGGCACGACATATATATATATATATATATATATATATATTATATATATATATATATATATATATAAATATTATATAATATATATATATATTAATATATAAATATATATATATATATATATTATATATATATATATATATATATATATATATATATATATACATATATATTTATATATATATATATATATATATATATATATATATATATATATATATATATTATATATATATATATATATATATGTTGCTTTACCTGCTTTTCTGTCTTCGTGTTTGGCTTCCAGTGCATTAGTCAAGAAGATAGTGCCCGAACGCTTGAGAGACTTGGTAGGAGCTCAAGACCCCAGGTTTACTGAAGCAGCAATTCGGTGGGACACCCTTACAGACTCCTCCAGTAGACCAGCTCCTCCCAAACAGCACAAACAGTCCCACTGGGACAAACCCATCATGGAAAAAATCGCCCAAAACAATGCTCTCCAATGCTTCAGGAAAGAACAAAGCTCGTCTCCTGGCAGTGAAGGCACCACACTCAGGAGATTTCCTGTTAGCTGTTCCCAATTCCTCCCTGGCACCCGTCTCGACCCACAGGCCATTCGGATTGGTGTTGCTCTTCGCCTAGCCGCCCCCATCCTCACCGAACATAGGTGTATTTGCGGCAGGGCGACAGCTGATCAATTCGGACTCCATGGTCTCGTGTGTCACACAGCAGAAGGGAAGTATGCCAGAATGAGGAGATCAATGACATAATAAAGAGAAGCCTCGCCACAGCCCGTTGCCCAGCTCAACGGGAACCCCAAATACAGAGGTCTGATGGAAGTCAAAAGCGTCCTGATGGAGCCACTATGCTACCCTGGAAGGATGGAAAGAAGATTGCCTGGGACTAAAACCTGTGCTGCCACATTGGCAGACACCTATTGCCATACTCTGTAGTGGAAGGGGTGGAGCTGCCAGCCACAGGGAGACCCAGAAGATCCAAAAAATATAAGACCTTACCCCTTGCTATAACTTCATTCCAATAGGGTCGGAGACCCTTGGAGCATGGGGCAAGTGTGCTCTAAAGTTCCTCAAAGAGCTGGGTGAAAAGCTCATCATAGAAACCAAGGACCACAGGGCGAACCAGCTTCCTCTTTCAGAGACTCGTGTTGCGATCCAGAGGGGAAATGCCTGCAGCATTCGGGGCACGCGGGCCCACCGCGGGGGAGCTGGACGAAGTATTCGAGATGTAGCTCTGATTTACCTATGTTGTTTTACTTTGTATCATATTTTTGTGAATTTTCGTCAATGTATTTTTTCTTTAAATAAAATATACATACATTATATAGGGGGTGGTAGGAGAAAAAATTTCCCAAAAAGCTTCAGGGAGAATCTTGAGTTTTTTCCCTGAAGCAAGTTTATTCTTTTCTCTGAGGATGAGGGTCCCCATGACAGTTCTAGAGGTGGTACCCTCCCTATATTTTAATATATATATATATATATATATATATTAAAATGTAATATATATATAGTAAAATATAATATATATATAATATATATATATATATATAATATATATATTATATATATATATATATACATTATATATATATATATTATAAATATATATATATATATATATATATATATTATATATATATAATATTATATTATATATATATAAATATATTTCCTGGAGTTTACCTGGAGAGAGTTACGGGGTCAACGCCCCCCGCTGCCCGGTCTGTGACCAGGCCTCATGGTGGGTCAGAGGCTGTTGGGTGGGTGGCTGCACGCAAACCAAACGACGAGCCACAGCCCGGCTGGTCAGGAACCGACTTTAGGTGCTTGTCCATGCCAGCTTGAAGACTGCCAGGGGTCTGTTGGTAATCCCCCTTATGTATGCTGGGAGGCAGTTGAACGTCTCGGGGCCCCCGACACTTATTGTATGGTCTCTTAACGTGCTAGGACACCCCTGCTTTCATTGGGGGGATGTTGCATCGTCTGCCAAGTCTTTTGCTTTCGTAGTGAGTGATTATCGGGGTGCAAGTTCGGTACTAGTCCCTCTAGGATTTTCCAGGTGAATAATCATGTATTTCTCCCGCCTGCGTTCCGGAATACAGTTTTAGGAACCTCAAGCGCTCCTAGTAATTGAGGTGTTTTATCTCCGTTATGCGCGACGTGAAGGTTCTCTGTACATTTTCTAGGTCAGCAATTTCACCTGCCTTGAAAGTTGCTGTTAGTGTGCAGCAATATTCCAGCCTAGATAGAACAGTGACCTGAAGAGTGTCATCATTGGGGGTTGGCCTCCCTAGTTTTGAAGTTCTCATTAAACCATCCTGTCATTTTTCTAGCAGATGCGATTGATACAATGTTATGGTCCTTGAAGGTGTGATCCTCCGACATGATCACTCCCAGGTCTTTGACATTGGTGTTTCACTCTATTTTGTGGCCAGAATTTGTTTTGTACTCTGATGAAGATTTAATTTCCTCTTGTTTACCATATCTGAGTAATTGAAATTTCTCATCGTTGAACTTCATATTGTTTTCTGCAGCCCACTGAAAGATTTGGTTGATGTCTGCCTGGAGCCTTGCAGTGTCTCCACTGGAAGACACTGTCATGCAGATTCGGGTGTCATCTGCAAAGGAAGACACGGTGCTGTGGCTGACATCCTTTGTCTATGTCGGATATGAGGATGAGGAACAAGATGGGAGCTAGTACTGTGCCTTGTGGAACAGAGCTTTTCACCGTAGCTGCCTCGGACTTTACTCTGTTGACGACTACTCTCTGTGTTCTGTTAGTGAGGAAATTATAGATCCATCGACCGACTTTTCCTGTTATTCCTTTAGCACACATTTTGTGCGCTATTACGCGATGGTCACACTTGTCGAAGGCTTTTGCAAAATCTGTATATATTACATCTGCATTCTTTTTGTCTTCTAGTGCATTTAGGACCTTGTCGTAGTGATCCAATAGTTTTAGACAGACAGGAGCGACCTGTTCTAAACCCCTGTTGCCCTGGGTTGTGTTACTGATGGGTTTCTAGATGGGTGGTGATCTTGCTTCTTAGGACCCTTTCAAAGATTTTTATGATGTGGGATGTTAGTGCTATTGGTCTGTAGTTCTTTTGCTGTTGCTTTATATATATATATATATATATATATATATATATATATATATATATATATATATATATATATATATATATATATATATATATATATATATATATATATATATATATATATTATATATATATATATATATTTTTTACAGAACTCTGTTCCTGATTATTATAATTGTCCTTTGTTGTAAAGCAGTGTATGCGTGTGTATTTTAACTGGATATATTCTTCGAGGGAATACTCCAGGTAAATGTAAGCAAAAATGTCATACGAACGAACGTCATTTTCCCTTCAGTAAAGAAATTATCTCTTCCCTTTTTTTAAAAATGTCGATCCATAGCCCTCAAAAAATGTCACAAATTAGGAAATTTATCGGGCGAGAGAGAAGTTTTAAAATATTTTTTCCTGATCAGGTGTTTCCAATCTCGAAAGCTGCAATTTCTGGATCTAAGACGGGGAGAAAAAAAAGTTGTAGGAAGAGGAAAGAGGGTGGCAGGGGTGAGAAGGGCGGGAAAAAGGGAGGGAAAAAGGAGTGGATGGAAGAAGGGGGAAAGAAATTGACTGGGATGGAAGATGGGAGAATAAGGATTAAGGAAGGTGGGACAAAAATGGAGGAAAAATTCGGGAAGATTGAGGGAGTCGAGCATTTAGTGTTTAGTAACTAGGGCTCTATTTTTATAAGTCTACTTAATATATCGCTCAAGGAAGCACTTAGATTAAAGTCTTTGGCTAAGCCATTTAAAATTTATTTGGCAAAACTAAAATTTCTTTCGCCATTTTCAATAAAATTTAGATTAATTCTTAAAATCCCCAAAAAGAAAATTGGGGAAAATTATTTTTTAGGGCAGTTCACCAAATTAACAGTTCGGCTTATTGGGGCCACAGCTTATTCCTTATTAATTCCAGTTATTATTAGAATTTTGGTGATAGTTTTTTCATTCCTTCTATAACTTAATATAAACTTTTCTCGGTTATTCAAATTTTAAAAGTAGAGTTTACTATTAAACTGGGGGCATTTCCCCTGGGGGGTCTGGAACGCATTGATCGAATACAAACAATCCACTGGGAAATTTAGGTTTGGGTCGCCACCAAATGGGGGTACAGACCGGATTTTTTGGAATAAATTTTTGGGCGGGTTTCATTACAAATATAATTTTATAAAAAAAAATATATATATAAATATATAATATTAATATTATATATATATATATATATATATTATATATAAATATATAAAACCTTGGTCCACTACACATACTGTACAAGCATATATATATATATTTAATATAAAAAAAAAATTTATATATTATATATATAATAATATATATATATATATATATAAACCCTCTGGGTTTTCTTCTATTCTTTCTAATTCTTGTTCTTGTTTATTTCCTCTTACTCCAGGGGAAGGGGGAAAAATTTTCCTTTTTAAGCCATGCGTGTCGTAAGAGGCGACTAAAAACGGGGGCAAGGGGCCCTTTAAACCCCCCCTGTATATATTTCTAAATTTAAAAGGAGAAACTTTAGTTTTTTCTTTTGGGCCACACCGCCTCGGTGAGATACGGCTGGTAAGAATAGAGAAATTCCAAGTGCTTTCGTGACTACTCACATTATCAAGGAACTATGAAAGTAAAGCATCCAAGGAAGCTATATAAGGGGCCTGGCCAGCACCTCACTATCAGATCCCACAACGGTTAAACACCTGACGCGCGCCGACCCAACTTGGATAGGTCCTTTGCACAACTCACCCACAAACTATTCTACCCAAGAAAATTTAAAAATTATTATTTGTCCAGTGATAATGATAATGATAATGTGAGTAGTCACGAAAGCGCTTGGAATTTCTCTATTCTTTCAGAGTGGTTGTTTTGCATATTCTGAAATCACCTGTTTACTGTGATCTATTGAATACATACATATATATATATATTATATATAAATTATATATATATATATATATATATATATATATATATATATATATATATATATATATATATATATATATAAAATTTATTATATATATATATATATATATATATATATATATATATATATATATAATATATATATATATATACATATATGCAAAACAACCCACTCTGAAAGAATAGAGAAATTCCAAGCGCTTTCGTGACTACTCACATTATCAAGGAACTATGAAAGTGAAGCATCAAAGGAAGCTATATAAGGGGTCCGGCCAGCACCTCACTATCAATCCCACAACTGTTAAACACGTGACGCGCGGCGAGCCAACTTGGATAGGTCCTTTGCAAAACTCACCCCCAAGCTATTTATTTGTCCAGTGTATTATTAAATTCTTCCCAAATTCTATTAATTATAAATGGATCTAATTTATATAAACCAAAGGAAATATTCATATTATTTTCAAAACTGCTTTTTATGAAACAAGATTCAATTATATTCCTGTCGACCATGGACTTGCTTGATACTACTTTCTCAACTTTTTGAAAATCAATTGGATGGTTAAAATCTCTTACATGAATAAATAGAGCATTGGAATCTTGTCCAGTTTTTAATGCTATATTTATGTTGTTTTAATCTTAGTTCGAGATTTTTACCAGTTTGACCGTAATAAACTTTATCGCAAATTTTACAAGGAATCTTATAGACACAACCATCAGCATTTTGGGGGGAATTCTTAATCAAAAGTTTTTTTTACTGTATCAAGATTTTGAATACAACTTTAATATTAAAAGTCTTAAGAAGAGAAGGCATATCAACCAAGTTTTCATGGTAAGGAGAACCAACATATTTTTAGTTGAATAAGGCTGGTTGCCCTTTTTGGATTATAAAAAGTGTTCCTAGCAACTTTAAAAGATTTATCAATTACATTTCTTGGGTATTTTAAATCATTACCTATTTCATAAATTTTGGATATTTCCTCATCTATGAACTCAGGACTACAAATTCGTAAAGCTCTCAAAAACTGTGATCTTATTGCATATATATATATATATATATATATATATAATATATATATTTTATATATATAATATTATATATATATATATATATATATATATATATATATATATATATATATATATTATATATATATATGTATATATATGTATATATATATATATAAAATATATATATATATATATATTATATATATATATAATATATATAAATATATATATATATATAAAATATATAAAATATAAATATATATATATTTTATATATATATATATATATATATATATATATATTATATATATATGTATATATATATATATAAAATAGGTAGTAGGTTGGTAGACAAACAGCCACCCCGGGAGGTACTACCGTCCTGCCAAGTGAATGTAAAACAAAAGCCTGTAAATTGAGCTATTGTAAAAAGAGATTTGGTAATAAGAAATCATATTTTATGAAAAAGAGGATAAATAAATTTAAAAAGGTATGATGTAGCACGTAATAAAAAATAGTTTTTTTAATTTGCATTGGGGGAAAAAATTGATGGGTAGGCTCGGGGATGTACAGTTTTAGGGGGACAACTGATATATGGATCATTTTTGGGTTGTAGCTATGTAAGAGGTAGAGGAAAAGGGGAAAGGTGGCAAAAACAAGTAAGAGGGAGGGGAAAGTGTATAAAACAAAGGGGGAGGGGGAAAGTTGGGGGGGAGATATAAGCGACTGTTGGCAGAAAGGGGGGCTAGTGCAAAGATGATAGGGGGGGGGGGGGGGTTTTAAAGGGGGTTGGAAATAGTTTTAAAAAATGCAGTATTAGAATGTGGGGAAAAAGTTTGTGGTTATAGGAGGGTGGGGGCGGTGGAAAGGGGAGTGATTGGTGGAATGTAAAGAAAAGGGGTGTGATAAAAGAGAAAAAGCTTATAAAGGGTTTTTACAAAGCAGAAGTGTTATAAGAAAAGCAGAGTATATGGACAAAAAAGAAAGGTTAATAGAGTGGTAGAGGTGAAAAAGGAAGCAGATGATAGAGTGGGAGAGGCACTGTCAAGAAATTTTAATGAAAATAAGAAAAAAATTTGGAGTGATTTAAAAACAATTTTTGAAAGCGGGGGAAAAGTAGGGTTTTGTCATTTAAAAAAGAGTAGGGGTTTTTTAAAATTGGGGAGGGAGGTTTAGGTAGATGGCGAGAATATTTTGAGGAATTTTAAATGTTGAGGAAGAAAGGGAGGTGGTAATTTCGCATGTCAGGGGGGGTATACATTTTTAGGAGGAAGGAGCGAATTTTAAGTGTGGGGGGTACGTGAGGCATTACTGAATAAAAGGGGGGTAAAGCAGGGAACTGGGGGATCTGACAAAAATGTTAAAAGAGGGGGAGATTAGTGTTGGAGTGGTTGGTACTTTTGTTAAAAATGTATGAAAGGGGGGAAGGTACTAGGGATTGGGGGAGAGATGTATAGCCCCCTTTATAAAAAGGGGGAAAGGGGACAAAAAGTTGAAAAAATTTATAGAGGAAAAGTTTATTGGTATACCAAAAAAGTGTATGGTAGGGTTTTAAAATTTGGGAAAAAATTTTAAAGTAGACAGAATTAGGTTGCGGATGAGCAAGGAGGTTTCAGAGTGGTGGGGATGTGAGATAAAAATGTTTACTTTTGAAGATTATGTGAACAGTATTAGATAAAGGCAGGGGGAAATTTTTTTTTGCATTTATGGATTTAGAAAAAATATATGATAGAGTGGATAGGGGAAATTGGCAGATGTTGCAAGTATATGGATAGGGGTAAGTTACTAAATGCTGTAAAGATTTTTTTATGGGAAGTGAGGCTAGGTTTGGGGGGTGTAGAAGAGAGGGAGATACTTCCCGGAAAAGTAGATCTTAGCGGATGTGTAAAATCCCTGGTTGTTTAATATATTTTTGATGGGGTTGTAAAGAAGTAAATGCTAGGGGGGTTCGGGGGGGAGGGGTGGGATTTAAAATTTTGAGGAAACAAATTCAAAAAGGAATTTTAAAACAGTTATTTTTTCTATGTACTGTCTTATGGGAGAGTAAAGAAAAAATTGCAAAGGTTTTTGGATGAGTTTGGGAATGTGTGTAAAGGAGAAAGTTAAAATGAAAAAAAAAAGAGTAAGGGGATGAGGGTATCAAAAAATTTAGATAAAGAAAAATTGGATATCAAATTGGGGAGGAGGAGTATGGAAGAAGTGAATGTTTTCAGATACTTGGGAGTTGACGTGTCGGCGGATGGATTTATGAAGGATGAGGTTAATCATAGAATTGATGAGGGAAAAAAGGTGAATTGTGCATTGAGGAATATATGGAGTCAAAAAACGTTATCTATGGAGGCAAAGAAGGGAATGTATGAAAGTAAAGTAGTACCAACACTCTTACATGGGTGTGAAGCTTGGGCGGTAAATGCAGCAGCGAGGAGACGGTTGGAGGCAGTGGAGATGTCCTGTCTAAGGGCAATGTGCGGTGTAAATATTATGCAGAAATTCGGAGTGTGGAAATTAGGAGAAGGTGTGGAGTTAATAAAAGTATTAGTCAGAGGGCAGAAGAGAGGTTGTTGAGGTGGTTAGGTCATTTAGAGAGAATGGATCAAAGTAGAATGACATGGAAAGCATATAAATCTATAGGGGAAGGAAGGCGAGGTAGGGGTCGTCCTCGAAAGGGTTGGAGAGAGGGGGTAAAGGAGGTTTTGTGGGCAAGGGGCTTGGACTTCCAGCAAGCGTGCGTGAGCGTGTAGATAGGAGTGAATGGAGACGAATGGTACTTGGGACCTGACCATCTGTTGGAGTGTGAGCAGGGTAATATTTAGTGAAGGGATTCAGGGAAACCGGTTATTTTCATATGGTCGGACTTGAGTCCTGGAAATGGGAAGTACAATGCCTGCACTTTAAAGGAGGGGTTTGGGATATTGGTAGTTTGGAGGGATATGTTGTGTATCTTTATACGTATATGCTTCTAAACTGTTGTATTCTGAGCACCTCTGCAAAAACAGTGATTATGTGTGAGTGTGGTGAAAGTGTTGGATGATGATGAAAGCATTTTCTTTTTGGGGATTTTCTTTCTTTTTTGGGTCACCCTGCCTCGGTGGGAGACGGCCAACTTGTTGAAAAAAAAAATATATATATATATATGTATATATATATATATATATAATATATTATATATATATATATAATATATATATATATATATATATATATATATATATATATATAAATATATATATATATATATATATATATATTATATATATATATATATATAATATATATATATATATATATATATATATATATATATATATATATATATATATATATATATAGGGAGGTACCACCTCTAGAACTGTCCTGGGGACCCTCATCCTCAGAGAAATTAATAAACTTGATTTAGGGAAAACTCAAGGTTCTCCCTGAAGCTGTTTGAGAATTTTCTCCTACAACCCCCTATATTTCAAGTATGTTTTATTTAAAGACAAAATACATTGGCCAAACATTCTCAAAAATACAACAGAAAGTAAAACAACATAGGTAACTCAGAGCTGCATCTCGAGTACTTCGTCCAGCTCCCCTGCCGTGGGCCGCGTGCCCAGAATGCTGCATGCATTTCCTCTCTGGATCGAAACACTGAGTCTCTGAAACAGAAAGCTGGTCGCCCTGTGGTCCTTGGTTTCTATGATGAGCTTTTCACCCAGCTCTGAGGAACTTTAGAGCACACTTGCCCCATGGTCCAAGGGTCTCCGACCCTATTGGAATGAAGTTATAGCAAGGGAAGGTCTTCATATTTTCGTATCTTCTGGGTCTCCCTGTGGCTGGCAGCTCCACCCCCTTCCACTACGGAGTATGGCAAGTAGGTGTCTGCCAATGTGGCAGCACAGGTGTAGTCCCAGGCAATCTGCTTTCCATCCTTCCAGGGTAGCATAGTGGCTCCTTCAGGACGCTTTTGACTTCCATCAAACCTCTGTACTTGGGGTTCCCGTTGAGCTGGGCAACGGGTTGTGGCGAGGGTTCTCTTTGTGATATCATTGACCTCCTCATGTCTGGCATACTTCCCTTCTGCTGTGTGACACACGAGACCATGAAGTCCGAATTGATCAGTTGTCGCCCTGCCGCAAATACACCTAAGTTCGGTGAGGATGGGGGCGGCTAGGCGAAGAGCAACACCAATCCGAATGGCCTATGGGTCGAGACGGGTGCTCAGGGAGGAATTAGGAACAGCTAACAGGAAATCTCCTGAGTGTGGTGTCTTCACTACCAGGAGACGAGCTTTGTCCTTTTCTGAAGCATTGGAGAGCATTGTGCTGGCGATTTTATTCATGATCGGTTTGTGCCAGTGGGACTGTTTGTGCTGTTTAGGGAGGAGCTGGTCTACTGGAAGAGTCTGTAAGGTTGTCCTACCGAATCGCTGCTTCAGAAAACCTGGGGTCTTGAGCTCCTACCACGTCTCTCAAGCGTTCGGGAACTATCTTCTTGACTAATGCTCTGGAAGCCAAACACGAAGACAGAAAAGCAGGTAAAGCAACACGCGTTGCTTTGGCACCCCTATACCTCCCAGTCGCACTGGGAGGGTTGCCTGATCCTATTGCTGATCCTCTAGTGACAGGTTCAGTGCCTTCTTGAAAGTTTATCTCAGGTGTACGTCATATTCATCGAGTGTTGGGTTGTCAAAAGAGGTTGCACACCTCAGGAAGTAAGCGAGTCTTGGCACAGTAAGACACCTTGTGAGGAGATACAAAGCATCATGGGCATCAAGATCACTTATTCTCTCCTCCATTCTCAACAGGTCATTCAATTTGTCCCTGAGGACAGTGTCGATGGCCTGGTGACCCAGCGGTGCTCCCAAGAGGGTACTTGGCAAGATGGGCGTTGCTGTTTAAGCCAAGATCGCAAGTTCTACCTATTCGGCACGACATATATATATATATTACATATACATATATATATATATATATATATATATATATATATATATATATATATATATATATTATATACATTTCATATATATATATATATTATATGTGTGCGAATAGGTGATAACTGGTAATTAGCATAATTCATTTAAAATTTAAGTCTTTCTAAAATTGTCTCTTATATGTTTAAAGTATATATATATTTTTTATTAATGTTAAAGTAAAAATTTATAAATTTTTATAAATAATTTAGAAAATTACTAACATTATTTATAAAAAAACAATATATTTTAGCCTAAACCAACTACATATATTTTAGATTTATTTTACAATAATTTAATACTAAACAAAACAGTGAAATTATTTTTTTTTCGTTAGGTTTCAGAATCATTTTTTGCGAATTATTGCAATACACAAATTTTCCTTGTCTATATGCAAAGATGAAGCGTTGCTATTTTAAGCAAGATGGCAAGTTATGCCTATTCGGCACACATATATTTATATATATTATATATATTTATATACTATATATATAAATTATATATATATATATTTTTTATAGTATATATATATTTTAATATTGTTATAAATATTTATTATATATATATATATACTATTATTAACATATATATTATATTACGATATATATATATATATATATATATATATATATATATATATATATTATATATATATATATATATATATGCAAGGAATATAAGAGGCTGAAATATCACTATACTCTGATCTTGTCAAGAATAATACTATATATACTGTAATATATATATATATATATATATATATATATATATATATATATATATATATATATATATATATATATATATATGCAAGGAATTCGCAAGAGCAGGCGAAATATACACAAACTCTGATCTCTGGTCGAAGGACACTCGAACCTACGAACCGTGGAACAAGGTACGCAGTGCTTTACCATTCTCACCACACTCGACCAATACCTCGGCCCCTAGCTCACGCTAGACGTTGATGCGAGGCAGCCAGCTTTCAGGGAGAAGACAATATATAATGCATCTATGTTTGTGTTTTCCACCAATATATCCTGTCTATTAATAAAGTGCATATTTAATATAAATTATAGAGGGTGGTAGAAGAAAAAAATATTTAAACAGCTCAGGGGAGAACCTTGAGTTTTCCTTGAGGTACGTTTATTGTCTTCTCTGAGGATGAGGGTCCCCAGAAAAGTTCTAGACGTGGTACCTCCCTATAAATATATATATGTATATATATTATATATATATATATATATATATATATATATATATATATATATATATTTATATATATATATATATATATATATATATATAAAATATATATATATATATATATATATATATATATATATATATATATATATATATATATATATATATATATATATATATATATATATATATATTCAACAAGTCGGCCGTCTCCCACCGAGGCAGTGTGACCCTAAAAGAACGAAAATCCCCAAAAAGAAAATACTTTCATCATCATTAAACACTTTCACCTCACTGACACATAATCACTTTTTTTGCATAGGTGCCCTGAATACTGAATACAACAGTTTAGAAGTATATACGTATAGAAATACACAATATACATCTCCAAACTGCCAATATCCCAAACCCCTCCTTTAGAGTGCAGGTACTGGACTTCTCATTTCCCGGAGTCATGTCCAGTTATATAAAATAACCGGTTTCCTTGAATCCCTTCACTAAATATTAACCTGCTTACACTCCTACAGATCGTCAGGTCCCAAATACCATTTGACTCCATTCACTCCTATCTAACACGCTCACGCACGCTTGCTGGAAGTCCAAACCCCTCGCCCACAACACCTCCTTTACCCCCTCCCTCCAACCTTTTCGAGGACGACCCCTACCCCGCCTTCCTTCCCCTACAGATTTATACGCTTTCCATATCATTCTACTTTGATCCATTCTCTCTAAATGACCAAACCACCTCAACAAACCCTCTTCAGTCCTTTGACTAAGATTTTTATTAACTCCACACCTTCTCCTAATTTCCACACTCCAAATTTTCTGCATAATATTTACACCACACATTGCCCTTGGACAGGACATCTCCACTGCCTCCAACTGCCTCCTCGCTGTGATACCTCACCACGTAGCATGACCCGTTGTTGCCTCCCTGTCGGGTATTCTCTGATCCATTGCAGTGCCCTTCCTGTTATACGTGCCTTATCCTCCAGCTTCTGCACTAATCTCCTGTAAGGAACTGTATCGAAGGCCTTCCTGCAGTCCAGGAAGATGCAATCAACCCACCCCTCTCTCTTGTTTCTTACTTCTGTTACCTTGTCATGAAACTCCAGAAGGTGTGTGCGTGTGTGTGTGTGTGTGTGTGTGTGTGTGTGTGTTGTGTGTGTGTGTGTGTTTGTGTGTGTGTTTGTGTTGTGTTGTGTGTGTGTGTGTGTGTGTGTGTATGTGTGTGTGTGTGTGTGTGTGTGTGTGTGTGTGTGTGTGATGTGTGTGTGTTGTGCTTGTTTTTGTATTTAGTGTGTACCTTGTTTGTGTGTGTGTTTGGTGTGAAGTTGGTTGTGTAATGTGTTTGGTGTGTGTGTGTTGTGTAAACTGAATTTGTGTGTAATGTGTGTGTTATGTGTGTGTGATGTGTGGTGTGTGTGTGTGTGTGTGTGTGTGTGTGTGTGTGTGTGTGTGTGTGTGTGTGTGTGTGTGTGTGTGTGTATGTGTGTGTTTGTGCTATCTACTTCTATGTACAACATTTCAGAGTGATCACCATGTGACAGTAGCAGCTTTGTCAAAGTTATTAGGTATTAGATATATCAACTCAGCAAAACAACACTGAAAATCTTTAGGCAAATTTACTTCATTACCAACTTAAGTCACTTAGCTACTGGACACATTTTTATCACTGTATATCTTAGTTCGACATACATTCTGGAAAGGTTTTGGAGTATTGTAAACACAGAAAACCTCTTTTATAACAAGTTTGAAAGTCTCTAGTGGGCAGCTGTATTCTGTGGCTAATTATAATTATGTAACCAAATAGATTTCTCTTCCTTCAGGATCACGTTCTTTTCCTGATCTTCGTCTCCTCTTTGCATTTTTAGTTGACTGACGAAATCAAAATAACACGATTGCAAACAAAGTGCACAACATGTGGTCCTCGAATGCGAGATGTATATAAATACACCTTAGTTGGATGACTCTTATTAGGCTGGCAGTGGTTGGCACACTGGGATGTAAATTTTGTAATTCGCCTTCCATGAGTTCGTCTCCACCTGTTCTGTGATTTTCTAAAACGTGTTCTCAGAGTTTGCTGATAGCCAGAGGTATTCGTTCAGTTAAATTAGATCTTTGGCGTGACCCTATGTAGGACAGTGATTCCTAGATTACATGGAGATTCTATGTGTAACGATGACCAGAGAGAGCGACACTTTAATGGATCAAAGAAACAAAATGAAAATGCTATTCAAAAATTCACCTAAACGTAGAGTGAATGAATATTTGACCCCAAAGAGCGTCGGTCACGCCAGACACACACAGGTCAGTGGAAGTTAATACGCATTTGCCCGAGTTATTACCTGCCAGACGGGAAATTTACAAATCTCAAGATAATTATTTCACAACAGCTACTGTTAGCCAGTTATAATGATCGAACTATGTGGAAAATCTTACAGTGCAACTGCTTTTAGCAAACATGAAAGATCCAACTACCATTAAAAAATCCACCCATTTTTATTACTTTTTTTGTGGGGGTAAATCAGAAAGAGTCGGCTACCCAGAAGATGTTACAATAGCACAATTGTCTTTTATTGGCAGAAAATGTTTCACCATTCGTTGCAATATATATTTTGTCTAATTATAATCAACATTAATTTATGTTCTACCGCAGCTTCACTACTGCTCTTAGAGCATCAGGTCAAGTGAAATAATATCGTTATCGCATACCACTGTAAGTATTACTAACAGTGCTGCTTCTAATTCTCTTGCCACCAGTATTGACCTATTCTCACTGCTTGCACTAACTATCACTGATTCTACACATACTGAACAGTGCTGCTTCTAATTCTCTTGCCACCAGTATTGACCTACTCTTACTGCTTGCACTAACTACCACTGATTCTACACATTGTTCGTCATCAGGTGTCTTACAAACACTGCTGCAAATAATGCTGTTCTTCTCAGGGTTTACTTGATATCTTTTTTTAACTTTTTGTTTTATTACTAAATTCTTTGAGGAGGGTTAAACTTGCAGGATCATACAGCTCTTTGCACGACGGGAAACTATCATATCCTACTCAAGGAGGGGGAGATCTGGCCCAATTCCTTGGTTCAAGAGCCCCCCACACCGCCATAAAGAATGGGAGGATCTTTGTAGTTGCATCAATTTCTAAAGGAACTTATATCAGTCAAGGTCATTGATGTCAGCAAGACTTTGTACCTGGTACATGCACTTGTAGAAATAAACATTCTTCTTCTTCTTCTTCTTCTTCTTCTTCTTCTTCTTCTTCTTTTATTATTTATTATTATTATTATTATTATATTATTATTATTATTATTATTTATTATTATTATTATTATTATTTATTATTATTATTATTATTATTTATTATTATTATTAATATTATTATTATTAAATTATTATTATATTATTATTATTATTATATTATTATTATTATTATTATTATTATTATTATTATTATTATTATTATATTTTTATTAAATTATTATTATTATTATTATTTATTATTATTATTATTATTATTTATTATTTATTATTTTATTATTATTTTATTAAAAATTATTATTATATTATTATTATTATTTTAATTATTATTATTATTATTATTATTATTATTATTATTATTATTATATTATTATTATTATTTTATATTAAAATTAATTATTATTATATATGTATTATTTTATACAAGAGTTTTATCAACATGTTAAATAAAACTAATTATTTATAAAATGTATTAAAAATTAAATTAAATGTAATTAGGAAATATTTCCGGTCAGGTTTTAATCAAGAGTCTTTCAATCAAACATCATTAGAACAGGTGCAAACTAATTGATTGAAATAAATTATAACGTTAAACAATTAAATGTTAAAAATTTATTTGATGCAAGAATAAAATTATTTTCGTGGTGATTATAGCTCAATTGTTTTATTCCCGAATTTCTATTTGAACGATAATTACAAATTATGTTGAATCATTTGGAATTGCAATCATTGGCAATGAAATATATTTATAAAATCCTATTACACAGAGGGGAAAATTTAAATAATTTATTTTAGTCAGAGATTTCCATAAATTATTGGCATTTGCGTGAAAGGTTTAAATGTTTTATTACCCACATGTGTAACTAATTATTACGACTCCTTAAACATACTTTACATAATCGTAAACCTTTCAGTAAATATGTTACGAATCAATTCTACTGGACAACAAAATGAAGTTTAATGTAATATTTATCTAATTACAATAGCTAGTAAAAGTGTCACTAGTATAACCATTTCTAAACGTAATACAAAAGTATTTCCTCTGTTTACAACTACTAGTACAAACCAGCTTTAAATATTTCTAGAAGTTCTGAAAAATTATTCATTTTGAAATATAATAATGATGCTCTTCATACTAGTATTGCTACTAGTAATACTATCAATGGCTACTTCTAGAAGTCGATTACTAGCAGAAAAAATAATCCTATAAATCCATTATTAAGCCAGTACTGTTCCTAGCATAACTACTATTGATACATAGTGTAGTTGCAAGTGCTATTACTACAAGACAAGATATTGTTACTAATGTTGCTATTAAAGGTTCTGATATTGCTACTACTGCAGCTGTTGATATTGTTTCTGCTTGAGCTTCTGTTCCTGATACTGCTATTAATGTTGCTACTGAAGGTTTTGATATTGGTACTACTATTGTTATTCCAGTTGCTGATGTTGTTGAAACTATTGATAGAAAACCTCCTGATATTGCTACTACATTGGTACTGCAGCTGCTGATATTGCTATTACATTGGTACTGCAGCTGCTGATATTGCTACTACACTGGTACTGCACCTGCTGATATTGCTACTACATTGGTACTGCAGCTGTTGATATTGCTACTGCATTGGTACTGCAGCTACTGATATTGCTACTACACTGGTACTGCAGCTGCTGATATTGATACTACATTGGTACTGCAGCTGCTGATATTGCTACTACATTGGTACTGCAGCTCCTGATATTGCTGCTACATTGGTACTACAGCTGCTGATATGGTTATTACACTGGTACTGCAGCTGGTGATATTGCTACTACATTGGTACTGCAGCTCTGATATTGCTACTACATTGGTACTGACACTGTATTGCTACTACACTGGTACTGCAGCTGCTACATTGGTACTGCAGCTACTGATATTGCTACTACACTGGTACTGCAGCTGCTACATTGGTACCGCAGCTGCTGATATTGCTACTACATTGGTACTGCAGCTACTGATATTGCTGCTACACTGGTAGTGCAGCTGCTGATACAGCTGCTACATTGGTACTACAGCTGCTGATACAGCTACTACATTGGTACTGCAGCTGCTGATGTTGCTACTACATTGGTACTGCAGCTCCTGAAATTGCTGCTACATTGGTACTAGAGCTGCTGATATTGCTACTACATTGGTACTGCAGCTGTTGATGTTATAAATTTTACTGATACAGCAGATACTGGAAATATCGCAACAAATGCTTCACCACTTGCTGACATTCCTGCTACTTCATTTGCTTACGCTGCTATTGATATAGCAATAACAAGTGCTACTTAGCAGTGACAAGTGCTACTGTAACTGTTACTTCCTTCCCTAAATAAGTTGCTGCAAATAAATAACAAAAAGGCACAATACCGTGACTGGAACGATACACAAATAACCCGCACATAAAAGAGAGAAGCTTACGACGACGTTTCGGTCCGACTTGGACCATTGACAAAGTCACAGTGTGACTTTGTCAATGGTCCAAGTCGGACCGAAACGTCGTCGTAAGCTTCTCTCTTTTATGTGTGGGTTATTTGTGTAAGTTGCTGCAACTGATGCTACTATTACTACTGCGTTTGCTGAGTTGGTTGTATTGTAATAATTCAACTACGATATTTTATGTTATTAACAAATAATCATTTTCTGTTATGAAAAGTAGAGATATCGTTACTCATGCTTTTCACAGCTATTATAGAAAAGTATCGTATAAATTTACTGGGGATGATTTTGATATAATAATGTTTATTAAAAGAATTGTCTTGACATGTATGAGCCAAGACGACGTATAAGATTCAAATGAAAATCATGTCAGTCAGGTATGTTAGGAACGTTTCACTCGTTTGTCCTAAGTCACATTTCGAGTGACCGATGTGTCAAGACCGAAACGATACTATTAAACCTATTTAAAATTTATTGTCTTTCACTTCTTTTTCCATTAATTGTCGATGTCAGTTACCATAATACTCAGCAAGATTTATAGCTATCCCCTGTGATAATCTCTTTCTGTCTATCTCAAGTGTATATTTTTTTTATCTAAAGCTAGTTATTATGTTCATTTTAAATTGATTCATTGTTCAACTTGCTCGACACTTAATTTGAGAAATGTGAGTCTAGTAGAAGCTACATTCTGAGACGTCAGTCGTTGGGATAATTTCTTACCCTTGAACTTAACAAAGTGTTTAATAATAAATGTACAGTTCCAGTTCACTTTATAATCTTTGGATGATAAATGCTTGTTTTTTTGTAATGTTTAAGGATCTGAGAGACACCTGTAAATTTATGAGATACTTTGATATCTAATCAAGCCTAAGGAACTAAAAGCTCCGAACGTGTTTAGACGAATTGGAAGCGATAACTTTCTACAGGAACTGGTATACTACTGAAGGAGACGCCTCAGGGATATCGAAATAATCAGAGTTTATAAAGAATGCATGAAATATCTCAGAGATGCTCTATAAAAAAATATAGAAAATTATGGAATCTGGGATTCAAAACGAAAAGTTGCAATACCGCTTCGCCTCTCCTATGTGTACCTTCCCTTCCCTTCTGGCTTGTGTGGCTAGTTAATGGTCTAAGTTGGACTTAAACGACGCCATAAGTTCCATTCTCCTATGTACGGCTTGTTTGTGTAATCTAGGGTAATGTTAGAAATATAAGAGATTCCTGGAAATCAAAAAGTCGCCTGAGTATCTAAGAGGTGAATGAGACAAGCAGATTTGTCAGGAAACTACAAGAAGGCTTTCCAGAAACTGAAGTAGCTGAGGCATCCTGGGATCCTCCAGCTATTAACAATTCAAACACTGTTATGTATATATCGCAATACCTCCCCAACAAATAACTAGTAAATATCACCTATGTTGAAGGTAAATAAAACGACTCTTGAAAGTTTGCCACACAAACTCCTCCCGCCTCATCTAATGGGGATAATGTGTGTCTGGGAGCTTTGTTATCTCCTCGCTTCCGGCCTCTCCGTTATTCCTTATTACCACGCAAAATTGTCGTAAATTGCTCCCTGATATTTTCTCTTGCTCCATCATAGTACATCATTCTATCACATTGTCATCTAATTATTTGTCTATTTTTTTAATAAATACCGTCCACTACGTTTCTTATACATTGTTCTCTAACCTTTCAGTCTTTTAATCCTTTTCCTTCTGCTCGATTATTTTCTGTCCATTCACTACTACAATTTCTGTTTTTCTTCTCCATTAATTTTTTTTTTACTATCCCTCGACTTCTTTTTCTACACTCATTCTACTGTTCATCTTTCCCCACTCCACTATCCACGACCTCGTTACTCCCGAATCCACCATCCCTCCATGTCATGGGCCTTGGTGAAACACTCCATTATCTTCATCCACTACCAGACCATAATCCTCCTTAATTACCTTACTGTCTCATCTTCTATAATTCAACATCGAGCTGCGGCCTCCCACCTCATTATTTATTCCAGTTACTCACCGTCACTATCTCCCTCCCAAGCCAAAATATACGGTGAAAGATTTTTCTTAGTACAGTGTAGCAGGTATTGTTTTTCTGCTAAATGCTAGCAGGCGTATATATCTGATATATTACAGCAGGATTTATTTTATTCTTTTAATTCAGTTTTTTTTTTTTTTTTTTTTTTTTTTTTTTTTTTTTTTTTTTTTTTTTTTTTTACTTCAGCAATATGGTAGGATCTCTTATCTTGACCAAAACAACACTTTACTGCAGCTTAGGAACGCCCAGTGTTGATGTTGCTCAGTAAGGAGCACTGAAAAAATAAAAATTTTAGAGATGCAAGCAGCATTTTTCAGGCATTATTTATATGGTCACAACAAATTTCTCTGCAAAATTTCAGACCATTTCATGCCCATTTACCCTGCAGCATCGCGATCGACTTTTCGTCAAATTACGTATACATCACTGAATGCAGTTATAATTTATTGGTTGTCAGGATAATAATCAAGTGTACATGTTTATGTCATTTTTGGTTGTGAAGATTGTATATTCAAATGTACATTAATTATATCAATCATCAACTATATAATTTTAGACTATTACAAGTTATAAGTGAAGTCTTTCTTGGTGTGGAACTTAGTCATCACTTTCCTGGAAAACATTCTTTGCCTAATATATCCGTCTCTTGCCTTCTGTCCAGTCGCTTCAGTACAAGCTTCAGTACAAGCTTCAGTACAAGCTTCAGTACAAGCTTCAGTCATCAGTTATAACCCTCTCTCATCAGCTTAAGTGTTGTTTGGCCTCTTGAGCACCTCCAGTGGTCTCATTTATTTTCAGAACCTGTTAATCTGATAGAGAAGCAATGAAAGGAGGCTCGGTTTTGAGTTCAGTCTTCCAGTCAATCATGGAATGATGGTCCTTTGCTTGCCACTTTAGTTTGGGAATCACTGCTTTTCTTGAGTTAACAATAGGAGCCACATTGTCATTCTCTTCATCGTCACTGTCATCCTCATCATCCGAGTAGATTAACAAGCTCTCGTCAACAGCATCAACAGAATCTTCTCCATCCTCATCAGAGCTCTCAGTACTTTCTTCTGACTGCTGATTCTCTTCTCTAATTTTTCAATGAGACAGGTTTGTCTCTCACAGTCATGTCTTCATCAGCACGCATACCAAGAAGCAGCTGATCTGTGTGAGCAAAATTGGATTTCTTTGGACAGTCTTCTGAACTATCTTCTTTTCTTCACTGTTCAGATGTCTCATAAATTGCAGTGACTGGAAGATGTTCTTTAGACCGTGTCTGACATAAGGGTGCAGCTTGAAGTGGAGCCACATTGTAGCACTGAACTTTAAAATCATAATGATGAACTCTGTTCAGCTCCTGACTGGGTCTTAATTTTCCCACATACAGCCTAAGATCCTTCTTCACAAAGTATTCCACCTTAACTCACGGTGGACCTGGTTCAAGAGCAGCCAATTCATCATCAACTACACCTGTGATCACTCCTTTGCAAATCCTGTACAAGTATTTCTGGTCCCAGGACAGATCCTCTGCCACCTTATAATTCAGAGCAGGGAAATCAGTGAAACTGACTGGCTGGAAAGCAACGTCTAGTAGCTCAGACAGAGGATCCTTGATGTGCTTGCCAATGGGACGTCTCCAGTGCTCAAGACCACCTGACTTACCGTCTTAGTGGTAAAACACAGCCAAGAATGGTGATTATTTCCATGAAGCTGACTGTTGAAACAACGGACTGGATGATCAAGCAACATTTCAAGATGATGAATGGTTCCATTGTCAGCTCCAACATTTACATTAGTTCCGTCACAACCAACACATACAACAGGTTGCTGAGTTAGTTTCTGTTCCACCAGAAATGTATAGATAGTCTTGGCAATCTCCTTTCCATTGCCTGAATTGGGAGTCACATGAGATATTCAGTGCCGGGCTCTACCATGATGACATAATGATCTTTCACCGCTATCTTTGCAGTCCATTTCTTTGTTTTCTCATTCTTTGTCTTTTCACGAGTGGAGGTCTTCTAACTATCAAAATACAGTGATGTGATATTTTCCAAGTTTGCTAGCTCATTTTCTTGCCTCTCCATTCAGTATTTGTGTCTGGCATCTGGTAACTTCTGTGTTCCAGTTGCAGCTCCAGCATAATCACTGAGAAAGTTAGTTAATGTTTATAAATACTACAGAGTACAAAGATACATAAAACATAAAACACTGCACTGCACGACTCAGTAATACGGACATATTCAAAAATTTTAATCGCAAATGCTGTAGGCTAAACCTCAACCAATCAACTTCATATTTGGCACTGAATCTAAGATGAATATAAGGAACAATGCCTGAAGAGTACAGCTTTGACCAAAATTTCAATGGTTTCTATTGCACTTTCTTATAGATTTTTTTCACAGACTTGATATAGCCTGGAACTCCTGCCACACAAAAGAAGTCAACAATAAAGGTTCATTAACTGTTCTTAACTGTCAAGTGATCACCAACACGTCGACAATTGTTTGCCAATATTGTCTTTTCGGGATTTTTTTTTGTTGATAAATAGTGATTAATTTGTAACAGTTCTCTATTGTTTTAAAAATTATTTAATCTTTCGTCTCAAGCTGGAAAAATTGAGGAACAATTATAATGGCATGAACCAACGTTTCGAAACTTGTAATAAAGTTGGTAGAATTACCGACAATATGTAGTAAGGACACGTGCACTTTGCATTATGTGAGAGCGAAACGTTGCACATAAATGTCACATTATTGCACTTGTGTCTTTAGTTCAAAACTTGACTTCATCCTCAACTTCTAACTTTCTCTTGTGAGTTGACTTCAATCAACTTTCTGTCTGTTCTCTCTGATTAAAAGTTGACTTCAACATTCCGACTCTTCTGTCTAACGGTCTGAACATTAAGTTCTCATGAAGAACAAGTGAGTCATACTACCGTGTGACAAGAACAATGCACTAATAACTCGCACATAGGAGAAGCTTACAGCGACGTTTCGGTTCAACTTGGACCATACACAAAGTTCAACTTGTACCATACACAAAGTTCAACTTGGAACATACACAAAGTTCAACTTGGACCATACGCAAAGTTCAACTTGGAACATACACAAAGTTCAACTTGGACCATACGCAAAGTTCAACTTGGACCATACACAAAGTTCAAGTTGGACCATACACAAAGTTCAACTTGGACCATACATAAAGTTTAAGTTGGGCCATACACAAAGTTCAACTTGGACCATATGCAAAGTTCAAGTTGGACCACATGCAAAGTTCAACTTGGACCATACACAAAGTTCAAGTTGGACCATACACAAAGTTCAACTTGGACCATACATAAAGTTTAAGTTGGGCCATACACAAAGTTCAACTTGGACCATACATAAAGTTCAAGTTGGACCATACACAAAGTTCAACTTGGACCATACACAAAGTTCAACTGGGACCATACACAAAATTCTACTTGGACCAGACACAAAGTTCAACTGGGACCATACACAAAGTTCAGCTGGGACCATACACAAAGTTCAACTTGGACCATACATAAAGTTCAACTCGGACCATACACAAAGTTCAACTGGGACCATACACAAAGTTCAACTTGGACCATACACAAAGTTCAACTTGGACCATACATAAAGTTCAACTTGGACCATACACAAAGTTCAACTTGAACTATACACAAAGTTCAACTTGGACCATACACAAAGTTCAAGTTGGACCATACATAAAGTTCAACTTGGACCATACACAAAGTTCAACTGGGACCATACACAAAGTTCAACTTGGACCATACACAAAGTTCAACTTGGACCATACATAAAGTTCAACTTGGACCATACACAAAGTTCAACTTGAACCATACACAAAGTTCAACTTGGACCATACACAAAGTTCAAGATGGATAATACATAAAGTTCAACTTGGACCATACACAAAGTTCAACTGGGATCATACACAAAGTTCAACTTGGACCATACACAAAGTTCAACTTGGACCATACATAAAGTTCAACTTGGACCATACACAAAGTTCAACTTGAACCATACACAAAGTTCAACTTGGACCATACACAAAGTTCAACTTGGACCATACACAAAGTTCAAGTTGGACCATACATAAAGCTTAGGCTGGAGCATACACAAAGTTCAACTTGGACCATACACAAAGTTCAAGTTGGACCATACACAAAGTTCAACTTGGACCATACACAAAGTTCAACTTGGACAATACACAAAGTTCAACTTGGACCATACCCAAAGTTCAAGTTGGACCATACACAAAGTTCAAGTTGGACCATACACAAAGTTCAACTTGGACCATACACAAAGTTCAACTTGGACAATACACAAAGTTCAACTTGGACCATACCCAAAGTTCAAGTTGGACCATACACAAAGTTCAACTTGGACAATACACAAAGTTCAACTTGGACCATACCCAAAGTTCAAGTTGGACCATACACAAAGTTCAAGTTGGACCATACACAAAGTTCAACTTGGACCATACATAAAGTTCAACTTGGACCATACACAAAGTTCAACTTGAACCATACACAAAGTTCAACTTGGACCATACACAAAGTTCAAGTTGGATAATACATAAAGTTCAACTTGGACCATACACAAAGTTCAACTGGGATCATACACAAAGTTCAACTTGGACCATACACAAAGTTCAACTTGGACCATACATAAAGTTCAACTTGGACCATACACAAAGTTCAACTTGAACCATACACAAAGTTCAACTTGGACCATACACAAAGTTCAACTTGGACCATACACAAAGTTCAAGTTGGACCATACATAAAGCTTAGGCTGGAGCATACACAAAGTTCAACTTGGACCATACACAAAGTTCAAGTTGGACCATACACAAAGTTCAACTTGGACAATACACAAAGTTCAACTTGGACCATACCCAAAGTTCAACTTGGACAATACACAAAGTTCAACTTGGACCATACACAAAGTTCAACTTGGACCATACCCAAAGTTCAAGTTGGACCATACACAAAGTTCAAGTTGGACCATACACAAAGTTCAAGTTGGACCGAAATGACGTAATATATGTTGTGTGTTACACTCTTTCTTAACTAACATTCTGCTGTACTCACCTAATTGTGGTTGCAGGGGTCGAGACTCAGCTCCTGGCCCCGCCTCTTCACTGATCGCTACTGGATCCTCTCTCTCTCTGCTTCCTGAGCTTTGTCATACCTCTTCTTAAAACTATGTATGGTTCCTGCCTCCACTACTTCACTTGCTAGGCTATTCCACTTGCTGACAACTCTATGACTGAAGAAATACTTCCTAACGTCCCTGTGACTCGTCTGAGTCTTCAGCTTCCAGTTGTGACCCCTTGTCCCTGTGTCCCCTCTCTGGAACATCCTATCTCTGTCCACCTTGTCTATTCCCCGCAGTATCTTGTATGTCGTTATCATGTCTCCCCTGACCCTTCTGTCCTCCAGTGTCGTCAGTCCGATTTCCCTTAACCTTTCCTCGTACGACATTCCCTTGAGCTCTGGGACTAGCCTTGTTGCAAACCTTTGTACTTTCTCTAACTTCTTGACGTGCTTGACCAGGTGTGGGTTCCAGACTGGTGCTGCATACTCCAGTATGGGCCTAACATACACAGTGTACAGTGTCTTGAACGATTCCTTATTAAGGTATCGGAACGCTATTCTCAGGTTTGCCAGGCGCCCGTATGCTGCAGCGGTTATTTGGTTGATGTGTGCCTCCGGTGATGTGCTCGGTGTTATGGTCACCCCAAGGTCTTTCTCCCTGAGTGAGGTCTGTAGTCTTTGCCCACTTAGCCTATACTCTGTCTGCGGTCTTCTTTGCCCCTCCCCAATCTTCATGACTTTGCATTTGGCTGGATTGAATTCGAGAAGCCAGTTACTGGACCACATGTCCAGCCTCTTCAGTTCTCTTTGCAGTCCTGCCTCATCCTCGTCCGATTTAATTCTTCTCATCAACTTCACGTCATCTGCGAACAGGGACACTTCAGAGTCTATTCCTTCCATCATGTCGTTCACATATATCAAAAATAGCACTGGTCCTAGAACTGACCCCTGTGGGACCCCGCTCGTAACAGGCGCCCACTGTGATCCCTCTTCACGTACCATGACTCGTTGCTGCCTCCCTGTCAGGTATTCCCTTATCCATTGCAGTGCCCTTCCTTTAACGTGTGCCTGATCCTCCAGCTTCTGCACTAATCTCTTGTGGGGAACTGTGTCAAAGGCCTTCCTGCAGTCTAGGAAAACGCAATCTACCCAACCCTCTCTCTCGTGTCTTACTTCTGTTACCTTGTCATAAAACTCCAGGAGGTTTGTGATACAAGATTTGCCTTCCATGAACCCATGCTGGTTTTCATTTATAATCTTGTTCCTTTCCAGGTGTTCGACCACTCTCCTCCTGATAATCTTCTCCATGACTTTGCACACGATACATGTCAGAGACACAGGTCTGTAGTTTAGTGCCTCGTTTCTGTTTCCTTTCTTAAATATGGGGACTACATTAGCTGTCTTCCATTTCTCAGGTAGTTGCCCAGTTTCAAGGGATGTGTTGAAGATTGTGGTTAGAGGCACACAGAGCATCTCTGCTCCTTCTCTAAGGACCCATGGGGAGATGTTGTCCGGTCCCATCGCCTTTGAGGTGTCAAGGTCACTTAAGAGCTTCTTCACCTCCTCCTCAGTTGTTCGTATGTCATCCAACACTTGTTGGTATATTCCCTCTTGATGTTCCCTTCTGTTCTGTCTTCCCACAGCCCTTCCTGTCTCTACTGTAAAAACTTCCTTAAATCTCCTGTTCAGCTCCTCACATACCTCCTGATCATTTCTTGTGATTCTTGTGTCGTATAAACCATGATGGTGAGTACCCGACACCATACTCTCCCGGTACACTCTCCCGGTACACTTTCAGGATACAGTGTCATAGTACACTCTCCCAGTACACTCTCCTGGATACACTCTCCCAGTACACTCTCCCGGTACACTCTCCCAGCTCTCTCTCCCAGTACACTCTCCCGGTACACTCTCCCAGCTCTCTCTCCCAGTACACTCTCCTGGTACACTCTCCCAGTACACTCTCCCGGTACACTCTCCCAGCACACTCTCCCAATACACTCTCCCAGTACACTCTCCCGGTACACTCTCCCACTATACTCACCCGGTACACTATCCCGGTACACTCTCAGGGTACAGTGTCATAGTACACTGTGCTAGTACACTCTCCCAGTACACTCTACCGGTACACTCTCAGGGCACAGTGGCATAGTACACTGTCCCAGTACACTCTCCCAGTACATTCTCCCAGTACACTCTCCCGGTGCACTCTCAGGGTACATTGTCATAGTACACTGTCGCAGTACACTCTCCCGGTAGACTCTCAGTATACCCTCCTGGTACACTCTCCCAGTACGCTCTCCCAGCACACTCTCCCGGTACACTCTCCCAGTACACTCTCCCAGGACACTCTCCCGGTACACACTCAGGGTACAATGTCATAGTACATTGTCCCAGTACACTCTCCCAGTAGACTCTCACAGTATACCCTCCCGGTACACTCTCCCAGTGCACTGTGGCAGTACAATCTCCCAGTACACTCTCCCGGTACACTCTCCCGGTACAATACCATAATACACTGTCCCAGTACACTCTCCCAATAGACTCTCACAGTATACCCTCCCGGTACTCTCTCCCAGTACACTGTGCCAGTACACTCTCCCAGTACACTGTCTCAGTACACTCTCCCAATAGACTTTCACAGTATACCCTGTAGGTACACTCTCCCAGTTCACTCTCTCATTACACTCTCTCAGGACAATGTCATAGTACACTGTCCCAATACACTCTCCCAGTACACTTTCCCAGCACACTCTCCTGGTACACTCTCAGGGTAAATTGTCATATTACACTGTCCCAGTACACTCTCCTAGTAGACTCTCACATTATACCCTCCCGGTACACTCTCTCGGTACACTGTCCCAGTACACTCTCTCAGTACAATATCTCAGTATACTTTCCCTGTACACTCTTCCGGTACAATATCATAGTACACTGTCCCAGTACACTCTCCCAGTAGACTCTCACAGTATACCCTGCAGGTACACTCTCCCAGTACACTCTCTCATTACACTCTCCCAGTACAATGTCATAGCACACTGTCCCAATACACTCTCCCAATAGTATACAGTATACCCTCCCGGTACACTCTCTCGGTACACTGTCCCAGTACACTCTCTCAGTACAATATCCCAGTATACTTTCCCGGTACACTCTTACGGTACAATATCATAGTACACTGTCCTAGTACACTCTCCCAGTAGACTCTCACAGTATACCCTGCAGGTATACTCTCCCAGTACACTCTCTCATTACACTCTCCCAGTACAATGTCATAGTACACTGTCCCAATACACTCTCCCAATAGACTTTCACAGTATACCCTCCTGGTACACTCTCCCAGTACACTTTCCCAGCACACTCTCCTGGTACACTCTCAGGGTAAAGCGTCATATTACACTGTCCGAGTACACTCTCCCAGTAGACTCTCACAGTATACCCTCCCGACACACTCTCCCGGTACACTCTCCCGGTACAATGTCATAGTACACTTCCAGTACACTCTCCCAGTAGTCTCTCACAGTATACCCTCCCGGTACACTCTCCCGGTACACTGTCCCAGTACACTCAGTACAATATCCCAATATACTTTCCCGGTACACTCTTCCGGTTCAATATCATAGTACACTGTCCCAGTACACTCTCCCAGTAGACTCTCACAGTATACCCTTCAGGTACACTCCCCAGTACACTCATTACACTCTCTCAATATACTCTTCCGGTACAATGTCATAGTACACTGTCTCAGTACACTCTCCCAGTACACTCTCCCAGTACACTCTCCCAGTACACTCTCCCAGTACACTCTTCCGGTACAGTGTTATAGTACACTGTCCCAGTTTTCTCTTCAAGTACACTGTCCCGGGCACTCTCCCCGTAAACTCTCCCAGTATACTCTCCTGGTACACTGTCCCAGTACACCCTCCCAGCACACTCCAGATACACTGTCCCGGTACACTCTCCCAGTATACTATCCCGGTACACTGCACCGGGGCACTCTCCCAGTTCCCCCTCTCCCGGTACACACACCGAGTACATCCAGTGGTGAGGTCACACCCATTAGCATCAGGGTAGTCACTTCCAGTACACACCCAGTACACTCCATAGTAGCAGCATGATTACGCCTATTACAGTCACCCATTACACCCTGTATAACCAGTATCTGCAAGGTGGTCTCTCATAATACACACACCTAGTATACCCAGTACACACACCCAGTTAACCTAGTAGTATCAGGGTGGTCTCTCCCGGTACATTCTGGACACCCAGTACACACACCCAGTAAACCCAGTAGCAGCAGGGTGGTCTTTCCCAGCACACACACCCAATATACCCAGTACACACACCCAGTAAACCCAGTAGCAGTAGGGTGGTCTTTCCCAGCACACACACCCAATATACCCAGTACACACACCCAGTAAACCCAGTAGCAGTAGGGTGGTCTTTCCCAGTACACACACCCAATATACCCAGTACACACACCCAGTAAACCCAGTAGCAGCAGGGTGGTCTTTCCCAGTACACACACCCAATATACCCAGTACACACACCCAGTAAACCCAGTAGCAGAGGGCGGTCTTTCCCAGTACACACACCCAATATACCCAGTACACACACCCAGTAAACCCAGTAGCATTAGGGTGGTCTTTCCCAGTACACACACCCAGTAAACCGAGTAGCAGTAGTGTGGTCTTTCCCAGTACACACACCCAGTAAACCCAGTAGCAGTAGGGTGGTCTTCCCCAGTACACACACCCAGTACACACATACCCAGTACATCCATTTGCAACATACACAAAATTAAATAGTGGTTAATGTTATTCATTTAGATAATTACTATAATTTCAGTAATTCATGAATGAAAAGTTAACAATAGAATCTCTAATTGCACATGGGACCTCGGAGGAATAAATTAACTTAATACTCTTGACTCAACTATATCCACAAGAGCCTCTCTGAAGACGCCATACAGTATAATAAAAAGTTGATGAATAGATGAAGTCTCTTTATTGCTGAAACGTTTCGCTTGCACAGCAGGTTTCCTCAGTCTAATAAAAGCTGTACAACACTGGAGACAGTAAAAGTAATTTTAACGAGATCTGTCAGACACCCTTCGAGGTGATCAGTTCTTCAAGACCTAGTTATTTACAAGATCAGAAGTGATACATTACTGTCCAAATTAATTAGGACCGAAGTAAATCTTGTGATTTTTCTATTAATATGTTTTAGTCCACGGCATAATTAATGTAGTTTGGGTTCTTTTTTTTTCAGAAGAGTTTGCTCCTGACTTCCGGCAACCATCCAGCTGTGGTGATACCCTGGAACTCTCGTCAGTGCTACAATAGCTTTTGTTCTGTAAAGCAATCCATGCAAGCGTGCTCTGTGAGTGAATGTGGTTTCGTCAAATTCTCCCCTTCAGTTCATAGATTAGCTGCTGGAATTCATGATAGATGTTACACCTAGGAAGTGTGCAATAATGGGTGGATTCTGAGCTGATGACACTGGTGACTGTGGAGTGCTGCGGTGAGGAAAATGTGAAACAAAATGCTAGACAATACCTTACAATGACAAGATTATCATAGGAGATGTTGATTCATCAATTGTTCAACGAAGGCTCATTGAAGATGAAAGAACTGCCAGATACCGGTAAAGAAACAATTATTGACTAATACTATGAAGAACAAAACTGCTGCAGTGGGCACTCGATCATAAGGGATGAACGACATATGAATGGGATACAGATCAGTAGGTGGTGAGACGAAGCAAAGGCGAACCTATTCGGAATGGACATATTTAACATGCACCACACAACCCAACTAAGAAATTGTTTTGGGGTAGATTTACATCTAAAAGCCCTAGACGGCTTGTAATTGCTGAAGGAACGATGAGCAGTCACAAATACTAGATAATGATAGCAACTCATTTGCTTCTTATTGTGGACAGAAACTTTCCTGGAGGAAAAGGCACTTTCCAGCAGGATCTTGCTCCATGCCACACTTCCAGAGAAATGCTCACATTCTTCGAAGAGAGTGGGCTCAGCGTTCTAAATCGGCCTGGAAACTCTCCTGACCTCAACCGAATTGATAATCTATGGGCAATAACCATACGCAGGATCGCGAAACAAGACTGTTCAACTATGAAGAAGCTAATTACTTCTGTTATTAGAACCAGGTACCACGACGAAGAACTTGCCAAAATATGTTCGTCACTGGTCAATTCCATGCCAAAGCAAATGATGGTCATTTCTCATACTAAATCAGTTATCTGTCATATAATTACAGTGTATTTTTCAAATAAACATTAATTTTCCCAATATATGTCGTTTGTCATCACTATCCCAATTAATATCCACAGTACCGTAATGCAGCTGGATTTGACATCACAAGTGAGTGTGGCTCACTAAGGGAAGTAAATCCTGCTAAAGAGTTTACCAATTCTACTAACGAGCTACGCTCACCAATGATGTAAACTCCAGCTGTTTCTCCTTAGTATATAAGATCCAGCCACACGCATATGCATTAGTTGTGTTGGCCTGGTCACTTTCCACCAACGGTGACGGATTGATAACTTGAAGACTACTACTACAACTGTCTCTAGTGTTGTTTTCGCATGTATACCACTGAAGAAGCATACTGTTTAGGAGAAATATTTCGTCAATAAAGAAACCCTTGTGTTTCTCACCAGTTTTCCAGGCCATCTCCATTCCCTACAGACTAAAAAGTATTTTCTCATGATTTGACTAGCACTAACAAAGCGAAATAAAAGAAATTATCACACTAATTGTATCTGGTTGACATGGATGTAGAAAGTGAATTAAATATTTCTTACGTGCACGATCTTTCCAAGTCAAGTCGTTTATACGATTTGACTTGGAGAGATCTTGCACATAATAAGCTAAGATCTTGGAGAGATCTTGCACATAATAAGCTGAAAGATTATTATGTATATTAGGATCCCCCGTCACGTGAGCGAAGAAGCTTTGCAGCAAGCATATTGGCCCGTGCTAGACAGGTCTTTCTCAATTAAGTGATAATTATTCAATCTATTTTGTACAACCTGATGCACTTCCTGCCTTACGTCACACTGACCGAGGCTTACCTTCACTGTTCACTATTTTATTCCCTGTTATAGCGTACTTGGTGAAGCGTTTATTTTAATAAAGCATTTTTTTTCCACAATCACTGTACTACTCCCACAACATTCATCACAGTATCACTACTAGAGGGATAATTCATTATAAACACTCAAGTAATTGACGAGGAATTAGACAATTTTGGAACACCTGATTATCTTTCTTTGAAGACGTTTCGCTAACCTGTTGCTTTACTAGTTCAGTAAGATGATATACTAGAAAAGAAGATGAGGTAATCAGTCTCTCAAACGTGCATAATTATTCACAAAAGACAGTGGACAAAAGGGGATCAGTCCCTCATCCTGGGAGCCAGTGTTCAGTTCCTTACTTAGTCTGGCTGACTTATTTTCTCACCTCTTTATTAATAGTTTACCAGTATTGTAATGATGCAAAAATAATTATATTTTTATCACAACTGTAATTACATTATCACTGTTATGACAGTAATTATTATATTATTACACAAAAGTTGTTCCCTGTTCACAGGTGATTCTAATTCAAATCTAATAATTTTCCAAGTTCATTTTCAATTTCTGCTGCATAAAACACTATGGTACTCACAGTGCTAACTTACGTCGTTATGGCATTCACGTTTTAAAATATCTCTGAAATGAATATCGTCAGTTTTTTACTAAATTTAAGAAATAATTTACGAGTCTGAGAATGATTTAAGTAAACTCAAATGAAAAAAAAACTTCTAGGTTTTGCTGGCACAAATTATTTAAATATTGAAGAAGCGAAAAACCATTATAAATTAAACTCTTGCCAGAAATTGCCGTCAAATATGATAAAAAGATATCTGTAACACTGACATTAAGTTGCGGTATAAGTTTAACACTACTTTTTACCAAATTATTTTTAAGTCCTAATATTATGTAATATTAACGCCCCTTATAAAAGAATTTGTAGACCAGTCCCGTTTCTGAATTAAACTAAATTTAATATTCATATTTCATACTGAGGACAAGAGATGTAAATCCATATTATATTTATATTTATTTGACAATCTCAACAGTTCGCGGTAGAACTAATGATACAGTGAAATGGGACATGTCTTCCTGTTGTGAAATACCGCAAGAAAAAGACTAATCTTGATCCTGGTGTAGTGTAACAGTGAGTGTTGTTGAACCTCGACTTACTGAAGGACAATGCAACAGTATGCAAGACACTACTGCTCCAGTGAAGTTAATTATACCTGTCGTATGTGGTGCTGTCAACACCACCACTCACATTACAAAGAGCAAGGTAGGTCTTAATCTCTTGTTAAACCTAATCTGCAGTTTCGAATAGATACAAGGTGATTGAGGCCGTCCTCTAGGTGGCAGTTAGGTGCGGGCCATTAAGCCCAAGGATGGAGTATCACTTCATTCAGCATTACGTTCAAGTGAAATGCTGAAATATACGCTCCTTTGGTGCAACTTCTTAATCCCCCTTTATCCCTCTCGTCAGCTCCGGGGTGGAGAATAGCTGATCCCATCGAAAGAGCCATTTTAGAAGATCATAAGGAGAACTTAAGGAACATGGAACACTGCAAAAAGACTACTGGCCAATTCGAGGCAGGTCCAAGTTCTCCCACCGGCTTAAGCCAATGTCTATACCTAGTGAGGTCAGACACGTCACTTAAGGGGGAATTACAATCACTCAGCACTTCATCCGACCTAGTAGCACAAGCTAGTCAGGTCCAGCTCACACCCATCCACACCCACCCACATATACTCATGTATTTATCTAACCTATTTTTAAAACTACACAACGACTTAGCTTCAAAGACGGTACTCGGGAGTTTTGTTCCACTCATCCACAACTCTGTTACCAAACCAGTGCTTTCCCTTCTGAAACTGAATTTTTCCAATTTAAAGCCATTACTGCGAGTCCTGTCTTTGTTAGATATTTTTAGCACGCTATTTACATCCCCTTTATTAATTCCTGTTTTCCATTTATACACCTCAATTTATACACCATAATTCTACGCCTTTCTAGAGAGTGCAGATTCAGGGCCTTCAGTCTGTCCTCATAGGGAAGATATCTGATACATGTTATCAACTTTGTCATCCTCCTTTGTACATTTTCCAGTGCATTTCTATCCAATCTGTAATACGGTAACCAGAACTGTGCAGCATAATCTAAATTAGGCCTAACCAAAAGTATATAGAGTTGAAGAACAACCTGAGGACTTCTATTATTTGTACTTCTTGCTATGAAGCCAAGGATTCTGTTAGCTTTATTGCGAACACTTATGCACTGTTGTCATAGTTTCAGATTACTACTAACCAGAGCTCCTGAATCCTTCTCACAATCCATAATATTAAGATCTACATTATTTAGTTTATAAGTGGCATGGTTATTTTCCTGTCCAACATTTAGAACTTTGCATTTGTCTATATTAAACTGCATCTGCCACTTCTTTGACCGCTGCATCAGTCTATTCAAATCAGCCTGGAGTGCTCTAGTGTCCTCATTAGAATGAATTGGACTGCCTATTTTGGTGTCATCAGCAAATTTGCTTACGTTGCTATTTATTCCCTCATCTATGTCGTTTATGTAGACTGTGAACAACAAGGGTCGAACACTGACCCCTGAGGAACACCGCTTGTGATGTGCCCCCATTCTGATTTCTTTCCATTTATGCAAACTCTCTACTGACTATTTGTCAACTATGCCTCTACCCTGGAAAAAAAATTTTCCTTCTATTCCGTGTGCCTTAAGTTTTCTCAACAGCCTCTGATGTGGAACTCTATCGAAAGCCTTACTGAAGTCCATATACACAATACCATGATCTACCTCCCCAAATACCTTAGTGAAGAAAGCTACTGAATTCGTAAGACAGGAACGCCCCTTTGTAAAACCGTGTTGAGATTCATTAATCAATTTATGCCTTTAATGATGGCTAAGAATTTATTCGGCAGTTATTGATTCCATAAATTTGTCATCTACGGAGGTAAGGCTTATTGGTCTATAGTTCGAAGCTAAGGATCTGTCACCTGCTTTGTAAATAGGTATAACATTTGCCATTTTCCACTTGTCTGGCACTACGCCGGTTTATAGTGATATTTTGAAAAGATTAGACAAAGGTATGCTAAGTTACTCTTTACATTCCTTTAAAACCCTTGCAAACAGTTCATCAGGGCCTGGGGATTAGTGAGGTTTTAATTTCCCTATTTACCTAAGGACCATGTCACTATTTACCCTAATCGTGCATGGTTTATTATCCTCCTGTTGTACGTAATTTATTTCTGGAATTTCGCTAGTATCCTCCTGAGTAAAAACTCAGAGGAAGCAGGTATTAAAAAGTTCCCACATTTCCCTATCACTGTCAGTGATCTGACCTGAGTTACTTTTAAGTGGGCTTATCTTGCCCCTAATCTTACTTCGGTATACCTGAAAGAACCCTTTTGAATTAATTTTCGAATCCCTTGCGGCTTTAGTCTCATAATTCCTTTTTGTTTTTCTAATTCTTTTTTTTTATCTCTTTAATTGAATATATTGATTTCTTAACTGCCTTTTCCGTCTTTTGATATCCCTATATGTGCCTCTCTTTTGATCAATGAGATGTTTTAATCTATTGTTTATCCATCTGGGATCATTTATGTTAGATCTAATTTTGGGTGAAGCTTCAGAATGGGTGAGTCAGCAATGAAGCAGAGAATCCTTCATTCGTGTATTTACAGATACAAAATTTGTTATTCTCGAAAGCCCTTACAAGGGTTAACGAGATTTTTCAGTCTAAATAATCGTTAAATCTTTGTTTGTAGGAAGAAGTAAGTTTTTTGAGAACACTTAATATTAAGTGTAACAACAGTTCTCAGAGATACATAGTTATCTCGTTGAAAACATGGAAAAGGCAGAGCCTGTTAAATATACTGAATAAACATTGTCGGAAATTATTTTTGTAATTATAAAACACTTCGCTCACTTATATATTATTTATTTTTTTGGAATAAGAACAGTTTCCAACAGGAAATAACATGTCAGTTCAACATGTCTTAGACTGTCTTGTTTATAAGCAGGCATGTATAATTCACTACGATGCCTCCTCTGCCCCAGCACACTCACTGACCGCCTCTCTCTCTCTCTCTCTAACTTTATATCAGTAACTAATGTATTTCAACAGCTTAGACGCAGATTTTACTGTTGCACTCTCCCCTTTTCCTCCTTACACACGTCTGGCCTACACTCCCTCCTTCCATTCGCATATCCTTCCATCAAAACATTCCTCTCTGCAGCAGAATGACCCCTACGGGTTTCGTACTTAACTTTGACTTTATTTCATAGAATGGTAGACTCTTCATATTATGAAGCTGGGGGCTGCAGTTTTAGGATTGTCCAAACTGTTACTTGCAAGAAAATTTTTCTCCATCAAATAGCAACATAAATCCAATTAACGTCATGAAAAGGATGCAAATACGGGAGGATTTTAGCTTCTTGTTCTGCTTTTTCTCTCTAAATTATCTTCCTAGAATTTTAACAATACCATTACTCTCTAGGAAGACCATGGTTCTAAGCCTCTTATCACTACTTGAAAGCAATTAATTAACTGTACTATCAGTGTTACTTATTACACTGATGATATTAAAAACACTAGAATCTTAAATATAGAAAATGCGAAATAACTCGGTTTACCAGAGGCTGCATAAACTGTTAATAAATACTTGAACATCAGTTGCAAGAGAACGAACATCATACCTCTCTATATTCCATAATGCTTTTAAATTAATTCATTCCTCTTACAATAGTTCTAGTCTCCAGGATAGTGCATTTAGACATTTTATCAGATTATCAACTCTCAAGGAACTATTTTTAGGCATTCTGCATTATGTTAGTGTATTCAGGAAATTTTCTCTAAACTGAGAGAAGTGTTAGTATTTAGGGAATTCATACGTCTGTGTATAGTTTGAAAACTGGATTGTGAACCACATCTCAGCCATTTTACAACATAGTCTTGTGACTTGTTTCTATTATGATGTAGTCGAAAATATATTAGTGTTATGCGAAAGAATATATAATAATTAAGGATGAAAAAAATTTCTGTTGTAACACTGTACGTGACCTTATCAGCCCTAGCTTAACCTATCCATGTCTGAAACACTGGACAGAATGAAAATATTAGGAGGGAGGGTCATTGATCATCTATGGTATCCAGGAGACTGAATGGAAGACTAATGAAGAAATGTGGATGGTAAAAGTATCATGGAACGGATAGTTGAGGAGGACGGAGTGACCCAGGAGACAAATTTTCAGAACATAAGAAGTTAATCAGAGGGAGGAAATCAAATCAAACAGACCGATACATCAGAAATGGCACGAGACAAGATTTATGAAATGGAAACCAGTTAAGTCAGTGAAAATCATATTCATGTTTGTAAGTTTGATCAGAGCAGGACCGAAAAGACGAGAGAACTTATGAGGGAGAGTATAAAAAAAAACGTCAGAGACAAGAGGGAGAACCAGGTAATATATCAGGTGACGGAGCCAAGGTTAAAGTGGAATACCTTTCACGCCCACACATAAGCACCCCCATATCCTAGTCCTCCTTTTCAATCAAACACAATTACTCCAAATAACCCATGCCCTTCCTCCCCTTCCTACATGCAAAATCCTGATTAACACAGGACTTTTCTCTGCTCCCACCTTTCCTGTCTTCCATCAACTATATACATGAGTCTGACCCAATCCAATATGGAATGTCCCATCTCTATTACCTCTTACCCTCACCCCGTACCCCACTAATTCCAGCCACATGTGAAAGGACCAGGAAACCACGAACCCGAAAACCAGTGCAACACATTGAAAGAGAAAGGAAATTGAAAGAAAGGTACACACAGGTAGAAGGAATAACATACAAGAATGATGAATGGAACGAATGCATAGTAGGTGTTGGAAGGAATTTATGCTCATGTCATTGCATGAGATAGTACAGTATGAATCACGGTAACAGACCTGAATACAGGATGCAATATTATTGCCAAGACTTTATTTCCATTGTAAAGTTTTTTCACAAGTATTTTGAACCTTAATAATTTTGTTAACAAAACAAGGTGAAATATCAACTATACAAAATTAATTAAAAAGTTTTTGTTCGTCTAGCCAAATACTTATCTAAGTACATTTAACAAATCAAGAAAACTTTCATGAGTTCAAAACACTGCTGTATTTCACTGCTTAAATTATTAGACAATTAATATTCACTGGTTGAAGTTAATTAGTGAAATGGCTTTACGATCTGCACTCTATGTGCGAACATATATAGAATATAAGGAAATGAATTACTCCCACATGATCCAAATTTTCACGACAACCTAAATAGTCTATCAAAGATTGATACAATGTTGTAAGCAACCAATGCCTTGATCAACGAGAGCAAACATGGAACAGCAATAGCCACCATTAAACACCCTAAGGGAGATATTCAGAAGTCCCAAAACCTCAGCAAAATTCTAGTTATAGTACTAGGCTGTGTAATTACCCATGTGACTCGTCTGTCATAGTGCACAGATAACCCACAATACTGAATATCCAGAGACAAGCTTTGGACAGCATGGTATCTGAACACGATTATTCTGCAACAGTCCCAAAGAGAGCGAAATACAGCCTAAATACGTTCGTTGTTAGGTAATCCTAACCGAAGACAATACAAGCCTTTAAATAATTTCTCAGAAGGAAAGAGGGAAGAATCAGCCGAGAATACGACATGTTAACACTCAACAAGGAACGAGCTCTGACAGACACAGAGAAATGATAAGAAGTCCTATATATCTCCAGGCTTAGTCAAGAAGTTACTTAGGTACTAGCATAGATGAACGATGAACTACAGAAACGTAATCCACACACACAAAAAAATAAATAAACAGGCAATTATGCAAGTTAGTCACATATGTGAAGAGGCCACGCCCTTTTGTCCCAATTAGGGAGAGTGAGAAAGCCCAGATTGTAGGCTGCATCTCTTTGTCTAGATCACCCATGATGCTGGCGTTTTGACACTTACATATCTAACTAAACTAAACTATTGTAACTTCATAGAATAAAAACAATAAACAAACCGAAAAATATAAGTAAAAATATTATCTTTCCTGCTGAGGAACACAATAATAGGATACTAGCTAAAATAGTATGTTCTGCACTAGACACAGAAGAAATATAATAAGCTATTAATATTTATACAACTTTACAATGATATTCAATTTGCATATATGTCTATATGTGTGTCAATATACTGAATACAGTGTAATACATGCAAAGATAATCACAAAATTAATAAAACATGTGTTCTTCGAAGCTGTATGTCAAATAAATTGAGGAAACAGAAGTTTAGGAGTAGCACAGCTAATCAGGAAGCAGTAGAGTTTTGAGGTGATGAGAATAATGTTTATATAGTAAGTATATCAAGGTGGTGATAACAATAACTAAGCAGCAGTATGGCAACAACAAGGCTATTGTGGGCTCACTTATGCAGACTGCCACGAACGTACACATAAGCAATTCTATGATGTTGACCATGGGAGACTTAACACGGATAAATATACTCCGGAGAACATGCATTCACAATGGGGTATGGAAGCATCGAAGGTTGAGATGCTGGAGGACTTCATGTACCAACATAACTAGGGAAAGAGAAATGGTGAATCTCTCAGCCTGTATTCACCCCTAGCGATTCTGACAAAGGGATATTGAATGTGGGAGATGCCCGTCAATGCTAGTGGCAACGATTTCTTGTGTTTGGAATACAATTTGCATGTAACTTGCAAGTAATTTGGAGAGAGAGAGAGAGAGAGAGAGAGAGATAGCAGAGGAAGGACAAGAGAAACCAAATTTCAAATGGGGAGACTTTACATACGGAGTGATTCCTGCATGACAGACAGTGGGAAAAGGATCTAAAAGGAAAGACAACCAATGAAATGATGAAGTACGTAGCTGAAAAATTCCAAGAGATAGAGGAGAAAGTCACACACATGAGCAGAAGAAATGACAAGAACAGATAAAGCATATCGTTCACCTAAAGGTACAGAGATGAAAATCCTTAATGTGCTAGAGAATTGAAAAAATGAAGAACACAAAGTATGCAGGAATATAAGACAAATAAGGAAGGAACAGAAGAACTAGAGCCAAAAATGTATGGGTAAAGGGAAAATATCTATAACAATTTTTGATTATGACATGGCACTGAGAGAAATATCTGACCCAGTTTTATTCAGACACATCAGGAGGTAAACGACAGTGAAAGATCAGAAAATCAGGCTGTAAACCCAAAGCTCAAACTAAGTGAGCATGCATTCTGCGAGGAGCTCAGCAAGAAATTTTAAGAAGTAGACTCTGAGGAAATAGGAACGTTACAAGAGAGCCAAACAAAGGGTAGATTGCACCACAGAGCACTGGCAAAATGCACACAACAGAACTGGTGAGCAAATTATTATGTGAGCTACTGTAGATGCTTTGCTGTAAAAGAGATCAGATATGCCTCCATGGGCTCCTGAAAGAGGGAGAGGAAGCACTCTGTGACCACTGGCCATCAACGTTTACACGTCACTCGACATTGGGCAATTACCAAGGGTGAGTTACACAGCAATTGAAGTCCCAGTGCATAAGACAGGTAGTGGTAAGCTACAGACAATATCACTTACATGCATAGTAAATTAAGTTATGAAGACAATAAGGAAGGAGCAGGTTTATAAACAACCCGTAATACGGCTTTAAAGGTGGTAAATTACGTTCACACAAGCCTATTTGATTTCTACATGGTATCAGGGAACTACGAGAGGATTGGGTGCTGTATTCTTAGACGGTAAGGCTTTCCACATTGTACCACACAAGTGAATGGATCTTAAGCGAGAGAAGCAGAAGAAAAACTCATTGGCACCATTGCAGTCAAGGAAGTGTTAACAGGAAGGCAGCAGTGTTTTATTTTCAGTAAGAGATGTACAATAGTTACATGTGACGAGTCGGGTACCACAAAGCTTATTACTGGGACTATTATTATTTCTTTTGTACATGAACATCACGTCAGAAGAGAATGAATAGAATTCGAACCTGATCAGGCTCCAGGTCCAATCTGACAAGTGGCTGTTAGAATTTAACTCCAACAAACGCAGATTTATAAGACTGGGGTCGGGCAAAGAAGACAGCAAACTGAATACAGCCCTGGATGGAAATGGTTGCAACTCTCTCTCAAGGGAAAAGACGCAAGGAGTGAGTATTTTTCCGAGAATATTGCTTGTGGCACACATTAATCAACTACCACAGTAAAATCACGTCTTGTAACTCTGAAATTAGCTTCCAGGAACCTGAGCAAAAAGCCACTGAGGACACTGTACTACTTACACAGAGAAAATGGAAACCAGATTTATTTGATGACATTCGAGAACATAAGGATCATGTGTGACATCATAATGACTTTCGAAATGCTGGGAGTAATACAAAGGTTGGTCGAGGACAGATTGTTCAAGATGCAGGAAACAGATACTTAAGAGCATTGCTAGATTCTGAAAACACCGATGATAAACAGTGATATTAGGAAGCAATTAGCGTTAGCCTTAGCGTAGTCTGCAGATGAAACGACCTGGACACTGAAGTGAGGTAAAATCCTTATTTTACTTTAAGAAGAGGTAAGGTAAGGCTTTCGAAGCCGTAGAAACAACGGAAGAGGCGGTTTCAGGAACTGAGAGTCGGCTGTTGAAAATGTACTCACTTAAATGAACTCATCGTTAAATTTGTACAAAGACACACACACACACACACACACACACACACACACACACACACACACACACACACACACACACACACACACACACACACACACACACACACACACACTGGAGTTCTACTACAAGGTAAGAGAAGCAAAACAGGAGAGATATGATCAATGGATTGCCTTTTCTTACACTGTAAAAATGCTTTTGACACAGTACTGCA
>NC_069399.1:16312037-16324537 GCF_026875155.1 Cherax quadricarinatus | reverse complement strand
GCCTATGGGAACAAACATATAATGATGGGCAAGTTCGCCATATTTTCTAGACTTTTGGGACTCCCTAAAGCTGGCAGCTGCCCCTCCTTCCTCCCTGGTGTATTGGAGATAGGTATCAGCCAAGGTAGATGCACATGTATAGTCCCACACCACCTGCTTCCCATCTGTCCAGGCATGAAGGGTGATACCATCTGGACGCTTCTGGCTGCCATCAGATCTGCATAGTTGGGGTGGCTCCCTTACTGCTGGGCATCCAGCTGTTGTGAGGCTCCTCTTGATAATGTTATTAACCTCCTCATGTCTTGCAATCTTTCCCTCGGATTTACGGCACACAAGACCATGGTACCCGAATCGGTCTGCTGCTTCACTGCCACAAATACACCTGTGTTCGGCGAGAATAGGGGCGGCAAGTCGAAGGGCAACACCGATGCGGATGGTCTGTGGGTCGAGGCGTGTGCCAAGGCTGGAGTTGGGAACAGCCAACAGAAAGTCCCCAGCATGAGGGGCTCTCACTGCCAGCAGGCGGGCTCTATCCTTCCCTGACACACTCTGAAGCATCGTTGAGGCTATATTTTCCACTATTGGACCATCCCAGTGCGATTGTTTGTAGTTGTTGGGGGAGCAGGTCTGTTTCTGAGCCCGTTATATATATATATATATATATATATATATATATATATATATATATATATATATATATATATATATTATATATATATATATATATATATATATATATATATATATATATATATATATATATATATATTATATATATATATATATATATATATATATATATATATATATATATATATATATATATATATATATATATATATATATATATATATATATAGATAGATAGATAGATAGATAGTTAGATAGATAGATAGATAGATAGATAATGCAAATATCACAAACCAATCGATTCAGTATGCAAAACAACCACGGGGGATAGTAAAAATGATAGCTCCAGGCCTTTCGTGTTGCAATCAACACATAAGCAGGAGCTTCCAAAATTGCAGAAAAGAGGTGAATGTCCAAGAAAGTACGTTCCAAAAGAACCGTCTTCACTGGAGTGAGTGAGTGAGTGAGGGAGAGAGGATATAGGAAATGTCCTCAGGCACAACCGTGTCCACAGCCAGAAGGCATGGTATGTGGAGCTTTGCTCAGACCTGTTGAACTGAATTGTCCTCAAAGAATTTATTAAGTCTTACCATGAAATAAAGAAAGATCCTAGACTTCATCTTACGAAAGCTGACAAGGCAAATGTGATTGTTATTATGGACAAGGTAGATTATAGCGGAAAAATGAACACATAATTGGAAGACAGGGATACTTACGTACCCCTTAATATGAACCCATTGGACCAGGTTAATAGTAAGTTTAAAAAAACAACTTAGAACCTTACTGAGAGGTAATGAGGAATTAATTAAATAGTTATCGGCGAAATCTGCGACTCTCCCTTACATGTACGGTTTGATTTAAACACACAAGCCCGGTATTCCAGCCAGACTTATAATTAGTTCGGTAGGATCGGCATCATATGCCTTGTAAAAATTGTTGGTAAAAATATTAACTCCTATGCTTGGCAAAGGAGCTTATATATATATATATATATATATATATATATATATATATAATATATAATATATATATATATATATATAATATATATAATATATATATACATAATATATATATATATATATATATATAATATATATATATATATATATATATAAATATATATATATATATATATATATAATATATATATATATATATTATATATATATATATATATATATATATATATATATATATATATATATATATATATATATAATATATTATATATATATATATATATACCTGGTAAAGTGTATGGTAGAGTTATTATTGAAAGAATTAAGAGTAAGACGGAGAATAGGATAGCAGATGAACAAGGAGGCTTTAGGAAAGGTAGGGGGTGTGTGGACCAGGTGTTTACAGTGAAACATATAAGTGAACAGTATTTAGATAAGGCTAAAGAGGTCTTTGTGGCATTTATGGATTTGGAAAAGGCGTATGACAGGGTGGATAGGGGGTCAATGTGGCAGATGTTGCAAGTGTATGGTGTAGGAGGTAGGTTACTGAAAGCAGTGAAGAGTTTTTACGAGGATAGTGAGGCTCAAGTTAGAGTATGTAGGAAAGAGGGAAATTTTTTTTCCCAGTAAAAGTAGGCCTTAGACAAGGATGTGTGATGTCACCGTGGTTGTTTAATATATTTATAGATGGGGTTGTAAGAGAAGTAAATGCGATGGTCTTGGCAAGAGGCGTGGAGTTAAAAGATAAAGAATCACACACAAAGTGGGAGTTGTCACAGCTGCTCTTTGCTGATGACACTGTGCTGTTGGGAGATTCTGAAGAGAAGTTGCAGAGATTGGTGGATGAATTTGGTAGGGTGTGCAAAAAGAAGAAAATTAAAGGTGAATACAGGAAAGAGTAAGGTTATGAGGATAACAAAAAGATTAGGTGATGAAAGATTGAATATCAGATTGGAGGGAGAGAGTATGGAGGAGGTGAATGTATTCAGATATTTGGGAGTGGACGTGTCAGCGGATGGGTCTATGAAAGATGAGGTGAATCATAGAATTGATGAGGGAAAAAGAGTGAGTGGTGCACTTAGGAGTCTGTGGAGACAAAGAACTTTGTCCTTGGAGGCAAAGAGGGGAATGTATGAGAGTATAGTTTTACCAACGCTCTTATATGGGTGTGAGGCATGGGTGATGAATGTTGCAGCGAGGAAAAGGCTGGAGGCAGTGGAGATGTCATGTCTGAGGGCAATGTGTGGTGTGAATATAATGCAGAGAATTCGTAGTTTGGAAGTTAGGAGGAGGTGCGGGATTACCAAAACTGTTGTCCAGAGGGCTGAGGAAGGGTTGTTGAGGTGGTTCGGACATGTAGAGAGAATGGAGCTAAACAGAATGACTTCAAGAGTGTATCAGTCTGTAGTGGAAGGAAGGCGGGGTAGGGGTCGGCCTACGAAAGGTTGGAGAGAGGGGGTAAAGGAGGTTTTGTGTGCGAGGGGCTTGGACTTCCAGCAGGCATGCGTGAGCGTGTTTGATAGGAGTGAATGGAGAAAAATGGTTTTTAATACTTGACGTGCTGTTGGAGTGTGAGCAAAGTAACATTTATGAAGGGGTTCAGGGAAACCGGCAGGCCGGACTTGAGTCTTGGAGATGGGAAGTACATTGCCTGCACTCTGAAGAAGGGGTGTTAATGTTGCAGTTTAAAAACTGTAGTGTAAAGCACCATTCTGGCAAGACAGTGATGGAGTGAATGATGGTGAAAGTTTTTCTTTTTCGGGCCACCCTGCCCTGGTGGGAATCGGCCAGTGTGAATAATAAATATATATATATATATATATATATATATATATATATATATATATATATATATATATATATATATATATATATATAAATATATATATATAATATATATATATATATAATATATATATATATAATATATATATATATATATATATATATATATATATATATATATATATATATATATATATATATATAATATATATATATATATATATATATGTCGTGCCGAATAGGCAGAACTTGCGATCTTGGCTTAAATAGCAACGCTCATATTGCCATATAAGGCAAGCGAAAATTTTTGTATGCAATAATTTCGCCAAAATCATTCTGAACCTAACGCAAAACAATATATTTCACTGTGTTCGTTTAGTATTAAATTACTGTAAAGAAATCTAAAATATATTTAGTTGAGTTAGGCTAAAATAAATTGTTCTAGTTATAATAAGGTTAGGTAAGTTTTCTAAGATTCTTTTGGAGCAAAATTAAATATTTTTACATTAACATTAATGAAAAATATATATCTTTAAACGTATAAGAGGAAATTTTAGAAAGGACTTAATTTTAAATGAGTTCTTGCTAATTGACCAGTTTTACATATTCGGCACGACATATATATATATATATGTATATATATATATATATATATATATATATATATATATATATATATATATATATATATAATATATATATATATATATATATATATATATATATATATATAATATGTTCAAACTGAATGCTTTTCAATTGTTTGGTAAATGCAGGCCATGTTACAAGGTTGTGCACATGTATATGTGTATAGGTATAGAAATGAGAGCAAATATTACTCGAAATATTGTCACATGTTATGAGTGTGGTGGTGTTAAAATATTTTTTCCCTGTAAATATATAAATTAAAATATGATTCAGTGTGTGCAGACCATATTTAATTAAATCGCTGTTCATATATATTTTACTGCTGTGATTCTGATGTTGCTGGACTAAGTGTTGTTGCTGCTGCTGTTGATAAATTACCTTCGTTATAGATTTTCAAGTGCTGCATGTGCTTTCCCATCTTATGTTAGTTATTTGTAATAAACTTTTCATACCATTTTACGTGGAATATGCAATACTTATTTTAATAAGCTAGTGCTAGCTATTTAAGATTTATTTATATGACATCTTTTTTTTGTTTAACTAGTGTCACTAAATAGGCTTAACTAAATAGCTGTATATTTATTGATTTTGTTCCTATTGTTTTAATTTAATATGCGCCTGTTTTAGTTAACCTGTTGTGAGTATTCATTGTTGAACTAGTGCATTTTATTCCGACTGAATTTTTGACAGGTATTAATGATGAATTAGTAACTAGAGTCAGTGGTCAACCTAGATTTATTATCATAAGTTAAATGGAACTACTTATTTTCGTGCTAGGTAAGAGTCAAGGCAAAATACATATTTCCCCAACTACATGTGTTAGACATTCACTGTTCTGTTTCGCTTTCATGTTGTAGTTATAGTTCTGCAATTTATATAGCAAAAAGATTTTTAACAACTATAATACATTGTTCTATGCCTCATCAATCAGCCTTTTTTTTTTTTTTTTTTTGATGATGATGCTAATTTATCAATGGATAATTGTTTTCATTTGCATTTCCTTTAACTGGAGTATAATCCTACAATAGAGGAGGAAGTTCTCTCATCCTAGTCAAGAGATCTTGATTCGAGGAATTAAAGCTATCCGCCTTTTTCCAGGTAAATATATGATTACCTCCACCTTTCCAGGTATTTGTGACCCTTCTATATTTAACTCCTTTCAAAGAATATATTTAAAATAACTGAAGGCCATTAATTTTAGTAAACTGTATTTAACCTTAGTGTATCTCGAACAGTATTCAGCTAAAGATAAATGAATTAATTCCTTGCTTTAAAATATGTTCTGCCACGGTTATAAGTAAACTGCAGCTGTGGTATATATCATACTAACATAAGAAGATACACCCCGGCAGGCCCACAGGCCACGCCAGGCAGGTCCACCTCATACCCACCCAACCCCATTTACGTACATGTCCAACACTTTTTCAAAGTTATCCAAGGTTCCCCAACCAACGGTGCCACCTGGAACTTACTCCACTCATCCACATCCCAGTTTCAAACCAGTGCTAATGGGGAGAACCTGGAATCCGGGGCTGATTTTCTATGTCATTTCCAATACTCAATAAAGTGATGGAAAACGGCCTTCAGACTACTGAAAAGAGTTATGAAAGAGCTTTAACTATGTTAATGCATGAAACACTTGATTGACAGAGAATATGGAAAGCTTTGGGATTCTAAAACATCTTTTTCCTAAGCTCCGTGAACGACACGGTTTTAGCCATAGGAGGTTAATCTTTGGACTAAGAGCGAAAGGTGCTTACGCCAGGAGACGAACAGTCTGACACTAGTCCGTCCTGTAAGTTGAAAAGGATATAAAATACCGACAAGTTGATGATAAAGGCATTTGCGCAACCTGCTGGTTATCTTTTATATTGTAAAGTTTAGCCTACACAGCAGTCTTCATAGTAGGTAGTAGGTTGGTAGACAGCAACCACCCAGGGAGGTACTACCGTCCTGTGGTAGTAGGTTGGTAGACAGCAGTCACCCAGGGAGGTACTACCGTCCTGTGGTAGTAGGCTGGTAGACAGCAACCGCCCAGGGAGGTACTACCGTCCTGTGGTAGTAGGTTGGTAGACAGCAACCACCCAGGGAGGTACTACCGTCCTGTGGTAGTAGGCTGGTAGACAGCAACCGCCCAGGGAGGTACTACCGTCCTGTGGTAGTAGGCTGGTAGACAGCAACCACCCAGGGAGGCACTACCGTCCTGTGGTAGTAGGCTGGTAGACAGCAACCGCCCAGGGAGGTACTACCGTCCTGTGGTAGTAGGCTGGTAGACAGCAACCACCCAGGGAGGTACTACCGTCCTGTGGTAGTAGGTTGGTAGACAGCACCGCCCAGGGAGGTACTACCGTCCTGTGGTAGTAGGTTGGTAGACAGCAACCACCCAGGGAGGTACTACCGTCCTGTGGTAGTAGGTTGGTAGACAGCAACCACCCAGGGAGGTACTACCGTCCTGTTGTAGTAGGTTGGTAGACAGCAACCACCCAGGGAGGTACTACCGTCCTGTGGTAGTAGATTGGTAGACAGCAACCACCCAGGGAGGTACTACCGTCCTGTGGTAGTAGGTTGGTAGACAGCAACCACCCAGGGAGGTACTACCGTCCTGTGGAAGTAGGTTGGTAGACAGCAACCACCAAGGGAGGTACTACCGCCCTGTGGTAGTAGGTTGGTAGACAGCAACCACCCAGGGAGGTACTACCGTCCTGTGGTAGTAGGTTGGTAGACAGCAACCACCCAGGGAGGTACTACCGTCCTGTGGTAGTAGGTTGGTAGACAGCAACCACCCAGGGGGTACTACCGTCCTGTGGTAGTAGGTTGGTAGACAGCAACCATCCAGGGAGGTACTACCGTCCTGTGGTAGTATGATGGTAGACAGCAGCCACCCAGGGAGGTACTACCGTCCTGTGGTAGTAGGATGGTAGATAGCAACCACCCAGGGAGATACTACCGTCCTGTGGTAGTAGGTTGGTAGACAGCAGCCACCCAGGGAGGTACTACCGTCCTGTGGTAGTAGGTTGGTAGACAGCAACCACCCAGGGACGTACTACCGTCCTGTGGTAGTAGGTTGGTAGACAGCAACCACCCAGGGAGGTACTACCGTCCTGTGGTAGTAGGTTGGTAGACATCAGCTACCCAGGGAGGTACTACCGTCCTGTGATAGTAGGTTGGTAGACAGCAACCACCCAGGGAGGTACTACCGTCCTGTGGTAGTAGATTGGTAGACAGCAACCACACAGGGAGGTACTACCGTCCTTTGGTAGTAGGTTGGTAGACAGCAACCACCCAGAGAGGTACTACCGTCCTGTGGTATTAGGTTGGTAGATAGCAACCACACAGGGAGGTACTACCGTCCTGTGGTAGTAGGTTGGTAGACAGCAGCCACCCAGGGAGGTACTACCGTCCTGTGGTAGTAGGTTGGTAGACAGCAGCCACCCAGGGAGGTACTACCGTCCTGTGGTAGTAGGTTGGTAGACAGCAACCACCCAGGGAGGTACTACCGTCCTGTGGTAGTAGGTTGGTAGACAGCAACCACCCAGGGAGGTACTACCGTCCTGTGGTAGTAGGTTGGTAGACAGCAACCACCCAGGGAGGTACTACCGTCCTGTGGTAGTAGGTTGGTAGACAGCAGCCACCCAGGGAGGTACTACCGTCCTGTGGTAGTAGGTTGGTAGACAGCAACCTCCCAGGGAGGTACTACCGTCCTGTGGTAGTAGGTTGGTAGACAGCAACCACCCAGGGAGGTACTACCGTCCTGTGGTAGTAGGTTGGTAGACAGCAGCCACCCATGGAGGTACTACCGTTCTGTGGTAGTAGGTTGGTAGACAGCAACCACCCAGGGAGGTACTACCGTCCTGTGGTAGCAGGTTGGTAGACAGCAGCCACCCAGGGAGGTACTACCGTCCTGTGGTAGTAGGTTGGTAGACAGCAACCACCCAGGGAGGTACTACCGTCCTGTGGTAGTAGGTTGGTAGACAGCAACCGCCCAGGGAGGTACTACCGTCCTGTGGTAGTAGGTTGGTAGACAGCAGCCACCCAGGGAGGTACTACCGTCCTGTGGTAGTAGGTTGGTAGACAGCAACCGCCCAGGGAGGTACTACTGTCCTGTGGTAGTAGGTTGGTAGACAGCAACCGCCAGGGAGGTACTACTGTCCTGTGGTAGTAGGTTGGTAGACAGCAACCACCCAGGGAGGTACTACCGTCCTGTGGTAGTAGGTTGGTAGACAGCAACCACCCAGGGAGGTACTACCGTCCTGTGGTAGTAGGTTGGTAGACAGCAACCGCCCAGGGAGGTACTACCGTCCTGTGGTAGTAGGTTGGTAGACAGCAACCGCCCAGGGAGGTACTACTGTCCTGTGGTAGTAGGTTGGTAGACAGCAACCGCCCAGGGAGGTACTACTGTCCTGTGGTAGTAGGTTGGTAGACAGCAACCGCCCAGGGAGGTACTACCGTCCTGTGGTAGTAGGTTGGTAGACAGCAACCGCCCACGGAGGTACTACCGTCCTGTGGTAGTAGGTTGGTAGACAGCAACCGCCCAGGGAGGTACTACCGTCCTGTGGTAGTAGGTTGGTAGACAGCAACCGCCCAGGGAGGTACTACTGTCCTGTGGTAGTAGGTTGATAGACAGCAACCGCCCAGGGAGGTACTACTGTCCTGTGGTAGTAGGTTGGTAGACAGCAACCGCCCAGGGAGGTACTACCGTCCTGAGGTAGTAGGTTGGTAGACAGCAACCGCCCAGGGAGGTACTACCGTCCTGTGGTAGTAGGTTGGTAGACAGCAACCACCCAGGGAGGTACTACCGTCCTGTGGTAGTAGGTTGGTAGACAGCAACCGCCCAGGGAGGTACTACCGTCCTGCCAGGTGAGTGTAAAACGGAAGCCTGTAATTGTTTTACATGATGGCAAGATTGTTGGTGTCTTTTTTCTGTCTCATAAACTTGCAAGATTTCAGGTACGTCTTTCTACATCTATATACACTTAGGTCACACTACACATGCATATACAATCGAATATATACACACTCCTCTAGGTTTTCTTTGATTTTCTTACTAGTGCTTCTTCTTGTTTATGTCCTCTCATCTCCATGGGGAAGTGAAACAGAATTCTTCCTCCGAAGCCATGCGTGTTGTAAGAGGCGACTAAAATGCCGGGAGCAAGAGGCTAGTAACCACTTCTACTGCATAAATTAATAAAGTGAAAAAGATAAACTTTTGTTTTTCATTTTTGGGTCACCCTGCTTGGGTGGGATACGGCTGTTTTGTTGAAAGAAGAAGAGTAGGCATCATCAGTCAAATACAGAGGAAAACGTATTGTAGACAGCAGTAGTAGTGGCGAGGTAAAGATGATGTAATCAGTCGATCATCCTTCGAAATATAGTTTGAGGTGGTCAGTCCCTCAACCTGGAGAAGAGGTGAACTCCATGGTCTGGAACGATATGAAACTGAAACCGGAGAATGGAGCCTTAAAAACTGTCGAAGGTTGGGTGGAAGATCTTTAAGACGTTGCAGGGGACGTGGATCACTAGTAGAAGTGAACATACCTTATTAGGGGAACACCGCACATTGAGCAGTCAGGGGACTTAAAGTAACGCGCCTGATCAAGATTATGAGCAATTCACTTTACTTAAAACGAGTCTAATTTGTATACATCTTGAATACTCTCATCCAGAGTCTGACTTGTTTTAGAATAGAAGACTGTATAATAGAAAAAGAGACACCTTTGTCTTTATTTCCCATCCTGTTAGTAATTTATACCATTTATTTCCCAGCTTGGATTCTGATCCTCTCAATATTTGAACTGTTGGGAACAATGACATAGGCTTGTTCCCAGTTTAGTGAATAACTGCGTGCTCGAACCTGGTAGAAAATAGCACTCGATTCCTTGCTTATCCTGACTGCATTCTGGTGTTGTGATATTCTAACCTCTAGAGATTTTCCTCATTATCGGACATATGAAAGGTCACAGCTATTGCAAAAAATCTCTTCCGCACTGGTAGGTGATTTCACAGTGAGCCTACATTTAAGTCACTATATTATTAAAATCCAGAGTAACATTAAACTAGATAAGTTGTACAAGAATGGTATACAATACCGACAAGATGAAGATTATTAAATCTTCATCTTGTCGGTAATGTATACCTTAGTTGTATAACATTAATCTGTTTCAGAGTATCAGGAAGAATAACAAGCACCTTTAACTTAGATGGTTCTTTAGATAACGTCCTATAGAATTTTTCTCTTTGCTGTGAATAAATCTTCCCAGAAACATCCTTCGGGTATCTTAGTTTTATCGCAATATACAAATTCTTGATGAATGTAAACCTTGTACAACAATAAAGTATCTTTACAGTGGAAGCTTTACCCAGGCTAATGACTTCATCAGTTCAATAAAGAGAGGAACGGAGGGGGATGAGGAGTTAGGAAGTATTTCTTCAGTCATAGAGTCGTCAGGAAGTGGAATAGCCTAGCAAGTGAAGTAGTGGAGGCAGGAACCATACATAGTTTTAAGAAGAGGTATGACAATGATCTGGAAGCAGAGAGGGAGAGGACCTAGTAGCGATCAGTGAAGAGGCCGGGCCAGGAGCTTGGACTCGACCCCTGCAACCTCAACTAGGTGAGTACACACACACACACGCTCACACACATGCACACACACACACACACACACACTCACACACACACACACACACACACACACACACACACACACACACACACACACACACACACACAATTCCTCGATAATGTGAGACATAACGAAGGCGCTTGGAAATTTTCACTTCTTCACAGTTTTATATTGCATAAATAAATGTCGTGCCGAATAGGTAAAACGTTCTTTTTGCTGAATAAGGCAAGCGTTAATTTTGTTTGCAATTATTTCCCATAAATCATTCTGAAGCTAAAGCAAAAAATGTTTTTCATTGTGTTTGTTTATTATTAAATTATTCTAAACTTATCTAAAATATATTTAGTTGGATTAGGCTAAATTTAATTGCGCTTCTTATAATCAGGTTAAGTAAGTTTTCTAAGGTTCTTTTGATGCAAAACTATTGATTTTTACATTAACATGAATGAAAAAAATATATCTTCAAACCTATATGAGAACAATTTAAGGACTTAATTTTAAGTGAGATTTTACTAATTGACCAGTTTTACCTATTCGGCACGACAAACATATATATATGTAAGCAGGTGTTCTCAACAATGCAGAACAAACCATGTGGGAATGGAAATCTTTAATTTTAGAGATTTCGCACTTTCGTGCGTCGTCAGCTGCTATGTAATGTTGCAAGACAGCAACAGATATGAGGGGAAATTCTCTGAGGCAAGGCAGAAGGTATCATTGGTAACCCATATCCCCAGCGAACCCAACACTTACTCCACCGTCTCGTCACATCCTTCCAGGGTAAGGGGAGGTGGTACCTCTGACAAAAGGTATATTAAGGAATATTAAGGAACCGCAGTAGTCAGCCCAAAACCACATCTAATAGATATCAACTGATTTATTACCAATTGGAATCCTGGTAACTAAGCAGTCAGTACACCCGCAAACTCCAGCTACATTTCATTATTATCCGAATCGGATAACCTAGTTGTCCGCTTATTCTATCATACGTCAGAGAATGTTCCAGAAAGTATTAGTTTACTTGAAGTCTACCTGGAGGGTATTCCGGGGATAAACGCCCCCGCGGCCCGGTCAACAACCAGGCCTCCCGGTGGATCAGAACCTGATCAACTAGGCTGTTACTGCTGGTAGCACGTAGTCCAATGTACGAACCACAGCCCGGCTGATCCGGCCCTGACTTTAGGTATCTGTCCAGCTCCCTCTTGAAGGCAACCAGGGGTCTCTTAGTAATTTCCCTTATGGCTGGAGGAGACTGTTCAACACTCTTGGTCCTCACACACTTATTGTGTTTTATCTTAGTGTGTTAATAATGTCCCTACTCTTCATAGGGAGTATGTTGCATCGCCTGTCAAGTCTTTTTTTTCGTACTGAGTTATTTCTGCGTGCAGATTAGGGAGCACTCCGTCTAGGATTTTCCCCTTGTAGATAATGATGTATCTATCTCGCCTGCGCTCCAGTGAGTACAAGTCAAGTGCTTCCAAGTTTTCCCAGTAGTTAAGGTGTTTGATGGAACTGATATGTGCAGTGAAGATTCTATGTACATTCTCTAGAACTGCGATTTCACCTGCCTTGAATGGAGATGTTAATGTACAGCAGTGTTCCAGCCTAGACAGAACAAGTAATTTAAAAAGGATGATCAATGGCTTTGCATCTCTTGTCTTGAATGTTCTCATTATCCATTCTCTCATTTTCCTCGCAGATGTGATAGTGGCACTGTTATGTTTCTTGAAGGTGTGATCCTAAGACATTACCACTTCCAGGTCTTTCTCAGTACTTTTCCGCTCTATTGTGTGATTAGAGTATGTAGTATACTCAGCTCTAGCTATTATTTCGTCCAATTTTCCATAAGGGAGTA
>NC_069399.1:16264537-16307037 GCF_026875155.1 Cherax quadricarinatus | reverse complement strand
CAAATAATAATTTTTATATTTTCTTGGGTAGAATAGTTTGTGGGTGAGTTGTGCAAAGGACCTATCCAAGTTGGGTCGGCGCGCGTCAGATGTTTAACCGTTGTGGGATCTGATAGTGAGGTTTTGGCCAGACCCCTTATATAGCTTCCTTGGATGCTTTACTTTCATAGTTCCTTGATAATGTGAGTAGTCACGAAAGCGCTTGGAATTTCTCTATTCTTTCAGAGTGGTTATTTTGCATATTCTGAAATCACCGTTTACTGTGGTCTTATTGCATATATATATATATATATATATATATATATATATATATATAAAATATATATATATATATATATATATTTATATATATATATGTGTGTGTGTGTGTGTGTGTGGTGTGTGGTGTGTGTGTGTGTGTGTGTGTGTGTGTGTGTGTGTGTGTGTGTGTGTAACAACACTGCGCTAGCCAAAGATTCGAACCCATTTTGTACTGGCCTGCCTCATGGTAAGCGAGAACCACATGACGCTTTAAACTACAGGACCACCCAACCCTACAAGAATGGCGCAGCCAGCACACAGCTAGCTGTTGGGCGGCCATCCGAGGGCATACGGAGGTGTGGGAGCTTCTATGCTAATTTCATTCTCTGTGATACCTCATAACGGACCATGACTCGCTGTTGTCTCTCTGTTAGGTATTCTCTGATGCATTGCAGCGACCTGTTATATGTGCCTGATCCTCTACCTTCTGTACTAATCTCTTGTGAGGAACTGTGTCGAATATCCTCTTGCAGTCCAAGAAAATTAAATCAACCCACCGCTCCCTCTCATTTCTTACTTCAGTTACCTTACCATAAAACTCTAGTAGGTTTGTGACACAGGATTTGCCTTCAATGAATCAGTGCTAACTGTCGTTTATAATCTTGTTCCGCTGTACGTGCTCCACCACTCTCTTCCTGATGTGTGTGTACTCATCTATTTGTACTCACCTATTTGTGGTTGCAGGGGTCGATTCATAGCTCCTGGCCCCGCCTCTTCACTGATTGCTACTAGGTCCTCTCTCTCCCTGCTCTATGAGCTTTATCAAGCCTCGCCTTAAAACTATGTATAGTTCCCGCCTCCACTACGTCACTTTCTAGGCTATTCCACTTGCTGACTACTCTATGACTGAAGAAATACTTCCTAACATCCCTTTGATTCATCTGAGTCTTCGACTTCGAATTGTGACCTCTTGTTTCTGTGTCCCATCTCTGGAACATCCCGTCTTTGTCCACCTTGTCTATTCTGCACAGTATTTTATATGTCGTTATCATGTCTCCCCTGACCCTCCTGTCCTCCAGTGTCATCAGGCCGATTTCCCTCAACCTTTCTTCGTAGGACAATTCCCTTAGCTCTGGGACTAGTCTTGTTGCAAACCTTTGCACTTTCTCTAATTTCTTGACGTGCTTGTCCAGGTGTGGATTCCAAACTGGTGCTGCATACTCCAGTATGGGCCTGACGTAAATGGTATACAGAGTCTTGAACGATTCCTTACTGAAGTATCGGAACGCTATCCGTAGGTTTGCCAGACGCCCGTATGCTGCAGCAGTTATCTGATTGATGTGCGCCTCAGGAGATATGCTCGGTGTTATACTCACCCCCAGATCTTTTTCCTTGAGTTAGGTTTGCAGTCTTTGGCCATCTAGACTATATTGTGTCTGCGGTCTTCTTTGCCCTTCCCCAATCTTCATGACTTTGCACTTGGCAGTGTTAAACTCAAGGAGCCAGTTGCTGGACCAGGCTTGTAGCCTGTCCAGGTCTCTTTGTAGTCCTGCTTGATCCTCGTCCGATTTGTGTGTTTGTGTGTACTCACCTAGTTGTACTCACCTAGTTGAGGCTGCAGGGGTTGAGTCCAAGCTCCTGGCCCCGCCTCTTCACTGGTCGCTTCTAGGTCACTCTCCCTGAACCATGAGCTTTATCGTACCTCTGCTTAAAGCTATGTATGGATCCTGCCTCCACTACATCGCTTCCCAAACTATTCCACTTCCTGACTACTCTGTGGCTGAAGAAATACTTCCTAACATCCCTTTGATTCATCTGTGTCTTCAGCTTCCAACTGTGTACCCGTGTTGCTGTGTCCAGTCTCTGGAACATCCTGTCTTTTTCCACCTTGTCAATTCCTCTCAGTATTTTGTAAGTCGTTATCATGTCCCCCCTATCTCTCCTGTCCTCCAGTGTCGTCAGGTTGATTTCCCTTAACCTCTCCTCATAAGACATGCCTCTTAACTCTGGGACTAGTCTTGTTGCAAACCTTTGCACTTTCTCTAGTTTCTTTACATGCTTGGCTAGGTGTGGGTTCCAAACTGGTGCCGCATACTCCAATATGGGTCTAACGTACACGGTGTACAGGGTCCTGAACGATTCCTTATTAAGATGTCGGAATGCTGTTCTGAGGTTTGCTAGGCGCCCATATGCTGCAGCAGTTATTTGGTTGATGTGCGCTTCAGGAGATGTGCCTGGTGTTATACTCACCCCAAGATCTTTTTCCTTGAGTGATGTTTGTAGTCTCTGGCCCTTTAGACTGTATTCCGTCTGCGGTTTTCTTTGCCCACCCCCAATCCTCATGACTTTGCACTTGGTGGGAGCCAGTTGCTGGACCAGGTCTGCAGCCTGTCCAGATTCCTTTGTATTTCTGCCTGGTCTTCGATCGAATGAACTCTTCTCATCAACTTCACGTCATCTGCAAACAGGGACACCTCGGAGTTTATTCCTTCCGTCATGTCGTTCACAAATACCAGAAACAGCACTGGTCCTAGGACTGACCCCTGTGGGACCCCGCTGGTCACAGGTGCCCACTCTGACACCTCGCCACGTACCATTACTCGCTGCTGTCTTCCTGACAAGTATTCCCTGATCCATTGCAGTGCCTTCCCTATTATCCCTGCTTGGTCCTCCAGTTTTGCACTAATCTTGTGTGGTACTGTGTCAAACGCCTTCTTGCAGTCCAAGAAAATGCAATCCACCCACCCCTCTCTCTCTTGTCTTACTGCTGTCACCATGCCATAGAACTCCAGTAGGTTTGTGACACAGGATTTCCCGTCTCTGAAACCATGTTGGCTGCTGGTGATGAGATCATTCCTTTCTAGATGTGCCACCATTCTTCTCCTGACAATCTTTTCCATGATTTTGCATGCTATACATGTCAGTGACACTGGTCTGTAGTTTAGTGCTTCATGTCTGTCTCCTTTTTTAAAGATTGGGACCACATTTGCTGTCTTCCATGCCTCAGGCAATCTCCCTGTTTCGATAGATGTATTGAATATTGTTGTTAGGGGTACACATAGCGTCTCTGCTCCCTCTCTCAGGACCCATGGAGAGATGTTATCTGGCCCCATTGCCTTTGAGGTATCTAGCTCACTCAGAAGCCTCTTCACTTCTTCCTCGGTTGTGTGTACTGTGTCCAGCACATGGTGGTGTACCCCACCTCTCCGTCTTTCTGGAGCCCCTTCTGTTTCCTCTGTGAACACTTCTTTGAATCTCTTGTTGAGTTCCACACATACTTCACGGTCATTTCTTGTTGTCTCTCCTCCTTCCTTCCGTAGCCTGATTACATAAGAACATAAGAACATAAGAACGAAGGAACACTGCAGAAGGCCTACTGGCCCATGCGAGGCAGGTCCAAGTCCCTACCGGCTTAAGCCAATGCACCCAACCTAGTCAGGTCAGGTCACATTGACTTAAGGGAGGAACACGGCAACCGACCTGTTAGCACAAGCTATCAGGTCTAACTCACACCCACCCACATCTACTCATGTATTTATCCAACCTATTTTTAAAGCTACACAACGTTCTGGCCTCTATAACGGTACTTGGGAGTTTGTTCCACTCATCCACAACTCTATTACCAAACCAGTACTTTCCTATATCCCTCCTGAATCTGAATTTTTCCAACTTAAAACCATTGCTGCGAGTCCTGTCTAGGCTAGATATTTTCAGCACACTATTTACATCCCCTTTATTTATTCTGTCTTCCACTTATAAACCTCAATCATATCCCCCTAATTCTACGTCTTTCTAGAGAGGGCAGTTTCAGGGCCCTTAGTCTATCCTCATAGGGAAGGTTTCTGATACATGGGATCATCTTTGTCATCCTCCTTTGTACATTTTCCAGAGAATTTATATCCATTCTGTAATACGGTGACCAAAACTGTGCAGCATAATCTAAATGAGGCCTAACCAAGGATGTATAGAGTTGAAGAACAACCTGAGGACTCCTATTATTTATGCTTCTTGATATGAAGCCAAGGATTCTATTAGCTTTATTGCGAACAATTATGCACTGTTGTCTTGGTTTCAGATTACTGCTAACCAGAACTCCTAAATCTTTTTCGCAATCCGTAATATTAAGATCTACATTATTTAGTTTATATGTGGCATGGTTATTGTCCTGTCCAACATTTAGAACTTTGCATTTGTCTATATTAAACTGCATCTGCCACTTCTCCGACCACTGCATCAGTCTATTCAAATCTTCCTGGAGTGCTCGAATGTCCTCGTCAGAATGAATTCGACGGCCTATTTTGGTGTCATCGGCAAACTTGCCGATGTCGCTCTTTATGCCCTCATCTATGTCGTTTATGTAGATTGTGAACAGCAGGGGGCCCAACACTGACCCCTGTGGAACACCGCTCGTGACGCTTCCCCACTCTGATTTTCTCCCCATTTATGCAAACTCTCTGCTGCCTATTTGTCAACCATGCCTCTATCCAGGAAAAAATTTCTCCTCCTATTCATGTGCTTTAATTTTCCTCAATAGTCTCTGATGTGGGACCCTGTCAAAAGCCTTACTGAAGTCCATATACACAATATCATATTCATTACCATGATCTACCTCCTCAAATACCTTAGTGAAAAAAGTTAAAAAATTCGTAAGGCAGAACGCCCCTTTGTAAAACCTTTCTGAAAATTCGTTGATTAATTTATGCTTTTCAAGGTGGCTACGAACTGCCTCGGCAATTATTGATTCCATAAATTTTCCCACTATGGAGGTTAGGCTTATTGGTCTATAGTTCGAAGCTAAGGACCTGTCACCTGTTTTGAAAATAGGTATCACATTTGCCATTTTCCACTTATCTGGCACCATGCCAGTTTGTAGTGATATGTTGAAAAGATTAGCCAAAGGTGTGCTAAGCTCCTCTTTACATTCCTTTAGAACCCTGGTCCTTGACGGTTGTTTTCTTCCTGATGTGGCTGTATAACAGCTTCGGGTCAGATTTGGCTTTTGCTGCTATGTCGTTTTCATTTTGACGTTGGGCCTCCCTTCTTATCTGTGCAAATTCGTTTCTGGCTCTACGACTGCTCTCCTTATTTTCCTGGGCTCTTTGCCTTCTATATTTCTTCCATTCTCTAGCACACTTGGTTTTTGCCTCCTTGCATCTTTTGGGTAACCATGGGCTCATCCTGGCTTTTTCATTATTCCTGTTACCCTTGGGTACAAACCTCTCCTCAGCCTCCTTGCACATTGTTGCTACATATTCCATCATCTCATTAACTGGCTTCCCTGCCAGTTCTCTGTCCCACTGAACCCCGTTCAGGAAGTTCCTCATTCCTGTGTAGTCCCCTTTCCTGTAGTTTGGTTTCATTTGTCCTGGCCTTCCTGCTCACCCCTCCACTTGTAGCTCTACTTTGTATTCGAAGCTCAAAACCACATGATCGCTGGCCCCAAGTGGTCTTTCATATTTAATGTCCTCAATATCTGCACTACTCAAGGTGAATACTAAGTCCAGTCTTGCTGGTTCATCCTCTCCTCTCTCTCTTGTAGTCTCCCTTACGTGTTGGTACATGAAGTTTTCCAGTACCACCTCCATCATCTTAGCCCTCCATGTATCTTCGCCCCCATGTGGCTCCAAGTTCTCCCATTCGATCTCCTTGTGGTTAAAGTCCCCCATGATCAGGAGCTTTGCCCTGCATGCATGAGCTCTTCTGGCCACTGCAGCCAGTGTGTCAACCATTGCTCTATTGCTCTCGTCATACTCTTGCCTTGGCCTCCTGCTGTTCTGTGATGGGTTATACATCACTGCAATTATCACCTCGGGACCTCCACAGTGAAGCGTTCCCGCTATGTTATCACTTTCTTCTCCGCTGTCTCCTCCTCTCCAGCTCATCAAAATTCCATCGGTTTGGTTTGTTCAGAAACCCCATTTCCTCCACCCCCCTTGGGTTCGTTTGTTTTTTTCTAGGATCTGGTATCCCCGGGGAAAAGGGGGGCATCTGTTATCTCCCTGTAAGTTGGTTTCGGGGATCGCAGGGATGTCTGGTGATGCCCTCTTTTGATTTTCGTGCCATTTCCTCCCACTTGTTTGTTTTTTCCATCTGCTTTTGTTTTTAACCATTCCTTCTTTTTCCCTTTTCCCAAAACCAACTGGGGTTTTGGGGGGGGCCCTGGGGGGGTGGGGGGAAAACCGGGTGTTTCTGGGGGAAATTTAGGGTTTTGGGGGTTTGGGGGGAAAATTCGGGTTATTGTATTGTGTTTTGGGGTTTGGGAGTGATAGTTTTGTGGGGTTCTGAGGGTAGTTGTGTGTTTTGCTTCCCCTTGTTTGCTTGTTCTGTTTCTGGTGCCCTTTCTGCGGGTTTCCCAACCCTTTGTCTCCTTTCCTAGCTCCTTCGCTTTTTTTGTAAATCTCCCTAAGCTGCTGCCCCCTTCTGTTTGTTTTTTCTGTCTCTGTCTAGGGAAAACCTTTTGTAATCTTCCGAAATTTTTTAAACCGTGTGGTTTCCCCTTGGGGGGGTCCTGTTTGCACTGTTTCTGTCCTTTAGGAAACGCTTTGATCGGGCGGTTTTCCCCTTCAAGTAACCCCCATATTTTCCCCCCAAAATTTTTCCAATCTTTTCCATGTTTTTCCCCCAAAAATTTCCCTGGTGGTTTTCCCTTTTAACCCCCCCTTTTTTTCCTGGAGTTTTTTTCCCGGTTTTCCCTTTTTCCTTTTTTCCAAGCCCTTTTTTTCCTGGTTTTTTTGGCCCTTTTCCCTCTTTTCCCCCTTTTTTAACCTGGTTTTTCCCCTTTTCCCCTTCCCCCTTTTTTTTTCTTTTTTTTCTTTTTCCCCCCATTTTTCCGTTGGGGTCTTTTGGGAGCATGGGGTTTTGGGGCCCCAGCATTCGAAACCCATTTTCCCCCTTTTCCTCTGCACCCTTTGCTCTTCCCTTCCACTCCCTGGCCCTTCTTTGCAGGTTTTAAAATGACCTTTGCATAATTCATATCCCCCTTTCCCTTTCCCGTTCAGCCCTTTTCGTTCGTTTGGGGTGTCTTCTCTATCCACTACCCCCGAGGGCTTGCTTTAGCCTGTTTACCTTTAAAAATTTTAGGGCCTTTACCCTGGCACTGCAGTTTCGACTAGTGCCCCCCCCAAATTTTTCGTTTTTCCTTCTCCAACCCCCTTTTTCCCAAATTTTACGAGAGCTCTTTCTCCATTTTTTTTAGAAAGGGTTCCTAATTTTCTCTCCCCTTCTTTTCTCTATCCTTTTTCCCCTGCCCCCTCCCTCCATTCCTCCCTTTCCAAATACCATTGTCCAAAAAATTTCCCCGATTCCTGTGTGTGTGTGTGTGTGTGTGTGTGTTGTGTGTTGTTTGTGGTGTGTGTGTTTGTGTTGTCCCGTTTTGGGGTGTGTGTGCGTTGTGGTGTGGTGTTTTCGTGGGGTGTGTGTGTGTGTGTGTGGGTACTCCCCCTAATTGTACTCACCTAAAATTTTGGTTTTCAGGGGTTTGGCCCCCAGGGTCCGGGCCCCGGGTCTTTTACTGATTTGTACGGTTTCCCCTCTTTTCTTGCTTTTCCCGAGATTTGTAAAACCTCCCTTTTTAAAACCAAAGTATGGTTCCTGGGCCCCCACTATTCACTTGCTAGGCTATTCCTTGCTGACCATTTTATGACTGAGAAAACTCTCCTAACGTTCTGTGACTCGTTGATCTTCAGCTTCCGTTGTGACCCCTTGTCCCTGTGTCCCCTCTCTGGAACATCCTATTCTCTGTCCACTTCTATTCCCGCAGTATCTTATGTCGTTATCATGTCTCCTTGTGTGTGTGTGTGTGTGTGTGTGTGTGTGTGTGTGTGCGTGTGTGTGTGTGTGTGTGTGTGTGGTGTGTGTGTGTGTGTGTGTGTGTGTGTGTGTGTGTGTGTGTGTGTGTGTGTGTGTGTGTGGTGTGTGGTGTGTGTGTTGTGTGTGTGCGTGTGTGTGTGTGTGTGTGTGTGTGTGTGTGTGTGTGTGTGTGTGTGTGGTGTGTGTGTGTGTGTGTTGCAAAATAACACTGTGAGACATAAGGACACTAAAGGTTCAACGACATTCACTTGACCAAACTTTTTGTTTAAATGTTCAGCAAACAACACTTAACTTACTTACCAATCGCTAATATATTGAGTAAAACACTCCATTGAGAATGTTGACATTTCATTCCAGTTGCTGGTCTACTATTTTTGTGTTTTTATTATCTGGCTCCATATAATGATAACTAAATACCAAAAATACGATGTTCAAAATATTCGACTAGTCAATAAATTTTGAATTAATAACAAAAAAAAAGCACAATACTGTGACTGTAAACCTCACACAAATAACCAGCACATAGAAGAGAAGGAGCTTCGACGACGTTTTTCGTCCGAGTTAACCATTACTAAGTCACACTAACGAAAAGAGAGCAGGATGGTATATACAGGCAGGAAGGTGGTATATATATGGTGTGGTATTAGTGAAGGGAAGGAAGTAGTAGTGAGGAGGTAGTAAGAGTAGGGGGAGGGCCAGTCAAATACTAAGAAAGAGAGTCACTGCAAGGAGTTGGTGCCCACAGAGGGAGCATTGAACACACACAGAGGAGGAAAAAACAAATAGATAAATAAATATAATAAAGAAGGAACAATACTAGGGCAGAAGAAAGACAACCCAAAGAGAAAAAAGGAAGAGAGGAAAGGGAAGAGGTAGAAGAAGAAAAAGGAGAATCCAAGGTAGTCACGAGTGTTCTGAAGTTTGGAGCATTTTAACAAAGTAGTGGGAGAGGAAGGCATCTACAGAGACGAAGGCCAGGACTAAGATTCGTACAAGGAAAGTTGTGTAATAGGAGGATTCAACCAGACTGGTGACTGTTAAAGTTGGAAGGTAGGGAAGACAGTTTTTAGCAGAAAAGACCAGTCAATAGATGCTGACAGATGATAGGATTGACGTGACTGAAAAGAGCATTGGGTTTAGTGCCGCAAGCCTAACACTATTTTTGTCTCCCAAAGTTGTAGCAAGAGACGCCCAGTTTCTCCAAATTACTGAAGAGGACAGGAGGAACAAGCAAAAGAGTAGACCAACCAGGAGCATCAGTAGAGGAAGGAGAGGTATGAACGAGATAGTGCGAGAGAGTGATTATCTGGCGGAAAATAAGTATATATGTCTAAGGCAGCGTAGAGAAATGTCGAGATCAGCAAGACCCAAAATGTAGGAAAGCAGAGGACAGGAGTGAGAGACTTTGGGAGAGAAGAAATTACGTTTAGCAGCGTGAAAAGGCAGAGTCCTATGAAATGGGGAAGAGGGTAGCCAAGACGGGAAAAATGAATTATGAATAGTGAAATTTCGGATTGAAGGAAGCTGAGAACACCATATGCCGGTACCGCAACGACGTCGTAAGCTCCTCTATTCTAATGTGCGGGTTATTTGTGAAAAATTTTGAAATTCTTCAGAATTTATCAAATAACTAATCAGTTGGCAATTTTGTTAATATTTCCAATATTAATAACGCCACAAGAAGAGCCCATTTGATAATGACATAGTGCATTTTTTGTTATAAAATCTGGCATTATTTTTAATATTTTCTCTTTTATTATTCTCATTTATAAATCTAGGTATCCGGTACATGTGCTCCGAGTATTTTTAAAACTAATACATGTTTGTTTGTTTTCACAAAATGTGAGTGTAGTTACGTTCCTCACTGTTGCGAACCCGTGACTAGAAAAACACACCTTGAACTAGATAACCGTGAACTAGATAACCTTGTAGCTAGATAACCTTGTACTAGATCACCTTGTTCCTAGATAACAAACCTTGTTCAAGATACCATGTTTTCTAGATAACCTTTGTCAAGATACCCGGTGTACTAGATAACCTTGTACGAGATAACTTGTGCTAGATCACCTTGTACTAGATAACCTGTACTAGATTAACCTTGTTCTAGATATCCTAGTTTCTAGATAACCTTGTTCTAGATACCTTGTACCAATATCCATTGGTCTAGTAAACCTGTTTCTAGATAACCTTAGTCTAAGATAACCTTGTACTAGATACCTTGTTCTAGATAACCTTGTACTACGAGATAAACCTAGTACTAGATAACCTGTTCACTAGATACCTAGTTATAGATAACCTTGTTCTAGATAACCTTGTACAGATAACCTTGTACTAGAATAACCGTGTTCTAGAATACCATTGTAGCTAGATAACCTTGTACTAGATAACCTTGTTCTAGATAACCTTGTTCTAGATAACCTTGTTCTAGATAACCTTGTACAAGATAACCTTGTACTAGATAACCTTGTTCTAGATAACCTTGTTCTAGATAACCTTGTTCTAGATAACCTTGTTCTAGATAACCTTGTTCTAGACAACCTTGTACTAGATAACCTTGTACTAGATAAACGCTTGTACAAGATCCTTGTATCTAGATAACCTTTGAGATCTAGATAACCTTGTTCTAGATAACCTTGTTCTAGATAAACTTGTTTCTAGATAACCTTGTACAAATATCCTTGTACTGATTACCCTGTTCCAAGATAAAAAACCTTGTTCTAGATAACCTATGTTCTAGAAAACCTTGTTCTAGATAACCGTGGGTTCTAACACCTTGTACTAGATAACCTTGTACTAGATTCATTGTACAAGATAACCTTGACAATAACCTTGTTTCTAGATAACCCCTTTCTAGACAACCTTGTACTAGATAACCTTGTACTAGATAACCTTTGTACTTGATAACCTTGTACTAATAACCTTGAACTAGAATCACCTTGTACTAAGATAACCTTGTACTAGATAACCTTGCACTAGATAAACCTTGTACTAGATAACCTTGTACTAGATCTCACAAACCTGTACTAGACAACCTTGTACTAGACAACCTTATACTAGACGAACCTTGTACTATATATACCCTTGTACTAGATTACCTTGCCCTAGATAACCTTGGTACTAGATACCCTTGTACTAGATAACCTTGTACTAGATACCTTGTACAAGAATAACCTTCTAAAATAGATAACCATGTACTAGCTAACCATGTACTATAAAACCTTGTATAACAAGATAACCTTGTACTAGATAACCTGTACTAGATACCCTTATACTAAGAATTAACCATGTACTAATAACCTTGTACTAGATTACCTGCACTAGATAACCTTGTACTAGATAACCATGACTAACAACCTGTAACTAGACAGCCTTTGTTACTAGAACACAACCTAGTACTAGACAACCTTGTACTAGATAACCTTGTACTAGATAACCCCTTGTACTAGTTAACCTTGTACTAGATTAAACCTATGTACTAGATAACCTTGTACTAGATAACCTTGTACTAATAACCTAGTACAAGATTAACCTTCTAAGAGATAAACCTTGTACTAATAACCTAGTACTAGATACCTTGTACTAGAAACCTTGTACAAGATAACCTTGTACTGATAACCTTGTGCTAGACACCTTGTGCAGACAACCTTGTACAAGACAACCTTGTACTAGATAACCCTGTACAGACACCCGTGTACTAGACACCCTTCACTAATAACCTTTACTAGATAGACCTTGTACTTGATAACCTTGTAAACTAATAACCTTGACTAATAACCCTTGTACTAGACAACCTTGTACTAGATAACCTTGTACTAGACAACCTTGTACTAGACAACCTTGTACTAGATAACCTTGTACTAGATAACCTTGTACTAGATAACCTTGTGCTAGACAACCTTTTGCTAGACAAACCTTGTACTAACAACCTTGTACAAGTAACCGTGTACTAGATAACCTTGTACTAGATAAACCTTGTGCAAGACAACCTTGTATGGGGGCTAGATAAATTGTGCTAGACAACTTGTACTAATAACCTTGCACTAGAATAAACCTGGTACTACATAACCTTGTACTAGACAACCTTGTACTAGACAACCTTGTACTAGACAACCTTGTACTAGACAACCTTGTTCTAGAAAACCTTGTACTAGACAACCTTGTACTAGACAACCTTGTGCTAGACAACCTTGCACTAGAAACCTGTACTAGACAACCTTGCAACTAGACCACCTTGTGCTAAACAAAAAACCTTGTACTAACAACCTTGGCACTAGACAACCTTGTGCTAAACAACCCTGTACTCACAACCTTACTAGACAACCTTGTACGTAAGGACAAACCTTTGTGCTAAACAACCTTGTGCTAGACAACCTTGGTATTCTAGACCACCTTGTGCTAGACAACCTTGCACTATACAACCTTGTACTAGACAACCTTGTACTAGACCTACCAATGCTAGACAACCTTGCACAAGACAACCTTGTGCTAAACAACCTGCACTAGATCAACCTTGTACTAGACAACCTTGTGACTAGACAACCTTGGTACTAGACACCTTGTCTAAACAAAGCTTGTGCTAACAACCTTGCACTAGAGACAACCTTGCACTAGACAACCTAGTACTAGACAACCTTGTACTCAGACAACCTTGCCTAGAACAACCTTGGTGCATAAACAACCTTGTGCTAGACCAACCTTTGTGTAGACAACCTTGTGCTAGACAACCTTGTGCAAGACAATACCTTGTGCTAGACAACCTTGTCTAAACAACCATGTCTAGACAACCTTGTGCTAGACAACCTTGTGCCTAGACAACCATGTCTAAACAACTGTGCTAGACAACCTTGTGGCTAGACAACCTTGTAACTAGCCAACCTAGTAGCTAGACAACCTTTGTCTAAACAAACCCTTGTGCTAACAACCTTGTAAGCTAGACAACCCTTGTGTCTAACAACCTTGGTGCTAAACAACCTTGTGCTAGACAACCTTGTGCTAGACAAACCTTGAACTAGACAACCTAGTGTAAAGACAACCTTTGCTTAAACAACCTGTGCTAGACATACCATGCACTAGACAACCTTGTACTGACAACCTGTGCACTAGAAAACTTGTACTAGACAACTTTGCTAGACAACCTTGTGCTAAAACAACCTTGTGCCACTAGACAACCTTGTGCTAGACAAACCTTAGTACTAGACAACCTTGTCTAGACAACCTTGCACTAGACAAAACCTTGTCAGACAACATTGCACTAGACAACCTTGTACTAGACAAACCTTGTACAAAACAACCTTGTGCTAGACAACCTTGCCACTAGACAACCTGTGCTAGACAACAAGCACTAGGCAACCTTGTACTAGACAACCTTGTGGCTAGACAACTCTTGGTGCTAGAACAACCTTGCCACTAGACAACCTAGGCTAGACAAACCTTGCACTAGACAACCTTGTGCTAGACAACATTGCACAAGACAACCTTGAGCTAGACAACCTTGCACTAAGACAACCTTGTGCTAGACAACATTGCAACTAGACAAAACATTGCACAAGACAACCTTTGCTAGACCAACCTTTGTGCTAGCAACCTTGTGCTAGACAACCTTGTACGAGACAACCTTGTACTAGACAACCTTTGATGATTCTAACACCCTTGTGCTAGACATCCTTGTGCTAGAAGACAACCTATGTGGGCTAGACAACCTTGTTGCTAAACAACCTTGCACTAGACAACCTTGTGCTAGACAAACCTTGTGCTATAAGCGCAACCTTCAACTAGAACAACCTTGTGCTAGACAACCTTGTGCAAAACAACCTTGCACTAGACAACCCCTTGTGCTAGACAACCTAGAGCTAACAACCTTTGCACTAGACAAACCTTGTGCTAAACAACTGGGGCTTGCACTAGACACCCTTGTGCAAGAAACCTGTGCTAAAACCAACCTTGCACTAGACGAACCTTGAGCCTAGACAACCTTGTGCTAAACAACCTTGCACTAGACACCCTTCACTAGACAACCTTCACTAGACAACCTTGCACAGACAACCTTGTGCTAAACACCTTGCACTAGACAACCTTGTGCTAAAACAACCATGTGCTAGACAACCCTAGCACTAGACAACCTTGCACTAGACAACCTTGTGCTAAACACCCTTGCACTAGACAACCTTGTGCTAAAACAACCTTAGTCTAGACAACCTTGTGCTAAACAACCTAGTTCTAGACACTTGTGCTAGGACAACCTTGTTGCTAAACAACCTTGCACTAGACAACCTTGTGCAGACAACCTTGTGCAGACAACCTTGTTGCTAAACACCTTGTCTAGACAACCTTGTGCTAGACCTACCTTGCACTAGACACCTTGTGCTAGACAACCTTTGTGCTAACAACCTTGTGCTAGAAACCTTGTACTAGACAACCTTGTGCTAGACAACCTTGGTGCTAAACAACCTTGCACAAGAAATCCCGGCTAGACAAACCTTGCACTAGACAACCTTGTGCTAAACACCTTGTGCATTAGACAACCTTGTGCTAAACAACCTTGTGCTAGACAACCTTGTGCTAAACAACCTTGTGCTAGACAACCTTGTGCTAGACAACCTTGCACTAGACAACCTTGTGCTAAACAACCTTGTGCTAGACAACCTTGTGCTAAACAACCTTGTACTAGACAACCTTGTGCTAAACAACCTTGTGCTAGACAACCTTGTGCTAGACAACCTTGTGCTAAACAACCTTGTGCTAGACAACCTTGTACTAGACAACCTTGTGCTAAACCACCTTGTCCTATGACAAAACCTTGTTGCCTAGACAACCTTGCACTGGACAAAACCCTTGTGGAGCTAGACAAAACCTTGTGCTAAACCAACCTTGTGCTTAGACAAACCTAGCGCTAGACAAACCTTGAGCAGACAACCTTGCGACTAGACAACCTTGTGCTAAACAACCTTGCACTAGACAACCTTGCACTAGACAACCTTGTGCTAAACAACCTTGCACTAGACAACCTTGTGCTAAACAACCTTGTGCTAGACAACCTTGCACTAGACAACCTTGCACTAGACAACCTTGTGCTAAACAACCTTGCACTAGACAACCTTGTGCTAAACAACCTTGTGCTAGACAACCTTGTGCTAAACAACCTTGTGCTAGACAACCTTGTGCTAGACAACCTTGTGCTAAACAACCTTGCACTAGACAACCTTGTGCTAGACAACCTTGTGCTAGACAACCTTGTGCTAAACAACCTTGTGCTAGACAACCTTGTGCTAGACAACCTTGTGCTAAACAACCTTGCACTAGACAACCTTGTGCTAGACAACCTTGCACTAGACAACCTTGTGCTAAACAACCATGTGCAAAGAACAAACCTTGTGCTAAACAACCTTGTGCTAGACAACTTGTACTAGACAACCTGCACTAGACGAACCTTGTCTAAACAAACCTAGTGCGAGACAACCTTGTGCTAAACGAACCTTGGCCTTGTCTAGACAACCTTGTGCTAAACAACCCATGTCCTAGACAACCTTGTGCTAGACAACCTTGCACTGGACAACCTTGTGCTAGACAACCTTGCACTGGACAACCTTGTGCTAAACAACCTTTGCTAGACAACCTTCGCTAAACAACCTATGTTGCAGACAACCTTGTGCTAGACAACCTTGATAGCTAGACAAAACCTTGTGCTAACAACCTTGTGCTAGACAACCTTGTGCTAGACAACCTTGTGCTAGACAACCTTGTGCTAGACAACCTTGTGCTAGACAACCTTGTGCTAAACAACCTAGTGGCAGACAAACCTTGTGCAAGACCAATCTTGAGCAGACACCTTGTGGCGAGACAACTTGTGCTAGACAACCTTGTGCTAGACAACATGCACAATGACAACCTTGTACTAACCAACTTTGCTAGATAAACTTGTGCTAGACAAACTTGTGCTAGACAACCTTGTGCTAGATAACCTTGTACTTGACAACCTTGCACTAGGCAACCTTGTATTAGACAACCTTGTGCTAGACAATCTTGTGCTAGACAACCTTGCACTAGGCAACCTTGTATTAGACAACCTTGTGCTAGACAACCTTGTGCTAGACAACCTTGTGCTAGACAATCTTGTGCTAGAGAACCTTGTGCTAGACAAGCTTGCACTAGACAACCTTGTACTAGACAACCTTGCACTAGACAACCTTGCACTAGACAACCTTGCACTAGACAACCTTGTACTAGACAACCTTGCACTAGACAACCTTGTACTAGACAACCTTGTGCTAGACAAACTTGTGCTAGACAACCTTGCACTAGACAACCTTGTACTAGACAACCTTGTGCTAGACAACCTTGTGCTAGACAATCTTGTGCTAGACAACCATGTACTAGACAACCTTGCACTAGACAAACTTGCACTAGACAACCTTGTACTAGACAACCTTGCACTAGACAACCTTGTACTAGACAACATTGCACTAGACAACCTTGCACTAGACAACCTTGTGCTAGGCAATCTTGTGCTAGACAACCTTTTGTTAGACAACCTTGTGCTAGACAAACTTGTGCTAGACAACCTTGTGCTAGACAACCTTGTACTAGACAACCTTGCACTAGAAAACCTTGCGCTAGACAACCTTGCACTAGACAACCTTGCACTAGACAACCTTGCACTAGACAACCTTGTACTAGACAACCTTGTACTAGATAACCTTGTACTAGATTAACCTTGTACAAGATGACCTTCTAAGAGATAACCTTGTACTAGATAACCTTGTACAAGATATACCTTGTACAAGATAACCTGTACAAGATAAACCTTGTAGTGGGGGGCTTGATAACCTATACAAGAGAACCTTGTACTATATAACCGTGTACTAGATAACCTTGCACTAATAACCTTGTACTAGATAACCTTGTACTAACAACCATGTACTAAGACACAACCTTGACTAGAACAACCTTGTAACTGGGACAAACCTTGTTACTAGAATAACCTTGTCTAATAACCTTGTATAGATAACGCTTGATACTAATAACCCTTGTACTAGATAACCTTGTACTAGACAACCTTGAACTAGAAAACCTTGTACAAAATAACCTTCTAAGAATAACCTGTAATAGATACCTTGTACTAGTAACTCCTGTACGAGATACCTTGTACTAGATAACCTTTGTACTAATAACCTTGTCTAGACAACCTGTGCTAGACAACCTTTACAAGACAACCTTGTACTAAAAACCTTGTCTAGACAGACCTTGTACTAGACACCCTTCTACTAGATAACCTTGTACTAGATAACCTTGTACTAGATAACCTTGTACTAGATAACCTTGTACTAGATAACCTTGTACTAGACAACCTTGTACTAGATAACCTTGTACTAGACAACCTTGTACTAGACAACCTTGTACTAGATAACCTTGTACTAGATAACCTTGTACTAGATAACCTTGTGCTAGACAACCTTGTGCTAGACAACCTTGTACTAGACAACCTTGTACTAGATAACCTTGTACTAGATAACCTTGTACTAATAACCTTGTGCAGAACAACCTTGTACTAGATAACTTGTGCTAGACAACCTTGTACTAGATAACCTGCATCTAGATAGACCTTGTAAAAAAAAAACAAAACAAAAAAAAAACTAAAGATAACCTTGTACTAGACAACCTTGTGCTAGACAACCTTGTGCTAGACAACCTTGTGCTAGACAACCTTGTGCTAAACAACCTTGTACTAGACAACCTTGTACTAGACAACCTTGTGCTAGACAACCTTGCACTAGAAAACCTTGTACTAGACAACCATGCAACTAAACAAACCTTGAGCTAAAACAACCTTATGTACTAGACAACCTTGCACTAGACAACCTTGTGCTAACAACCTTGTACTAGACAACCGTTGTACAAGACAACCATGTACTAGACAACCCTTGTGCTAACCAACCTTGTGCCTAGAACAACCCTTGTACTAGACAACCTAGTGCTAGACAAGCCTTGCACTAGACAACCTTGTACAAGACAAAACCCTTTGTACTAGACAACCGTGTGCTAGACAACCTTGCACTAGACAACCTTGTGCTAACAACCTTTGCACTAGACACCCTTGTACTTAGACAACCTTGTACTAGACAAATCTTGTACTAGACAACCTTGTGCTAAACAACCTTGTGCTAGAACAACCTTGCAACATAGACAAGCCTTGCACTAGACAACCTTGTTACTAGACTACCTTGTACTAGACACAACCTTGCATAGACAACCTGTCAAAACCCTGTGGCTAGAACAACCTTGTGCTAACAACCTGGTGTCTAACAACCCTGGGCTAGACAACTTGTGCTAGACAACCTTGTGCTAAACACTTGTGCTAGACAAGCCTTAGTCTCAGACAACCTTGTGCTAAAAAAAAAAACAACCTTGTGCTAACAAACCATTGTGCTAGACAACCTTGTGATAGACACCTTGTACTACTAGAACAACCTAGTGCTTAGACAACCTTGTGCTAAACAACCTTGTGCTAGCAAACCTTGTACTCCTAGACAACCTTGTGCTAGAACAACCTTGTGTGCTAAACAACCTTGTGCTAAACAACCTTGTTGCTAGAACAACCTTGTTCTTAGACAAACCTTAGTACTAGACAACCTAGTGCATAGACACCTTGTGCTAACAACCTTGCGCTAGACACCTTGCACTAGACAAACCTTGTACAACAACCTTGCACTAGACAAACTATGTTACTAGACACCCTTGTGCAGACAACGTGTGCTAACAACCTTGTGCTAGACAACCTTGTTGCTAGACAACCTTGGTACTAGAACAACCTTGTGCTAGAACAACCTTGCACTAGCCTCAACCTTGTGCTAGACAAAATTGCACAAGACAACCTTTTACTATACATCCTAGTCCTAGACATCCTAGTGCTAGACAACCTAGCACTCACAACCTTGTGCTAGACAAACATTTGCACAAGGCAACGCCGTTGTACTAGACCAACCTTGTGCTAACAACCTAGTGCTAGACAACCTTGCACTAGACCACCATTGTGCTGACAACCTTGCCCTAGACATACCTTGAGCTAGACAACATTGCACTAGACAAACCTATGTTGCTAGACATACCATGCACCATACAACCCTTGAGCTAGACAACAATTGCACTAGACAACATTGGCACTAGACAACCTTGTGCTAGACAACCTTGTGCTAGGCAACCTTGTGCTAGACAACCTTGTACTAGACAACCTTGTACTAGACAAACCTTGTGCTAAAACAACCTATGTGCTAGACAACCTTGATGCTAGACAAACCTTTGTCAAAGACAACCTTGTGCTAAACAACCTTGACTATACAACCATGTGCTAGACCAACTTGTGCTAAACAACCTTGCACTAACAACTTGTGCTAGACAACCATGAGCTAAACAACCTTGCACTAGACAACCCTTGTGCTAGAAGAACCTTGTCTAAACACCTTGCACTAAACAACCCTTGTGCTAACCAACCTTGCAAACTAAGACCAAACCGATGTGCAAAGACAACCTTGGCTAACAACCTTGCACTAGACAACCTTGTGCTAGACAACCTTGTGCTAAACAACCTTGCACTAGACAACCTTGTGCTAGACAACCTTGCACTAGACAACCTTGTGCTAGACAACCTTGTGCTAAACAACCATGCACTGACCAACCTAGTGCAAGACAACCTTGTCTAAACAACCTTGCACTAACAACCTTGAGCTAAACAACCTTGCACTAGAACAACCTTGCACTAGACAACCTGTAGTCTAAACAACCTTGCACAAGACAACCTTGTGCTAAACAACCTTGTGCCTAGACAACCATGCACAGACAACCTTGCACTAGACAACCTTGGCAAAACAACCTTGCACTAAGACAACCATGTGCAACAACCTTGCTAGACAACCATTGTGCTAGACAACCTTGTGCTAGACAACCTTGTGCTAGACAACCTTGTGCTAAACAACCTTGCGCTAGACAACCTTGTGCTAGACAACCTTGTGCTAGACAACCTTGTGCTAAACAACCTTGTGCTAGACAACCTTGTGCTAGACAACCTTGTGCTAAACAAAAAAAAACCCTTGCCTAGACAACCTTGTGCTAGACAACCTTGCACTAGACAACCTTGTGCTAAACAACCTTGTGCTAGACAACCTTGTGCTAAACAACCTTGTGCTAACAACCTGTACTAAACAACCTAAGTGCTAGACAACCTTGTGCGAGACAACCTTGTGCTTAGAGCAAACCTTGTGCTAGACATCCTTGGCTAGACACCCTTGCACTAGACAACCTTGTGCTACAACCTTGTGCTAGACAACCTTGTCAAAAACAACCATTTGCTAGACAACCTTGTTGCTAAACTACCTTGTGCTAGACAAACCTTGTTCTAAAACAACCTTGTTCCTCGACAACCTTGTACTAGACAACCTTGCACTGGACAACCTTGTCTAGACAACCTTGCTGCTAAACAACCATGTGCTAGACAACCTTGCCGCTAGACAAAACCTGGTGCTAGACAACCCTTGCACCTAGACAACCTTGGTGCTAAACAAACTTACTACTAACAACCGTTGCACTAGACAATCTTGGCTAAACAACTCTTGCATCTAGACAACCTTGTGCAAGACAACCTTGCACTAGACAACCTTGGTAGCTAGACAACCTTGTGCAAAACAACCTTGTGCTAGACAACCTTGCTACTAGACAACCTTGCACTAGACAACCTTGTAGCTAAACAACCTTTGCACTAAGAACAACCTTTTGCTAAACACCTTGTGCTAGAAACTCTTGTGCTAAACAACCTTGTGCTAGACAACCTTGTTGCCTATGAACCACCTTGTGCTTAAACAAAACCTTGCACTAGACAAACCTTGTGCTAGACAACCTGTGCTAGACAACCTTGTGCAAACAAAACCTTGTGCTAGACAACCTTGTGCTAGACACCCATGGCTAAACAACCTTGCACATAGCAACCTTGTTGCTAACAAACCTTCACAAGATCACCCTGTGCTAAACAACCTTGTGCTAGACAACCTTGTGCTAAACAACCATAAGTGCTATGACAACCTTGTACTAGACACTGCACTAACATCCTTGTGCTAAACAACCTTGTGCTAGACAACCATTGTGCTAACAACCTTGTCTAGACAACTTGTGCTAAACAACCTTGTCCTTAGTACACCATGTGCTAGACAACCTTGCACTGGACAACCTTGTGCTAGAACAACCTTTGTGCTAAACAACCTGTGCCAGACATCCTTGCGCTAGACACCTTGTGCTAGACAACCTTTTGCTAGAACAAAAAGCTTGGCTAGACACCTTGTGCTAGCACCTTGTGCTTCGACACGCTTGTGCTAGACAACCTTGTGCTAGACAACCTTGTGCTAAACAACCTTGTGCTAGACAACCTTGTGCTAGACAATCTTGAGCTAGACAACCTTGTGCTAGACAACCTTGTGCTAGACAACCTTGTGCTAGACAACATTGCACTAGACAACCTTGTACTAGACAACCTTGTGCTAGATAAACTTGTGCTAGACAAACTTGTGCTAGACAACCTTGTGCTAGATAACCTTGTACTTGACAACCTTGCACTAGGCAACCTTGTATTAGACAACCTTGTGCTAGACAATCTTGTGCTAGACAACCTTGCACTAGGCAACCTTGTATTAGACAACCTTGTGCTAGACAACCTTGTGCTAGACAACCTTGTGCTAGACAATCTTGTGCTAGAGAACCTTGTGCTAGACAAGCTTGCACTAGACAACCTTGTACTAGACAACCTTGCACTAGACAACCTTGCACTAGACAACCTTGCACTAGACAACCTTGTACTAGACAACCTTGCACTAGACAACCTTGTACTAGACAACCTTGTGCTAGACAAACTTGTGCTAGACAACCTTGCACAAGACACCTTGTAACAAAAGACAAAACCTTGTTGCTAGTCAACCTTGTGCTAGCACAAATCTTGTGCTAGACAACCATGTACTAACAACCGTTGCACTAGACCAAACATTGCACGAGACTACCTTGTACTAGACAACCTTGCACTAGACAACCATGTACTAGACAACATTTGCAACTAGACAACCTTTCACTAGAGCAACCTTGTGCTAGGAAATCATGTGCTAGAAGACAACCTTTGTTAGACAACCTGTGCTAGACAAACTTTGCTAGAACAACCCTTGTGCAAGACACCTTGTATCTAGTACAACCTTGCACTATAAAACCTGCGCTAGACAACCTTGCACTAGACAACCTTGTACTAGACAACCTTGCACTAGACAACCTTGTACTAGACAACCTTGTACTAGACAACCTTGCACTAGACAACCTTGCACTAGACAACCTTGTGCTAGACAACCTTGCACTAGACAACCTTGCACTAGACAACCTTGTACTAGACAACCTTGCACTAGACAGGCTTGCACTAGACAAAACCTTGTACTAACAACCTTGACACTAGACAACCTGTACTAAAGACAACCTTGGCAACTAGACAACCTTGTCAACTAGACAACCTTGTACTAGACAACCCTTGCACTAAGACAAACCTTCACTAGACAACTTGCACTAGACAACCTTGCACTAGACAACCTTGCACTAGACAACCTTGTACTAGACAACCTTGTGCTAGACAACCTTGCACTAGACAACCTTGCACTAGACAACCTTGTACCAAGACAACCTTCACTAACAACCTTGCACTAGAGCAACCTATGCACTCGTAGACAACCTTGCACTAGACATCCTTGCACGAGACAACCTGCACTAGACAACCTTGTAACTAAATTAACCTTGTACTAGACAACCTTGCACTAACCAACCTTGCACTATGACAACCTTGCACTAGACAACCTTGCCTAGACAACCTTGCCCAATAACCTTGTACTAGACAACCTTGTCACTAGACAACCTGCACTAGACCAACCCTTGCACAGATAAACTTGTTACTAGACAACCTGCACTAGACAACCCTTGCACAAGACAACCTGCACTATACAACCTGTACTAGATAACCTTGCATCTAGACAACCCTTGCACTAGACAACCTTTACTCAGACAACAACCGCTTGCACTAGACCAAACCTTGAATCGATAACCGTTGCACTCGACAATCTGTGTGATAGACAACCATGCTCTTAAGACAACGTTGCACTAGACAACCTTTGACACAGACAACCTTGTACTAGACAACCTTGCACAAGTACAACCTTGTACTAGATAACCTTGCCACTAACAAGGGGTCCATGTGATGAGACAACCTTGCTCTAGACAACCTTGCACTAGACAACCCTTGTGATAGACAACCCTTTGCGCTAGACAAAACTTTGCTCTAAGACAACCTGTGCACTAGACAACCATGTGATAGACAACTTTGCCTCAGACACTTTGCTCTAGACACCCTTGCACTAAGACAACCTTGTGATAGACAAACCTTGTACCAGACAACCTTGTACTTAAGACCACCTTGTGAAGACAACCTTGTATAGACACCTGTACTATACAACCTTGTACTAGACAACCTGTATTAGACAAACCTTTTAACTAGACAACCTTGTACTATCCAACCTTGTGTGATAACAACCATGAGCTCTACTAACAACCTTGTGATAACAAACCTTTGCTCTAGACAACTTTGCCTCTAGACAACCTTGTGATAGACAACCTTGTATTAGACAACCTTGTACTTGACAACCTTGTTTTTGACAACCTTGTACTAGACAACCTTGTACTAGACAACCTTGTACAAGACAGCCTGTGTTACTTAGACATACCTTGTAACAGAAAAACCTGTAACTAGACAGCCTTGTACTAGAGAAAACCTTGTACTAGACAAACCTTGTACTAGAACAACCTTGAGGGTTTAAAAAAAAAACTTTAGACACCCTTTTACTAGACAACCTTGTACTAGACAACCTTGTACTAGACAACCTTGTGATAGACAACCTTGCTCTAGACAACTTTGCTCTAGACAACCTTGCACTAGACAACCTTGTGATAGACAACCTTGTATTAGACAACCTTGTACTAGACAACCTTGTATTAGACAACCTTGTACTAGACAACCTTGTATTTGACAACCTTGTACTAGACAACCTTGTACTAGACAACCTTGTACTAGACAACCTTGTACTAGACAATCACTTGTACTAGAACAGCCCCTTGTACTAGACAACCTTGTACAAGCCAACCTGTACTAGACTACCTGTACTAGACAACCTTGTACTAGACAACCTTGTTACAAGAACAACCTTGATACTAACAACCCTTTAGTACTAGACAACCTTGTACTAGACAACCTGTGTAAGTAGACAAAACCTTGGCGTCTAGACAACTTGCTCTAGACAACCTTGCACTAGACAACCTTGTGATAGACAACCTTGTATTAGACAACCTTGTACTAGACAGACCTTGTATTAGACAACCTTGGTACTAGACAACCGTGTATTAGACAACCTTGTTCAGACAACCTGTACTAGACAAAACCTTGTAATTTACAACCTTGTACTAGACAACCCTTGATACAAGACAACCTTGTATAGACAACCTTGTACTAGACCAACCCTTGTACTAGACAACCATGGGTTCAACGACATCCACTTGACCAAACTTTTTGTTCAAATGTTCAGCAAACAACACTTAACTTACTTACCAATCGCTAATATATTGAGTAAAACACTCCATTGAGAATGTTGACATTTCATTCCAGTTGCTGGTCTACTATTTTTGTGTTTTTATTATCTGGCTCCATATAATGATAACTAAATACCAAAAATACGATGTTCAAAATATTCGACTAGTCAATAAATTTTGAATTAATAACAAAAAAAAAGCACAATACTGTGACTGTAAACCTCACACAAATAACCAGCACATAGAAGAGAAGGAGCTTCGACGACGTTTTTCGTCCGAGTTAACCATTACTAAGTCACACTAACGAAAAGAGAGCAGGATGGTATATACAGGCAGGAAGGTGGTATATATATGGTGTGGTATTAGTGAAGGGAAGGAAGTAGTAGTGAGGAGGTAGTAAGAGTAGGGGGAGGGCCAGTCAAATACTAAGAAAGAGAGTCACTGCAAGGAGTTGGTGCCCACAGAGGGAGCATTGAACACACACAGAGGAGGAAAAAACAAATAGATAAATAAATATAATAAAGAAGGAACAATACTAGGGCAGAAGAAAGACAACCCAAAGAGAAAAAAGGAAGAGAGGAAAGGGAAGAGGTAGAAGAAGAAAAAGGAGAATCCAAGGTAGTCACGAGTGTTCTGAAGTTTGGAGCATTTTAACAAAGTAGTGGGAGAGGAAGGCATCTACAGAGACGAAGGCCAGGACTAAGATTCGTACAAGGAAAGTTGTGTAATAGGAGGATTCAACCAGACTGGTGACTGTTAAAGTTGGAAGGTAGGGAAGACAGTTTTTAGCAGAAAAGACCAGTCAATAGATGCTGACAGATGATAGGATTGACGTGACTGAAAAGAGCATTGGGTTTAGTGCCGCAAGCCTAACACTATTTTTGTCTCCCAAAGTTGTAGCAAGAGACGCCCAGTTTCTCCAAATTACTGAAGAGGACAGGAGGAACAAGCAAAAGAGTAGACCAACCAGGAGCATCAGTAGAGGAAGGAGAGGTATGAACGAGATAGTGCGAGAGAGTGATTATCTGGCGGAAAATAAGTATATATGTCTAAGGCAGCGTAGAGAAATGTCGAGATCAGCAAGACCCAAAATGTAGGAAAGCAGAGGACAGGAGTGAGAGACTTTGGGAGAGAAGAAATTACGTTTAGCAGCGTGAAAAGGCAGAGTCCTATGAAATGGGGAAGAGGGTAGCCAAGACGGGAAAAATGAATTATGAATAGTGAAATTTCGGATTGAAGGAAGCTGAGAACACCATATGCCGGTACCGCAACGACGTCGTAAGCTCCTCTATTCTAATGTGCGGGTTATTTGTGAAAAATTTTGAAATTCTTCAGAATTTATCAAATAACTAATCAGTTGGCAATTTTGTTAATATTTCCAATATTAATAACGCCACAAGAAGAGCCCATTTGATAATGACATAGTGCATTTTTTGTTATAAAATCTGGCATTATTTTTAATATTTTCTCTTTTATTATTCTCATTTATAAATCTAGGTATCCGGTACATGTGCTCCGAGTATTTTTAAAACTAATACATGTTTGTTTGTTTTCACAAAATGTGAGTGTAGTTACGTTCCTCACTGTTGCGAACCCGTGACTAGAAAAACACACCTTGAACTAGATAACCGTGAACTAGATAACCTTGTAGCTAGATAACCTTGTACTAGATCACCTTGTTCCTAGATAACAAACCTTGTTCAAGATACCATGTTTTCTAGATAACCTTTGTCAAGATACCCGGTGTACTAGATAACCTTGTACGAGATAACTTGTGCTAGATCACCTTGTACTAGATAACCTGTACTAGATTAACCTTGTTCTAGATATCCTAGTTTCTAGATAACCTTGTTCTAGATACCTTGTACCAATATCCATTGGTCTAGTAAACCTGTTTCTAGATAACCTTAGTCTAAGATAACCTTGTACTAGATACCTTGTTCTAGATAACCTTGTACTACGAGATAAACCTAGTACTAGATAACCTGTTCACTAGATACCTAGTTATAGATAACCTTGTTCTAGATAACCTTGTACAGATAACCTTGTACTAGAATAACCGTGTTCTAGAATACCATTGTAGCTAGATAACCTTGTACTAGATAACCTTGTTCTAGATAACCTTGTTCTAGATAACCTTGTTCTAGATAACCTTGTACAAGATAACCTTGTACTAGATAACCTTGTTCTAGATAACCTTGTTCTAGATAACCTTGTTCTAGATAACCTTGTTCTAGTTAACCTTGGTTCTAGACAACCTAGTACTAGATAACCTTGTACTAGATAAACGCTTGTACAAGATCCTTGTATCTAGATAACCTTTGAGATCTAGATAACCTTGTTCTAGATAACCTTGTTCTAGATAAACTTGTTTCTAGATAACCTTGTACAAATATCCTTGTACTGATTACCCTGTTCCAAGATAAAAAACCTTGTTCTAGATAACCTATGTTCTAGAAAACCTTGTTCTAGATAACCGTGGGTTCTAACACCTTGTACTAGATAACCTTGTACTAGATTCATTGTACAAGATAACCTTGACAATAACCTTGTTTCTAGATAACCCCTTTCTAGACAACCTTGTACTAGATAACCTTGTACTAGATAACCTTTGTACTTGATAACCTTGTACTAATAACCTTGAACTAGAATCACCTTGTACTAAGATAACCTTGTACTAGATAACCTTGCACTAGATAAACCTTGTACTAGATAACCTTGTACTAGATCTCACAAACCTGTACTAGACAACCTTGTACTAGACAACCTTATACTAGACGAACCTTGTACTATATATACCCTTGTACTAGATTACCTTGCCCTAGATAACCTTGGTACTAGATACCCTTGTACTAGATAACCTTGTACTAGATACCTTGTACAAGAATAACCTTCTAAAATAGATAACCATGTACTAGCTAACCATGTACTATAAAACCTTGTATAACAAGATAACCTTGTACTAGATAACCTGTACTAGATACCCTTATACTAAGAATTAACCATGTACTAATAACCTTGTACTAGATTACCTGCACTAGATAACCTTGTACTAGATAACCATGACTAACAACCTGTAACTAGACAGCCTTTGTTACTAGAACACAACCTAGTACTAGACAACCTTGTACTAGATAACCTTGTACTAGATAACCTTGTACTAGATAACCTTGTACTAGATAACCTTGTACTAGATAACCTTGTACTAGATAACCTTGTACTAGATAACCTAGTACAAGATTAACCTTCTAAGAGATAAACCTTGTACTAATAACCTAGTACTAGATACCTTGTACTAGAAACCTTGTACAAGATAACCTTGTACTGATAACCTTGTGCTAGACACCTTGTGCAGACAACCTTGTACAAGACAACCTTGTACTAGATAACCCTGTACAGACACCCGTGTACTAGACACCCTTCACTAATAACCTTTACTAGATAGACCTTGTACTTGATAACCTTGTAAACTAATAACCTTGACTAATAACCCTTGTACTAGACAACCTTGTACTAGATAACCTTGTACTAGACAACCTTGTACTAGACAACCCTTGTACTAGATAACCTTGTACTAGATAACCTTGTACTAGATAACCTTGTACTAGACAACCTTTTGCTAGACAAACCTTGTACTAACAACCTTGTACAAGTAACCGTGTACTAGATAACCTTGTACTAGATAAACCTTGTGCAAGACAACCTTGTATGGGGGCTAGATAAATTGTGCTAGACAACTTGTACTAATAACCTTGCACTAGAATAAACCTGGTACTACATAACCTTGTACTAGACAACCTTGTACTAGACAACCTTGTACTAGACAACCTTGTACTAGACAACCTTGTACTAGAAAACCTTGTACTAGACAACCTTGTACTAGACAACCTTGTGCTAGACAACCTTGCACTAGAAACCTGTACTAGACAACCTTGCAACTAGACCACCTTGTGCTAAACAAAAAACCTTGTACTAACAACCTTGGCACTAGACAACCTTGTGCTAAACAACCCTGTACTCACAACCTTACTAGACAACCTTGTACGTAAGGACAAACCTTTGTGCTAAACAACCTTGTGCTAGACAACCTTGGTATTCTAGACCACCTTGTGCTAGACAACCTTGCACTATACAACCTTGTACTAGACAACCTTGTACTAGACCTACCAATGCTAGACAACCTTGCACAAGACAACCTTGTGCTAAACAACCTGCACTAGATCAACCTTGTACTAGACAACCTTGTGACTAGACAACCTTGGTACTAGACACCTTGTCTAAACAAAGCTTGTGCTAACAACCTTGCACTAGAGACAACCTTGCACTAGACAACCTAGTACTAGACAACCTTGTACTCAGACAACCTTGCCTAGAACAACCTTGGTGCATAAACAACCTTGTGCTAGACCAACCTTTGTGTAGACAACCTTGTGCTAGACAACCTTGTGCAAGACAATACCTTGTGCTAGACAACCTTGTCTAAACAACCATGTCTAGACAACCTTGTGCTAGACAACCTTGTGCCTAGACAACCATGTCTAAACAACTGTGCTAGACAACCTTGTGGCTAGACAACCTTGTAACTAGCCAACCTAGTAGCTAGACAACCTTTGTCTAAACAAACCCTTGTGCTAACAACCTTGTAAGCTAGACAACCCTTGTGTCTAACAACCTTGGTGCTAAACAACCTTGTGCTAGACAACCTTGTGCTAGACAAACCTTGAACTAGACAACCTAGTGTAAAGACAACCTTTGCTTAAACAACCTGTGCTAGACATACCATGCACTAGACAACCTTGTACTGACAACCTGTGCACTAGAAAACTTGTACTAGACAACTTTGCTAGACAACCTTGTGCTAAAACAACCTTGTGCCACTAGACAACCTTGTGCTAGACAAACCTTAGTACTAGACAACCTTGTCTAGACAACCTTGCACTAGACAAAACCTTGTCAGACAACATTGCACTAGACAACCTTGTACTAGACAAACCTTGTACAAAACAACCTTGTGCTAGACAACCTTGCACTAGACAACCTGTGCTAGACAACAAGCACTAGGCAACCTTGTACTAGACAACCTTGTGGCTAGACAACTCTTGGTGCTAGAACAACCTTGCCACTAGACAACCTAGTGCTAGACAACCTTGCACTAGACAACCTTGTGCTAGACAACATTGCACTAGACAACCTTGTGCTAGACAACCTTGCACTAGACAACCTTGTGCTAGACAACATTGCAACTAGACAAAACATTGCACAAGACAACCTTTGCTAGACCAACCTTTGTGCTAGCAACCTTGTGCTAGACAACCTTGTACGAGACAACCTTGTACTAGACAACCTTTGATGATTCTAACACCCTTGTGCTAGACATCCTTGTGCTAGAAGACAACCTATGTGGGCTAGACAACCTTGTTGCTAAACAACCTTGCACTAGACAACCTTGTGCTAGACAAACCTTGTGCTATAAGCGCAACCTTCAACTAGAACAACCTTGTGCTAGACAACCTTGTGCAAAACAACCTTGCACTAGACAACCCCTTGTGCTAGACAACCTAGAGCTAACAACCTTTGCACTAGACAAACCTTGTGCTAAACAACTGGGGCTTGCACTAGACACCCTTGTGCAAGAAACCTGTGCTAAAACCAACCTTGCACTAGACGAACCTTGAGCCTAGACAACCTTGTGCTAAACAACCTTGCACTAGACACCCTTCACTAGACAACCTTCACTAGACAACCTTGCACAGACAACCTTGTGCTAAACACCTTGCACTAGACAACCTTGTGCTAAAACAACCATGTGCTAGACAACCCTAGCACTAGACAACCTTGCACTAGACAACCTTGTGCTAAACACCCTTGCACTAGACAACCTTGTGCTAAAACAACCTTAGTCTAGACAACCTTGTGCTAAACAACCTAGTTCTAGACACTTGTGCTAGGACAACCTTGTTGCTAAACAACCTTGCACTAGACAACCTTGTGCAGACAACCTTGTGCAGACAACCTTGTTGCTAAACACCTTGTCTAGACAACCTTGTGCTAGACCTACCTTGCACTAGACACCTTGTGCTAGACAACCTTGTGCTAACAACCTTGTGCTAGACAACCTTGTACTAGACAACCTTGTGCTAGACAACCTTGTGCTAAACAACCTTGCACAAGAAATCCCGGCTAGACAAACCTTGCACTAGACAACCTTGTGCTAAACACCTTGTGCATTAGACAACCTTGTGCTAAACAACCTTGTGCTAAACAACCTTGTGCTAAACAACCTTGTGCTAGACAACCTTGTGCTAGACAACCTTGCACTAGACAACCTTGTGCTAAACAACCTTGTGCTAGACAACCTTGTGCTAAACAACCTTGTGCTAGACAACCTTGTGCTAAACAACCTTGTGCTAGACAACCTTGTGCTAGACAACCTTGTGCTAAACAACCTTGTGCTAGACAACCTTGTACTAGACAACCTTGTGCTAAACCACCTTGTCCTATGACAAAACCTTGTTGCCTAGACAACCTTGCACTGGACAAAACCCTTGTGGAGCTAGACAAAACCTTGTGCTAAACCAACCTTGTGCTTAGACAAACCTAGCGCTAGACAAACCTTGAGCTAGACAACCTTGCACTAGACAACCTTGTGCTAAACAACCTTGCACTAGACAACCTTGCACTAGACAACCTTGTGCTAAACAACCTTGCACTAGACAACCTTGTGCTAAACAACCTTGTGCTAGACAACCTTGCACTAGACAACCTTGCACTAGACAACCTTGTGCTAAACAACCTTGCACTAGACAACCTTGTGCTAAACAACCTTGTGCTAGACAACCTTGTGCTAAACAACCTTGTGCTAGACAACCTTGTGAGCGAGACAACCATGTGCTAAACAACCTTGCCTAGACAACCTTGTGCTAGACAACCTTGTGCTAGACAACCTTGTGCTAAACAACCTTGTGCTAGACAACCTTGTGCTAGACAACCTTGTGCTAAACAACCTTGCACTAGACAACCTTGTGCTAGACAACCTTGCACTAGACAACCTGTGCTAAACAACCATGTGCAAAGAACAAACCTTGTGCTAAACAACCTTGTGCTAGACAACTTGATAGCCAAACATTAGTTTCTATGTTCACAAGTTAGCCCCTCATTAGCTTTTCTATGTGCCAAGATAGCCAATCATTAGTTACTAGTTCCAAGAAGCCAATCTTAGCTTAGGGGGTCACAAGATAGCCAATCATTGCATTAGTGTCACAAATAGCCCCAAACATTAGCTTACTAGTGTCACAAGAAAGCCAAACATTAGCTTCTAAAGTGTCACAAGATACCAATCATTAGCTTATATTGTCCAAGTAGCAACATTTGCTTATATGTTCCAGATAGCCCCAAACATTAGCTTACTTTTGTCACAAATAGCCCAAACATTGCTTTCTATGTGTCACAATTGCCAATCATTTTTCTTACTAGTGTCACAAGATAGCCAATCATTAGCTTACTAGTGTCCAAAATGCCAATCATTTTTACTTTTGTCACAAGACCCAAACATTAGTTTTCTATGTGTCACAAAAAGCCAATCATTTCTTTCTAGTGCCCAAAAAAGCCAATCATTAGTTTCATTGTCACAAGATAGCCAAACATTTTACTTGTGTCAAGATAGCCAATCATTCTTACTATGTGTACAAGGGTACCAACATTTCTTACATGTTCACAATGCCAATCATTGTTACTATGGCAAAATAGCCCAAACATTAGCTTACTATGTGTCCCCAAGATGCCAATCATTAGCTTACTTGTGTCACAAGATGGCCCAAACATTAGCTTACTATGTTCACAAGATAGCCAAACATAGCTTACTATGTTCCAAGATAGCCAAACATACTTACTATGTGTCACAAATAGCCCAACATTTTGTTACTAGTTTCCAAGATAGCCAATCTTTGCTTACTATTGTCACAAGATAGCCAAAACATTTTTATATTGTCAAAGATAGCCAATCTTAGCTTACATTTCACAAATCCAATCTTAGCTTCTATTTCACAAGATAGCCAATCTTAGCTTACTAAAATGTCACAAAAAGCCAATTTACTTAATGTGTCACAAGTAGCCAATCTTAGCTTACTTTTTCCAAGTTTGCCAAACATTAGCTTACTATGTGTCACAAGATAGCCAATCATTAGCTTACTATGTGTCCAAGGTAGCCAATCATTAGCTTATATGTGTCACAAGAACCAAACATTTGCTTTTATGTGTCCAAGAAGCCAATCATTACTTCTATGTTCAAGATAGCCCAAACATTACTTACTATGTGTCACAAGATAGCCAATCATACTTATTGTGTCCAAGATGCCCCAAACATTAGTTACTATTGTCACAAGTAGCCCAAAAAAGTAGAACTTTCTATGTGTCACAAGTTTGCCAATCATTAGCTTACTATGTGTCACAAATAGCCAATCATTTCTTACATTGCACAAATAGCCCAAACATTACTTTTAAAATTTACAAGTAGCCTATCTTAGCTACTATGTGTACAAGATACCCAAACATTAGCTTTCTAGTTCACAAGATAGCCAATCATTACTTACATTGTCACAAAAAGCCCTCTTAGCTTACTTTTGTCACAAGATACCTATTACTTACTTGTGTCACAAAATAGCCCAAATTAGCTTTCTAGTGTCACAAGATAGCCAATCATTAGCTTACTAGTGTTCCAAAATAGCCAACATTGTTTACATGGTCACAAGATACCAATCATTTTTCATGTGTCACAAATAGCCAATCATTAGCTTCTATGTGTCACAAGTACCAATCATTAGCTTACATGTGTCACAAAATAGCCAATCATTGCTACTATTGTCACAAGATAGCCAATCATTAGCTCTATGTTTCACAAATGCCCAACATTAGCTTACTGTGTGCAAGTAGCCAACATTAGCTTACTAGTTCACAATTGCCAATCATTTCTTATATGTGTACAAATAGCCAATCTTTTGCTTACTTGTGTCACAAGATAGCCAACATTGCTTACTATTGTCCAAGTAGCCAATCATTTGCTACTATGGCACAAAGCCAATATTAGCTTACTTGTTCACAAGATAGAATCATTACTTTTATGGTCAAAGATAGCCCAACATTAGCTTCTATGTTCAAAATACCAATCATTAGCTTACTATGTGTCCAAGTAGCCAATCATTAGTTTTCTAGTTCACAAGATGCCAATCATTAGCTTCTATTGTCACAAGATAGCCAATCATTCCCCTTTCTATGTGCACAAAAATAAACCCAAACATTAGCTTACTTTGCACAAGATACCAAACATTAGTTACTATGTGTCACAAGTGCCAAACTTTGCTTAATTTTGTTACAAGATAGCCAAACATTAGTTACTATGTGTACAAAAGCCAATCATTAGCTTTTAAAAGTGCCAAATGCCCAACATTACTTATATGTTCCAAGAAGCCAATCATTAGCTTTTCTATGTGTCACAAATGCCAATATTAGCTTACTATGTGTCCAAAAATAGCCCAAATTAGCTTACTAGTGTCGAAGAAAGCCAATCATTAGCTTACTTGTGTCCAAAAGCCAATCATTTGGTTACTATGTGTCACAAGTAGCCAATCAATAGCTTAATTTCACAAGAAGCCAATCAACTTTCTATGTGTCACAAAATACCAATCATTAGCTTTTATGTGTCACAAGAAGCCCAAACATTAGTTTTTTTTTTTCACAAGTAGCCCAAAATTTTGCTTACTATGTGTACAAGATGCCAATAATTTCTTCTATTGTCACAAGATAGCCAATCATTTTCTTCTTGTGCACAAGAAGCCATATTACTTATATTTTTACAAGATAGCCAACATTAGCTTCTATGTGTCACAAGTAGCCAAACATTAGCTTACTATGTGTCACAAGATAGCCAATCATTGCTTTCTAGTGTCCAAGATAGCCATCATTAGCTTACTAGTGTCACAGATGCCCCTATTAGCTTTCTAGTGTCACAAGTAGCAACATTTGCTACTTTGTCACAAGTGGGCCCAAACATTGCTTTTTTAGTTCACAAGATAGCCAAACATTAGCTTACTATGTGTCAAAAGATACCAATCATTTGCTTTTATGTGTCACAAGATGCCAATCATTTGCTTACTATGTTCACAAAATAGCCAAAATTAGCTTACTATGTGTCACAAATTTGCCATCATTAGTTTTGTGTCACAAGTAGCCAAATCATTGCTTACTATGTGTCACAAGTAGCCCAAACTTACTTATTGTGTCACAAGATAGCCAATCATTAGCTTATATGTGTCACAAATACCAATCATTAGCTTACTATGTGTCCCCAAGATAGCCAATCATTAGCTTACTATGTGTCACAAGATGCCTCATTAGCTTCTATGTGTCCAAGGTAGCCAATCATTAGCTCCCATTTTTTCACAAGATGGGCCAAACATTAGCTTACTATGTGTCACAAGATAGGGCCCAATCATTAGCTTACTATGTGTCACAAGTACCAATCATTAGCTTACTATGTGTCACAAGATAGCCAATCATTAGCTTACTATGTGCTACAAGATAGCCAATCTAGCTTACATGTGCACAAGTTGCCAAACATTAGCTTACTAGTTTTAAAGAAGCCAATCATTTCTTTCTATTGTCAAAGATAGCCAATCTTAGCTTATTTTGTCACAGATGCCCAAAATTACAAAATATGTGTCAAAATACCAAACATTACTTACTATGTTCCAAAATAGCCAATCATTAGCTTTATATTGTCACAAGTAGCATCATTAGCTTCTTTTGTCCAAGAAAGCCAACATTAGCTTAAAATGTGTCCAAGATTTTTTTTTTTTTTTTTTTTTTTTTTTTTTTTTTTTTTTTTTTTTTTTTTTTTTTTTTTTTTTTTTTTTTTTTTTTTTTTTTTTTTTTTTTTTTTTTTTTTTTTTTTTTTTTTTTTTTTTTTTTTTTTTTTTTTTTTTTTTTTTTTTTTTTTTTTTTTTTTTTTTTTTTTTTTTTTTTTTTTTTTTTTTTTTTTTTTTTTTTTTTTTTTTTTTTTTTTTTTTTTTTTTTTTTTTTTTTTTTTTTGTTCAACAAGAAGCCCCAACATTATTACTAGTTCACAAGAAGCCAAAACATTAGCTTTCTATTTTTCACAAGATAGCCAATCATTAGCTTTTCTAGGTGACAAAATCCAATCATTAGCTTACATGTTTCCCCAAGATAGCCAATCTTAGTTACTATGTTCACAAGAAGCCAATCATTAGTTACTTGTGTCACAAATAGCCAACATTAGCTTACTATTGTCACAAGATAGCCACTCATTACTTACTATTTTCACAAGATAGCCAATCATTACTTACTATGTGTCACAAGATAGCCCCCTCATTACACCCCCTTGCACAAGATAGCCAATCATTACTTCTATTGTCACAAGAAGCCAATCATTAGCTTAAATATTTCCAAAAGCCAATCATTAGCTTACTATGTCACAAATAGCCAAACATTTTGCTTTCTACGTCACAAGATAAGCCAATCATTTGCTTACCCATGTTCACAAGATAGCCCCAAACTTAGCTTTCGTGTTTACAAAAACCAAACATTAGCTTTCATGTGTCACAAGTTACCAAATTAGCTTTCTATGTGTCACAAGATAGCCAATCATTAGCTTTCATGTGTCACAAGATAGCCAATCATTAGCTTACTATGTGTCGCAAGAAGCCAACATTACTTACTATGTGTCACAAGATAGCCATCATTACTTACTAATGTGTCACAAGAAGCCAATCATTAGCTTACTATTTTCAGAAGATAGCCAACCATTAGCTTACTATGTGCAAAGTACCAATCATAGCTTACTATGTTCGCAAATACCAATCATTTGGGTTTCATGTTCACAAGATAGCCAATCATTTGCTTAAATATTGTCACAAAAAAGCCAATCATTAATCTTGTCACAAAAAAAGCCAACATTAAACTTCTATGTGTCACAAATAGCCAAAACAATTTGCACTAAAGTGTCACAAGATAGCCAATCATTGCTTACAAAGTGTTACAAGATAGCCAATCATTCTTTACTATGTTCCAAGATTTGCCAACATTAGCTTTCATGTACACAAGTAGCCAATCATTTCTTACTATTTTCACAAGATAGCCAATCATTTGCTTTTTTATGTGTCACAAGATAGCCAATCATTTTCTTTCAGTGTCCAAGATAGCCAATCATTAGCTTACTATGTGTCGCAAGATACCAATCATTAGCTTTCATGGTCACAAGATAGCCAATCATTAGCTTACTTGTGTCACAAAAAGCCAATCAATACTTTCTATAAAGTCACAAAAGCCAAACATTAGCTTACATTGGGCCAAATAGCCAAACATTAGTTTACATGGTTTACAAGATACCAATATTAGCTTTCTATGTGTCACAAGATACCAAACATTACTTCTATGTGCACAAATAGCCAATAATTAGCTTACTATGTTCCCCAAAAAGCCAAACTTACTTACTGTTTCCCCCAAAACCATCATTACTTTCTATTTCCAAAAAGAAGCCAATCATTTCTTACTATGGTCACAAGATAGCCAATCATTAGCTTACTATGTGTCACAAGATGCCAACATTAGCTTACTATTGTCACAAGATAGCCATCATTTCTTACTAATGGCACAAGAAGCCCATCATTCTTTCTATTGTCCAAGGGAGCCCAAACATTTGCTTTACTTGTGTCACAAAATGGCCAAACTTAGCTTACTATTTGTCACAAGATAGCCAAACATTACTTAAATAGTTCACAAGATATCCAAAACAAAAACAAAAATAAAAAAAAAATATTTAAAAAAAAAAAAAAAAAAAACCTAAAAAATTTCAAAATAAAAAAAAAAAAAAAAAAAAACAAAAAACCAAAAAAAAAACAAAAAAAAACCAATTTTCAAAACCAAAAAAGGAAAGAAACCAAAAAAAACCAAGATAGCCAACAACCAAAAAAAAAAAAAAAAAAAAAAACAAAAACTAAAAAAAAAAAAAAAAAAAAAAAAAAAAAAAAAAAAAAAAAGAAGTTTAAAAAAAAAATTTATTTAAAATTTTAAAAAAAAAAAAGGAAAAAAACCAAAAAAAAAAACCAAAAAAAAAAAAAAAACAACAATAAAAAAAATACCAAAAAAAAAATTTTAAAAACCCAAAAAAACAAAAAAAAAAAAACAAAAAAATTTAAAAAAAAAAAAAGAAAAAAAAAAAAAACCCCAAAAAAAAAAAAAATACCAATAAGAATTTTAAAAACCCAACAAGAATTTTAAAAAAATAACACAGTGAAAAAAAATAAAAGAAAAAACCAAAAAAACAAAAACCAACAAAAAAACATTTTTAAAAAACCCAAAAGGCCCCCCAAAAATAAAAAAACAAAAAAAAGGACAAAAAAAAAAAAAGAAAAAATTTAAAAAAAAAAATAAAAAAAAACCCCAAAACCAATAAAACAACACAAAACCAAATTGATAAAGTAAAACCAAAAAATTTTTTAAAAAAAAAAGAAAAAACATTAAAAAAAAATAAATCAAACAAAGAAAAAAAAAAAAAAAAAACCCAAAACCAAAAAATTTAAAAAAAAAACAAAACAAAAAAAAAAAAAAAAAAAAAAACAAAAAAATTTTCCAGAAAAAGAAAAAAAAGAAAAAAAAAAAGACAAAAACCAAAACCCAAAAAAACAAATACCAAAAAAAAAAAACCAAAAAAAACAGGGAAAAAAAAAAGAAAAAAAAAAAATATTTTAAAAAAAAACCCCAAAAACCAAAACAAAAGGAAAAAAAAATAAAAACAAAAAAAAAAGAAAAAAAAAAAAAAAGAACCAAAAACCACAAAAAATACAATCATTTGCTTCTTGGTCACAAGATACCAAACATTAGCTTACTATGTGTCACAAGATAGCCAATCATTAGCTTACTATGTGTCACAAGATAGCCAATCATTAGCTTACTATGTGTCGCAAGATAGCCAATCATTAGCTTACTATGTGTCACAAGATAGCCAATCATTAGCTTACTATGTGTCACAAGATAGCCAATCATTAGCTTACTATGTGTCACAAGATAGCCAATCATTAGCTTACTATGTGTCACAAGATAGCCAATCATTAGCTTACTATGTGTCACAAGATAGCCAATCATTAGCTTACTATGTGTCACAAGATAGCCAATCATTAGCTTACTATGTGCATAAGATAGCCAATCCATTAGCTTACTATGTGTCACAAGATACCCCAATCATTAGCTTACTATTGTGTCACAAGATAGCCAATCATTAGTTTAAACTAGGGTGTCACAAGTTAGCCAATCATTAGCTTACTATGTGTCACAAGAATAGCCAATCGTTAGCTTACTATATGTCACAAGTTAGCCAATCATTAGTTTAAACTATGTGTCACAAGATAGCCAATCTTTAGCTTACTATGTGTCAGAAGATACCCCAATCATTAGCTTACTATGTGTCACAAGGTAGCCAATCATTAGCTTACTATGTGTCACAAGATAGCCAATCATTAGCTTACTATGTGTCAGAAGATAGCCAATCATTAGCTTACTATGTGTCACAAGTTAGCCAATCATTAGCTTACTATGTGTCACAAGATAGCCAATCATTAGCTTACTATGTGTCACAAGTTAGCCAATCATAAGCTTACTATGTGTCACAAGATAGCCAATCATTAGCTTACTATGTGTCACAAGATAGCCAATCATTAGCTTACTATTGGGGTCAGAAGATACCCAAAATCATTTAGCTTAACTTTGCCCACAAGATACCCAATCATTAGCTTACTATGTGTCACAAGATAGCCAATCATTAGCTTACTATGTGTCACAAGATAGCCAATCATTAGCTTACTATCTGTCAGAAGATAGCCAATCATTAGCTTACTATGTGTCACAAGATAGCCAATCATTAGCTTACTATGTGTCACAAGATAGCCAATCATTAGCTTACTATGTGTCACAAGTTAGCCAATCATTAGCTTACTATGTGTCACAAGATAGCCAATCATTAGCTTACTATGTGTCACAAGTTAGCCAATCATTAGCTTACTATGTGTCACAAGATAGCCAATCATTAGCTTACTATGTGTCACAAGTTAGCCAATCATTAGTTTTACTATGTGTCACAAGTTTAGCCAATCATTAGCTTACTATGTGTCACAAGATAGCCAATCATTAGCTTACAAATGTGTCACAAGATAGCCAATCATTAGCTTACTATGTGTCACAAGATAGCCAATCATTAGCTTACTATGTGTCACAAGATAGCCAATCATTAGCTTACTATGTGTCACAAGATAGCCAATCATTAGCTTACTATGTGTCACAAGTTAGCCAATCATTAGCTTACTATGTGTCACAAGATAGCCAATCATTAGCTTACTATGTGTCACAAGTTAGCCAATCATTAGTTTAAACTATGTGTCACAAGATAGCCAATCATTAGCTTACTATGTGTCACAAGGTAGCCAATCATTAGCTTACTATGTGTCACAAGATAGCCAATCATTAGCTTACTATGTGTCAGAAGATAGCCAATCATTAGCTTACTATGTGTCACAAGTTAGCCAATCATTAGCTTACTATGTGTCACAAGATAGCCAATCTTAGCTTACTATGTGTCACAAGTTACCCAAATTTCATTAGCTTACTATGTGTCACAAGATAGCCAATCATTAGCTTACTATGTGTCACAAGATAGCCAATCATTAGCTTACTATTAGATTGTGATGTTATTAATATGTATTCTTAATTACAATTGACACTATTTAGATACGGTTATTTTACCAGAATAAGTTAAAACTCTCCTGCTAATTTACAAGAATTAAGTAAATCTAGGTTATTTAATATCACAATTTATTATATTATTAAATATTAATTATTATTAATTATATTTTATTAATATTATTATTATTTTTAAATTATTTATTATTATTATTATTAATATTATTATGGTTCCTGCCATAGCTCTCTTAATATATTTTATGTCCACTTATATTGCAAGTCAAGGTAATATTTGCATGCACTTAGAAATATGACCCTAAAGACGTGAAAGACAATTATTACATTATGCTGATACTCAAACACCTGCGCCTACAATCGCTTAGTATTACAACTGTGACGAATAACAGGTTTAGTGCAAGATAATCTGGTACCAATTTAAATTATAACAGTGGTGGAATTTAGGAATGCTACTCTTGCGTTGACACTGCCAGTACTTTGAACGTCTCCAAAGTATTTGCACAAGCCAACACTAATGTGGCCATCGCACCCAGCGCATCCTTCAAAGAACTGACAAGAACCGCAGTCACTTGTGGAGGCTGTGACAGTATACGTCGGTGAAACCACACGTACCTTACTCATCAATCCATACAGAAAGGATACCTTGAAAAACTCCTCTGTACAACACTGGAACTCCTCCTACAACTTATTGAGAGTCAGTGACACCCACGTAGCGATCAAAGGGGCAAATTTCCGTAGACGTAAGTGCATTGAATGATCCTTAAATCGCCATTTCCAAACGCCTTTGATTGTCGACAATTGATTTATGAGACACTTGTGGGAACGTTAGGTATCTTTATTCTGTAAATGTTTCACCATCCAGTAATTTCTTTTGTCCAATACAGAGAACAAATGTTGAAGATGAAGGCAAGTTGATAGAATTTCTAAACCATTTACACATTTTTTGTCAGACACAGCAACATCTTGGCGTCTTTATGCAATGATTTTTTTCAAAGCTTTCCTAACTTATAGGCATAAATTACTTCCAAAAAAAAATGGTGTGGTGGTTTCCGAAATGTTGTGGAAAAAGACACTTATGTAAAGTTTTAGGATATATTTTTGAAGGGGACGTTTCGCTTCTTCACTGTATAGGAGTGAAGAAGCCATTGACTGGAGAAACGTTTCCAGAGAAAAACATCGCGTAATGCTGCAAAAGTGTCTTATTTATCCACCGTTAAACAGAATAAAGTGAGGTTCGTCATCTTTGATGTTTTACCAAAGTTCTCCTCAGAACGATAAAACCCCACCATCTCATAACAACGAAGTACCACCTCAACTTACTACAATACTAACAACAAATACTACCACTACTACTACTACTACTACTACTTTCTGCTGCTACTACTACCAGCACCTACAACAAGGACCAGTACACCTACTACTCTTTCACTTCACGTTGTTACCTGTATATATCCTCTGTATCATTATATTGTTTGCAACGGCAGGAAAAAGATCCTGGAGAGCGAAAATTTAAGTAGCAAAATGACAAATGTGTTCTCTTTCCTAACATCAAACTAAATATTTAGACAAGCTACACAGAACAACACGGAAAAATTGAATTGTGGGATAGGTTTTTTTGAAAGCAAGACATGGGCACTGCAAGACCAAGATTTTATCACATTGCCATGGGACCCCCGATGTATACAACCGAAGACGAGAAAACCGTAATCACAGATATTATAATACTCTACTGCATTTTTTGAGGGGGAGGGGGCGAGAGGGAGGGGGCAACCGTTCCTCGATGTATTCAGTGGTAGCGTTCGAAGGAATATTAATTTGATTACTAATATTCCCCAGCACGTGGACACTGTGAATGAACAAACAGTGCTAAGTTGTGCTGTAAAATTTATGTCTCTCACATAAAGCAAAAAAAAAAGGTCTGTGTGCAATATTCAAACTTATAAAACCTTTTTTTTAGGTGTGAACACCAAACAAAAAACTACCTATTTCCCGTTTTGGCTTAGTAAGGTGATTAAGAAAGAGAGAAACGAAATAAGTAAAGAAGATAATAAAAT
>NC_069399.1:16247011-16264037 GCF_026875155.1 Cherax quadricarinatus | reverse complement strand
ATCAGGGGACTTAAAGTAACGCGCCTGTCAGATTATGAGCAATTCATTTTATTTAAAAAAGATCTAATTTGTATACATCTTGAATACTCTCATCCAGAGTCTGACTTGTTTTAGAATAGAAGACTGTATAATAGAAAAAGAGACACCTTTGTCTTTATTTCCCATCTGTTAGTAATTTATACCATTTTTTTCCCCAGCTTGGATTCTGATCCTCTCAATATTTGAACTGTTGGGAACAATGACATAGGCTTGTTCCCAGTTTAGTGAATAACTGCGTGCTCGAACCTGGTAGAAAATAGCACTCGATTCCTTGCTTATCCTGACTGCATTCTGGTGTTTGATATTCTAACCTCTAGAGATTTTCCTCATTATCGGACATATGAAAGGTCACAGCTATTGCAAAAAATCTCTTCCGCACTGGTTAGGTGATTTCACAGTGAGCCTACATTTAAGTCACTATATTATTAAAATCCAGAGTAACATTAAACTAGATAAGTTGTACAAGAATGGTATACAATACCGACAAGATGAAGATTAAATCTTCATCTTGTCGGTAATGTATACCTTAGTTGTATAACATTAATCTGTTTCAGAGTATCAGGAAGAATAACAAGCACCTTTAACTTAGATGGTTCTTTAGATAACGTCCTATAGAATTTTTCTCTTTTCTGTGAATAAATCTTCCCAGAAACATCCTTCGGGTATCTTAGTTTTATCGCAATATACAAATTCTTGATGAATGTAAACCTTGTACAACAATAAAGTATCTTTACAGTGGAAGCTTTACCCAGGCTAATGACTTCATCAGTTCAATAAAGAGAGGAACGGAGGGGGATGAGGAGTTAGGAAGTATTTCTTCAGTCATAGAGTCGTCAGGAAGTGGAATAGCCTAGCAAGTGAAGTAGTGGAGGCAGGAACCATACATAGTTTTAAGAAGAGGTATGACAATGATCTGGAAACAGAGAGGGAGAGGACCTAGTAGCGATCAGTGAAGAGGCCGGGCCAGGAGCTTGGACTCGACCCCTGCAACCTCAACTAGTGAGTACACACACACACACGCTCACACACATGCACACACACACACACACACACACTCACACACACCACACACACACACACACACCACACACACACACACACACACACACACACCAATTCCTCGATAATGTGAGACATACGAAGGCGCTTGGAAATTTCATTTCTTCACAGTTTTATATTGCATAAATAAATGTCGTGCCGAATAGGTAAAACGTTTTTTTGCTGAATAAGGCAAGCGTTAATTTTGTTTGCAATTATTTCCCATAAATCATTCTGAAGCTAAGCAAAAAATGTTTTTCATTGTGTTTGTTTATTATTAAATTATTCTAAACTTATCTAAAATATATTTAGTTGGATTAGGCTAAATTTAATTGCGCTTCTTATAATCAGGTTAAGTAAGTTTTCTAAGGTTTTTTTGATGCAAAACTATTGATTTTTACATTAACATGAATGAAAAAAAATATATCTTCAAACCTATATGAGAACAATTTCAGGACTTAATTTTAAGTGAGATTTTACTAATTGACCAGTTTTACCTATTCGGCACGACAAACATATATATATGTAAGCAGGCGTTCTCAACAATGCAGAACAAGCCATGTGGGAATGGAAATCTTTAATTTTAGAGATTTCGCACTTTCGTGCGTCGTCACTGCTATGTAATGTTGCAAGACAGCAACAGATGTGAGGGGAAATTCTCTGAGGCAAGGCAGAAGGTATCATTGGTAACCCATATCCCCAGCGAACCCAACACTTACTCCACCGTCTCGTCACATCCTTCCAGGTAAGGGGAGGTGGTACCTCTGACAAAAGGTATATTAAGGAATATTAAGGAACCGCAGTAGTCAGCCCAAAACCCCATCTAATAGATATCAACTGATTTATTACCAATTGGAATCCTGGTAACTAAGCAGTCAGTACACCCGCAAACTCCAGCTACATTTCATTATTATCCGAATCGGATAACCTAGTTGTCCGCTTATTCTATCATACGTCAGAGAATGTTCCAGAAAGTAGTAGTTTACTTGAAGTCTACCTGGAGGGTATTCGGGGATAAACGCCCCCGCGGCCCCGGGCAACAACCAGGCCTCCCGGTGGATCAGAACCTGATCAACTAGGCTGTTACTGCTGGTAGCACGTAGTCCAATGTACGAACCACAGCCCGGCTGATCCGGCCCTGACTTTAGGTATCTGTCCAGCTCCCTCTTGAAGGCAACCAGGGTCTCTTAGTAATTTCCCTTATGGCTGGAGGGAGACTGTTCAACACTCTTGGTCCTCACACACTTATTGTGTTTTATCTTAGTGTGTTAATAATGTCCCTACTCTTCATAGGGAGTATGTTGCATCGCCTGTCAAGTCTTTTTCTTTCGTACTGAGTTATTTCTGCGTGCAGATTAGGGAGCACTCCGTCTAGGATTTTCCCCTTGTAGATAATGATGTATCTATCTCGCCTGCGCTCCAGTGAGTACAAGTCAAGTGCTTCCAAGTGTTCCCAGTAGTTAAGGTGTTTGATGGAACTGATATGTGCAGTGAAGGTTCTATGTACATTCTCTAGAACTGCGATTTCACCTGCCTTGAATGGAGATGTTAATGTACAGCAGTGTTCCAGCCTAGACAGAACAAGTAATTTAAAAAGGATGATCAATGGCTTTGCATCTCTTGTCTTGAATGTTCTCATTATCCATTCTCTCATTTTCCTCGCAGATGTGATAGTGGCACTGTTATGTTTCTTGAAGGTGTGATCCTAAGACATTACCACTTCCAGGTCTTTCTCAGAACTTTTCCGCTCTATTGTGTGATTAGAGTATGTAGTATACTCAGCTCTAGCTATTATTTCGTCCAATTTTTCCATAAGGGAGTAGTTGGAATTTGTCTTATTCAACATCATATTGATTCTCTGTTGCCCATTGGGAAAACTTTCAGTTTACATCTTCTCTAAGATTTGCCTTGTCCTCAGTGTGATTGAAACTCTCATGCAGATTCCTTAGTATCGACTAGAAAGGATGATACTGGTGCAATGGTCTCTATCTTTGTATAAGTCTGATAGGAGGATGAGGACCAGGATGGGCGGTAGTACTGTGCCTTTGTGGAAAAGAGCTCTTCGCCTTACGGCAGCTTCCGGATTTTATTCTGTTTACCATTTACTTGTGTTCGATTGGTTAGAAAGTCGAAGATCCGTCTGCCCACTTTGCCAGTTATCCCTTTAGCAAGGCATTCTTTGCGCTATTACAACATGAATGCCCTTGCCAAAGACTTTAGTAAAGTCTGTGGTATACTACATCTTAGTTAGTTTTTTCTTCAAGCATCCAAGGACCACATCATAGTGATACAGTTGCTTGTGAGAGGCAGGAGAAACCTGCTCTGAAACCAAGGTGCCCTGGCCATGGATTATGCAAATTAGTGGGAATCTAAGTGGTTTGCAATACGACTTCTTGATACTCAAAGCATTTTTATGATGTCGGGACGTTGGGTAAATAGTTCTAGGCCAATTTTTTGCTGTCACCTTTATGGAAAATCGTTGGATTTTAGTTATGTGGAATGTCACCTGAGGTTGATGATCCTTCTCCACAGCTTACTTAGAGCACACGAGAGGGGTTTCTATGCAGTTCTTAATGAACAGAGTTCCTCGCAGTCTAGGCTTGGGGTGAGTGCATGGGCACTCTCAATGGCTTTCTCAAAGTATAGTGGAGTTAGGGTTTTGTCTCTTTTATTTGGCAGTTTTGCCTCGGTTTCATTAAAAAATTATTTGGATAGGTCTTATCTTTTTAAACTGATTGTGGCTCGCTAAACCAGAGTCGGATACGATGATGTTAGTATAATACTTTTCCTTTATTGACCGTGTATTGTTCTTTCTTGTCACCTGTGTCAGGTCATCTTGTCTGAGCAGGCCGACCTATTTACTAGATGTGGTTTTTGCCTTGTTGTTGGCTTATGAAAAGAAATATTCCGAATTTCTTTCAATTCACAAATCGTATTAGCTCCTCTGGTCTCTCGTGGGATCCGTATGAAACTTTTAACATAAGCTCAATATTTTCTATTACCTGGTTAGCGCTTCCTTCAGCGTTTCATTAATCTAGCGTTTTTTGAGGAAGGTCAGTAATTGCATCGCCTTCTACTTGTAGAGAGAACGTCTTTCTTTCTCCAGTTTACCTCTTATCTTTTTTTCTTAAGCTTAGGGGATTGCCTTGAACATAATTCAGATACCAGAAAATGATCTTTTGAAGATACTGGTAGGGTCGACGTTATTTAAGATATCCTATCCAACATTTTCTTCTAGGACATGGTTTACTTGACCACAATTGAAGTTCTTTTTCTTGAATTTGTTGGTAATGGTATCTCACAGATGTATATATTTTCTGATCTCAGCGATCTCTGTGCCATTTTTTGTATGGACTTCATTAGATTGTGATCAGAATTGGCGGTTTTGATATTATGTTTCGTAGCAATTCCTATTATTTGCGAAAATAAGGTTCATGTGTGTTCTCCAGTTCTTGGTGGCCTCCCTAACTACTGAATTAGGGGTGATTTAAAAGCATATATATATATATATATATATTTATATAGTATATTTATATTTATATATTTATATATATATGATATAGATTTATATATATATATGTATATATATATATGGTTCGTGCCGAATATGTAATGGTCAATTAGCAAGAACTCATTTTTTAAAATTAAGTCCTTTCTAAAAATTTTCCCTTATTCGTTTAAAGATATATTTTTTCATTAATGAATTATGTAAAATTTTTATTTTGCACCAAAAGAATCTTAGAAAAATTTACCTAACCTTATTATAACAAGAACAATTTATTTTAGCCTAACCTAACAAAATATATTTAGTTTTGTTTACAGTAATTATTACTAAAACAAAACACAGTGAAATATAATTTTTTTCGTTAAGTTCAGAATGATTTTGGAGCGAAAATTATTGCATACTCAAATTTTCACTTGTCCTATATGGCAAGATGGCGTTGTTTCTATTTAAGCCATATCGCAAGTTCTGCTATTCGGCACGACATATGTAGTTATATATATATATATATATTATAATATATATATATAATATATATATTTGTATATTATATATATATATTTATATATATATATACATATATATATTATTATTATTATTATTATACATGGCCGATTCCCACAAAGCAGGGTGGCCGAAAAAGAAAAACTTTCACCATCATTCCTCCATCACTTTCTTGCCAGAAGAGTGTCTTTACACTACAGTTTTTAAACTGCAAACATTAACACCACTCCTTCAGATGGAAGGCACTGAACTTCCATCTCCAGGACTCCAGTCCGGCCTGCCGGTTTCCCTGAACCCCTTCATAAATGTTACTTTGCTCACACTCCAAACAGCCACGTCATGTATTAAAAACCATTTGTCTCCTATTCCACTCCTATCAAACACGCTCACGCATGCCTGCTGGATAGTCCAAGCCCCTCGCCACACAAAACTCTTTACCCCCTACCTCCAACTTTCTAGGCCGACACCATACCCCGCCTTCCTTACACTACAGACTGTTAACTCTTGAAGTTATTCTGTTTCGCCTCCTTCTCTCCAATGTCCGAACACCTAAACAACCCCATCCTCTCGCCCTCTGGACAAAAGTTTTGGTAATCCCGCTCCTACTCCTAACTTCCAAATACGAATTCTCTGCATTAATTTTACTCTCACATTAGCCCTCAGACATGACATCTACACTGCCTCACCTTCTCCTCGCTGAACATTCATCACCTTGCTTCACACCCATATAGAGCGTTGGTAAAACTATACTCTCATACATTCCCTCTTTGGCCCTCCAAGGACAAAGTTCTTTGTCTCACTGACTCCTAAGTAACATATTTATATATATATATATATATATATATATATATATATATATTTTATAACTATATATATATATTATATATATTTATTGGATGGGGTCACCTTGCCTGTAATAAATTTGTGGGGACCCATTGCCTCGGAGGAAGTGATTAAAATAGACTCATGGAAGAATATTTGGATTTCTTCCTGAGCCGTTTAAAATTGTCAAATTCCCCTACCACCCCATCACTTTAGTTTTTTTTTTTTACTATTGGTTGATTGGTTTACATAATTGGGGACAGATATGTTGTTAAGAGGTGGAAAGTTGTTCTCATCTGCTTGGACAACCCTCCGTTGATGTGGTGGATATCTGACAGGCTCTAACTAATAGAGATAAGCATTGATTCATTGCTATAAAAGATCTGTATTATTTTGGGGGTTGTGTCCTGGGTTTAGGGTCAATTGTTAAGGCTGGATTATAACATCGGCAGATGGGTCAGGAGATATTGAACGCATTCTTTGAATATATTTTTATCCTCTGCATGTTCCTCAGGGCTGGTTGTTGATAATTGCCCTTAGTTGCATGAAACGCTGCTTCACTTCCTTGAGAGAGTGACCCCAATGACAAAGAGGTGGTGGGTGAGGCAGTCTGGGTGCCGGTGATCGCATGTATATTCGGACACCAGCTTTGGTCTTTCGGTGGCGGGTAAGGTGTTGCCAATGCTCTTTGGCCGATTTACTCCATAGTTTTATCTTTTTTTTTTTGATATATATATATATTTATATATATTTATATTATTATATATATTATATATTTATATATATATATTTTATATATACTATATTATATATATATATATATATATATATGTATATTTTATATATATTTATATTATATATATATTTATTTTATACATATATATATATATATATATTTATATATATACTCTATATATATTAGATTATATATATTATTATATATTATATATTTTATATATATATTTATTATATATATATGCTAAACAAACCTCTCTGAAAGAATTGAGAAAATTCCAAGCGCTTTCGTGACTACTCACATTATCAGGAAAACTATGAAAGTAAAGCATTTGCCAAGGAAGCTATATAAGGGGGTTTGGCAAACCGCACTATCAGATCCCACAAGGTTTAAGCACCTGACGCGCGACCGACCAACTGGATAGGTCCTTTGGGCACAACTTCACCCACAAACTTTTCGCTACCAAGGAAAATTTAAAATTTATTATTCGTCCAGTGTATTATTAAATTTTCCCAAATTCTATTAATTTATAATTGGATTCTAATTTACCATAAACCAAAGGAAATATTCATTTATTGGTCAAAACCTGCTTTTTATAAAACAAGATTCAATTTTATTCTGTCGACCATGGGACTTTGCTTGATTAATCTTTCTCAACTTTTTGAAAATCAATTGGATGGTTAAAATCTATTACATGAATAAAATAGTGCTTGGAATCTTGTCCAGTTCTAATTGCTATATTTATGTTGTTTTAATCTTAGTTCAGCTTGTTTTTTTTACCAAGTTTGACCAGTTAATAAACTTTATCGCAAATTTTACAAGGAAATCTTATAGACCACATCCATACAGCATTTTGGGGGGAATTCTATATCAAAAGTTTTTTTACTGTATCAAGATTTTTGAATACAACTTTAATATTATAAGTCTTAGAGAGAAGGCATATCACCAAGTTTTATGGTAAGGAGAAACCAACATATTTTTAGTTGAATAGCGCTGGTTTGTCCCTTCTTGGATTGTAAAAAGTATTTCTAGCAAACTTTTAAAAGATATATCAATTTCATTTCTTGGGTATTTTAAATTCATTGCATATTTCATAAATTTTGGATATTTCCTCATTATGAATCAGGACAACAAATTCGTAAAGCTCGTAAAGATTCCAATGCTCTATTTATTCATTGTAAGTGATTTTATACCATCCAATAGATTTTTCAAAAAGTTGAGAAAAGTAGTATCAGCAAGTCTGGTCGACAGAATTATAATTGATTCTTGTTTCATAAAAAGCAGTTTTGACAATAATATGCATTATTTCCTTTGGTTTTTATAAAATCGAGATCATTTATAATTAAGAGAATTTGGGTAGTATTTTATAATAAACTGGACATATATTCAATTTTTTTATTTTCTGGTAGAATAGTTTGTGGGTGAGTTGTAGCAAAGGACCTATCCATAGTTGGGTGTCGGCGCGCGTCAGATGTTTAACCGTTTGTGGGATCTGATAGTGAGGTTTTGGCCAGGACCCTTAATAGCTCCTTGGTTGCTATCTTTCATGTTCCTTGATAATGTGAGTAAGTCCGAAAGCGGCTTGAATTTCTCTATTCTTTCTTAGTGGTTATTTGCATATTCTGGAATCACCTGGTTTTACTGTGGTTCTATTGTTATATATATATATATATTATATATATATATATATTATAAATATTATATTTATATATATTTTTATTTATATATATATATGTGTGTGGTGTGTGTGTGTGTGTGTTGTGTGTGTGTGGTTGTGTGTGTGTGTAGTGGGTGAGTGTGTGGTGTGTGTGTGTGTGTAACAACCTGCGCTAGCCAAAGATTTTCGACCATTTTGACTGGCCTCCTGCTCATGGTAAGCAGAGAACACATGACGCTTTTAAACTACAGGACCACCCAACCCTACAGAATGGCGCTAGCCAGGCACACAGCTAGCTGTTAGGGCGGCCATCCGAGGGCCATAAGGAGGTGTGGGAGGCTTCTATGCTTATTTCATTCTCTGTGATAACTCATAAAGGACCATGATCGTGTTGTCTCTCTGTTAGGTATTCTCTGATGCATTGCAGCGACCTGTTATATGTGCCTGATCCTCTAACTTCTGTACTAATCTCTTGTGAGGAACTGTGTCGAATATCTCTTGCAGTCCAAGAAAATTAAATCACCAACCGCTCCCTCTCATTTCTTCTTCAGTTAACTTACCATAAAACTCTAGTAGGTTTGTGACACAGGATATGCCTTCAATGATCAGTGCTAACTGTCGTTTTATAATCTTGTTCCGCTGTGTACGTGCTCCACATATCTTCCAGAGTGTTGTTGTACTATCTATTTGTACTCACCTATTTGTGGTTTGCAGGGGGTCGGATTCTATAGCTCCTGGCCCCGCCTTCTTCACTGATTGATACTTGGTCCTCTCTCTCCTGCTCTAGAGCTTTATCAAGCCTCGCCTTTAAAACTATGTATAGTTTCCCGCCTCCACTACGTCACTTAATAGGCTTTCCACTTGCTGAATACTCTATGACTGAAGAAAATACTTCCTAAACTCCCTTTGGATTCATCTGATGTCTTCGACCTTCGAATTGTTGAACTATGGTTCTGTGTCCCATCTCTGGAAACATCCGTCTTTGTCCACCTTGTCTATTTCACAGTATTTATTTTATATGTCGTTATCATGTCTTCCCCTGAACCCTCCTGTACCTCCAGCATGTCATAAGGCCGAGTTTCCCTCAACCTTTCTTTCGTAGGACATTCCCTTAGATCTGGGTCTAGTCTTGTGCAAACCTTTGCACTTTCTCTAATTTATTGACGTGCTTGTCCAGGTGTGGATTCCAAACTGGCTTGCTAGCATATCCAGTTGGGGCCGACGTAAATGGTATACAGAGTCTTGAACGATTCCTTTACTGAAGTATCGGAACGCTATCCGTACGAGTTTGCCAGACCGCCCGTATGCTGCTGCAGTTATCTGTTTGATGTGCGCCCCTCAGGAGATATGCTCGGTGTTATACTCACCCCCAGATCTTTTTCCTTGAGTTAGGTTTGCAGTCTTTGGCCATCTAGACTATATTGTGTCTGCGGTCTTCTTTGCCCTTCCCAATTCTTCTTGACTTTGCACTTGGGCAGTGTTAAAACTAAAGGGAGCAGTTGCTGGTCCAGGCTTGTAGCCGTTCCAGGTCTCTGTGTAGTCCTGCTTGATCCTCGCGATTTGTGTGTTTGTGTGTACTCACCTAGTTGTTACTCACCTAGTTGAGGCTGCAGGGGTTGAGTCAAGGATCATGGCCCGCCTCTTCACTGGTCGCTTCTAGGTCCACCTCTCCCTGAACCATGAGCTTTTATCGTACTTGGCTTAAAGCTATGTAGGGATCCTGCCCTCCACTACATCGCTTCCCATAAACTATTCAACTTCCTGAACTACTCTGTGGCTGAAAGAAAATACTTCAATAACATCCCTTTGATTCACTGTGTCTTCAGCTTCCAACTGTGTACCGTGTTGTTGCTTGTGTCTGCTCTCTGGAACATTCATGTCTTTTTCACACCTTGTCAATTCTCTCAGTTTTTGTAAGTCAGTTATCATGTCCCCCTATCTCTCCTGTCCTCCAGTGTCGTCAGGTTGATTTCCCTTAACCTCTCCTCATAAGAATGCTCTTAACTAATGGGACTAGTCTTGTTGCAAAACCATTTGCACTTTCTCTAGTTTCTTTACATGCTTGGCTAGGTGTGGTTTTCCAAAAAACTGGTGCGCATACTCCATTATGGGTTTTCTAAACGTAACGGGGGTACAGGGTCCTGAACGATTCCTTTTAAGATGTCGGAATGCTGTTCCTGAGGTTTGCTAAGGCGCCCATATGCTGCAGCAGTTTATTTGGTTGATTTGTGCGCTTCAGGAGATGTGAATGGTGTTATACTCACCCCAAGATTCTTTTCTTTGAGTGATGTTTGTAGTCTCTGCACTTTAGACTGTTTTCCGTCTGGGTTTTCTTTGCCACCCCCAATCCTCATGACTTTGCACTTGGTGGGGCAGTTGCTGGAACAGGTCTGCAAGCCTGTCCAGATTCCTTTGTTATTTCTGCCTGAGTCTTCGATCTAATGAACTCTTTCATCACTTTCTCGTCATCTGCAAACAGGGGACACCTCGGAGTTTATCCTTCCGTCATGTCGTTCACAAATACCAGATACAGCACTGGTTCCTAGGACTGACCCCTGTGGGACCCCGCTGGTCACAGGTGCCACTCTGACACCTCGCAAGTACCCATTACTCGCTGTTGCTGTCTTCCTGACAAGTATTCCTGATCCATTTGCAGTGCCTTCCCTAGTATCCCTGATTGGTCTCCAGGTTTTTGCACTAATCTCTTGTGCGGTTACTGTGGTCAAACGCCTTCTTGCAGTCCAGAAAATGCAATCCACCCACCCCTCTCTCTCTTGGTCTTATGCTGTCACCATGCCTAGACGTCAGTAGGTTTGTGAACAGGATTCCCGTCTCTGAAACCATTGTTGGCTGCTGGTGTGATGAGATCATTTCCTTTCTAGATGTCAACCATTCTTACTCCTGAAATCTTTTCCATGATTTTGCAATGCTTTACATGTCAGTGACACTGGTTGTAGTTTAGTGCTTCATGTTGTCTCCTTTTTTAAAGATTGGGAACCACATTTGTGTCTTCCATGCCTAGGAATCTCCCTGTTTCATATATGTATTGAATATTGTTGTTAGGGGTACACATAGCGTCCTGGCTCCCTCTCTCAGGACCCATGGAGAGATGTTATCTGGCCCATTGCCTTGAGGTATCTAGCTTCACTCAGAAGCCTCGTCAATTCTTCCTCGGTTGGGTACGTGTCCAGCACATGGTGGTGACCCAACCTCTCGTCTTTCGTGGACAGCCCTTCTGTTTCCTCTGTGAAACACACTTCTTTGAATCTCTTGTTGGTTCCACCACATACTCACGGTCATTTCTTGTTGTCTCTCCTCCTTCCTTCCGTATAGATGATTCATAAGAAAATAAGAACATAAGATTCGGAGGAACTGCAGAAGGCCCTACTGGCCATGGAGGCAAGGTCCAAGTCCCTACCGGCCTTAAGCCAATGCACCCCAACCTAGTCAGGTCAGGTCACAATTGATTAAGGGAAGGACACGGGCAAACGACTGTTAGCAACATGCTATCAGTCTAACTCACCACCCACCACATTCTACTCATGTATTTTTCCAACCTATTTTTAAAGCTACACAAACGTTCTGGCCTCTTATAACGGTTACTTGGAGTTTGTTCCACTCATCACAAACTATATTACCAAACCAGTTACTTTCCTTTATCCCTCCTGAACTGAATTTTTCCAACTTAAAACCATTGTGCATAAGTCCTGTCTAGGCTTAGATATTTTCAGCACAACTATTTACATCCCCTTTATTTATTCCTGTCTTCCACTTATATACCCTCAATCATATCCCCTAATTCTACTCTTTCTAGAGAGTGCTGTTTCAGGGCCCTTAGTCTATCCTCATAGGGAAGGTTTCTGATACATGGGATTCATCTTTGCTGCATCCATCCTTTCGTACGATTTTCAAGATAATTTATAATCCATTTCTGTATACTGTGACCAAAAACTGTGCAGATAATCTAAATGAGGACCTAACCAAGGAGTATAGAGTTGAAGAACAACATGAGGACTCTATATTTATTGCTTCTTGATATGATAGCCAAGGAATTCTATTAGCTTTATTACGAACAATTATGCCTGTTGTCTTGGATTTCTGATTAATGCTAACGAACTCCTAAATCTTTTTCGCAATCCGTAATATTAATCTACATTATTTAGTTTATATGTGGCCAATGGTTATTGTCCTGTCCAACATTTAGAACTTTGCATTTGTCTATATTATATGCATCTGCCACTTCTTCGACACTGCATCAGTCTATTCAAATCTTCTGGATGCTCGAATGTTCTCGTCAGAAGAATTCGACGACTATTTGGTGTCATCGGGGGCAATACTTGCGATGCGCTCTTTATGCCCTCATTGCTATGTTGTTTATGTAGATTGTGTGAACAGCAGGGAGGCCCAACATGACCCCTGTGGTCACCGCTCGTGACGCTTTCCACACTCGGATTTCTCTCCCTTTATGCAATACTCTCTGCTTGCCTATGTGTCAACCATGCCTATTATCCAGGAAAAAATTTCTCCTTCCTATTCCATGTGCTTTATTTTCTCAATTAGTCTCTGATTGTGGGACCCTGTCAAATAAGCCTTACTGAAGTCCATATACACATATCTTATTCATTACCATGATCTACCTCCTCAAATACTTAGTGAAATAAAGTTATAAATTCGTTAAGGCAGGAACGCCCCTTTGTAAAACCCTGCTGAGATTCGTGATGATTTATGCTTTTCAAGGTGGCTAAGAACTGCCTCGGCAATTATTGATTCCATAAATTTTCCCACTATGGAGGTTAGCTTATTGGTCTATAGTTTGAAAGCGCTAAGGACTGTCACCTGTTTTGAAAATATGTATCACATTTGCACATTTTCCACTTATCTGGACCATGCCAGTTTGTAGTGATATGTTGAAAAGATTAGCCAAAGGTGTGCTAAGCTCCTCTTTACATTCCTTTAGAACCCTGGTCCTTGACGGTGTTTTTTTCTTACTGATGTGCTGTCTAACAGCTTCGGGTCGGTCAGATTTGGTTTTGCTGCTATGTCGTTTTCATTTTGACGTTGGGCCTCCCTTCCTTATCCTGTGCAAATTCGTTTCTGGCTCTACGACTGCTCTCCTTATTTTCCTGGGCTCTTTGCCTTCTATATTTCTTCCATTCTCTAGCACACTTGGTTTTTGCCATCTGGCATCTTTGGTTGAACCATGGGGCTCATCTGGCTTTTTCATTATTCCTGTTACCTTGGGTAAAAACCTCTCCTCAAGACTCCTTGCACATTGTGCTACTATTCCATTCATCTATTAACTGGAATTGCCCTGCCAGTTCTCTGTCCCACTGAACCCGTTCAGGAAGTTCCCCCCCATTCCTGTGTAGTCCCCTTTCTGTAGTTTGGTTGCATTTGTCCTGGCCTTCCTGCTCACCCCTCCACTTCGTAGCTCTACTTTGTATTCGAGATTCTAAAACCCATGATCAGAGAGCTGGCCCAATTGGTCTTTCATATGTAATGTCCTCAATATCTCTGCACTACTCAAGGTGAATACTAAGTCCAGTCTTGGCTGGTTATCCTCTCTCTCTTCTCTTGTAGTCTCCCTTACGTGTTGGTACATAAGTTTTCCAGTACCACCTCCATCATTCTTAGCCCTCCATGTATTTCGCCTCCCATGTGGCTACAAGTCTCCATTCGATCTCCTGTGGTTAAGTCCCCCATGATCAGGAAGCTTTGCCCTGCATGCATGAGTCTTCTGGCCACTGCAGCCAGTGTGTCAACCATTGCTCTATTGCTTCGTCATACTCTTGCTTGGCCTCCTGCTGTTCGTGATGGGTTTATACACACTGCAATTATCACCTCGGGAATCCACAGTGAAGCGTTCCGCCATATGTTATCATTTCTTCTCCGCTGTCTCCTCTCTCAGTAATCAAAAATTCCCATCGGTGTTTTTGATCAGCAATGCACTTCTCCACCCCCTTGTTCGTTCTGTCTTTTCTCAGGATCTGGTATCCCGCTGGAAAGATGGCATCTGTTATCATACCTGTAAGCTTGGTTTCTGTGATCGCTATGATGTCTGGTGATGCCTCTTTGACTCTTTCGTGCACTCCTACCATTGTTTGGTTAATTTCCAATCAGCATTTGTGTACCATACCTTCAGTTTCCTTCCAACACTGAGGTTTGGGGGGCCTGTCAGGGGGTGGGAGACTGGTGTAGCATACTGTGGGATTCTATGGTTGGGGGTTGGGTGAAATCTGTATTGTATTGTGTGTTGGGATTGAGTGATAGTTTGTGAGGTTCTGAGGGTAGTTGTGTGTGTGCTTGCCCTTGCTGCTCTGTTCACTGCCTCTGCTGACCTCTGCTGGTTCCATCTTGTTCTCCTTTCCTAGCTCCTTTCGCTTTTTTGTCATCTCCCTAAGCTGCTGCCTCTCTGTTTGTGTTCTGTCTCTGTCTAGGAACAACTTCTTGTACTCGTCCGGCTTTTACACCGTGGTTTCTCTTGGAGGATCCTGTTCTGCAATGTTTCTGTCCTTGAGAATCAGCTTGATCGGTCGGTTTCTCCCCTTCAAGTACCCCCCATTCTACTGAAATTTACAATCTCATCCATGTCTTCCCCCTATATTCTCGTGATGAATTTCTCAATCTCCTTTCTTTATTCCTGCCGTTCTTCAGTGTGTTGGTCCTTCCTCTCTCTCCCGAAGCCCATGGATAATCACTGGATTTTGCCCTTTCTCCTTCCCTTTGTGGACTTGGTTCCTGTCTGTATGTGATTCTTTTCTCCCCTTGATTTTTCCAGTGGCTCTTGTAGCTGGTTGTGCCTCCAGCATTCGACCTATCTCCCTCTCCATCTGCACCCATCTGCTCTTCCTTCCACTCCCGGCCCTTCTTTGCAGGCTAAAGGCTCATAATATGACCGTAGCATAATTCATTCACCCTTCCTTCCTGTTCCGCCTCTCAGCTTCGTATGGTGTGTCTTCTTCTAGTACATCCCCTGAGACTTGCGTCAGCCTGTTTTTCCTCAAATCTTGGACCTTTACCCTGGCTACTGCAGTTTCGACTAGTGCCTTCCAAATTCTTCGTCTCTTCTTAACAACCTCTTTTCCCATTTCACAGCAGAGCTCTTTCTCCATTTTTTCAGGAAAGCTCTCCTAATTTTCTCTCCCATTCTTGCTCTATCCTTTTCAATGCTCCTCCATCCATTCCTCCCTACCAGTACCATTGTCATCTGATCCCTGATTCCTGTGTGTGTGTGTGTGTGTGTGTGTGTGTGTGTGTGTGTGTGTGTGTGTGTGTGTGTGTCTGTGTGTGTGTGTGTGCGTGTGTGTGTGCGTGTGCGTGTGTGTGTGTGTGTGTGTGTGTGTACTCACCTAATTGTACTCACCTAATTGTGGTTGCAGGGGTCGAGACTCAGCTCCTGGCCCCGCCTCTTCACTGATCGCTACTGGATCCTCTCTCTCTCTGCTTCCTGAGATTTGTCATACCTCTTCTTAAAACTATGTATGGTTCCTGCCTCCACTACTTCACTTGCTAGGCTATTCCACTTGCTGACAACTCTATGACTGAAGAAATACTTCCTAACGTCTCTGTGACTCGTCTGAGTCTTCAGCTTCCGTTGTGACCCCTTGTCCCTGTGTCCCCTCTCTGGAACATCCTATCTCTGTCCACCTTGTCTATTCCCCGCAGTATCTTGTATGTCGTTATCATGTCTCCCCTTAGCCTGTGTGTGTTGTGGTGTGTGTGTGTGTGTGTGTGTGTGCGTGTGTGTGTGTGTGTGTGTGTGTGTGTGTGTGTGTGTGTGTGTGTGTGTGTGTGTGTGTGTGTGTGTGTGTGTGTGTGTGTGCGTGTGTGTGTGTGTGTGTGTGTGTGTGTGTGTGTGTGCGTGTGTGTGTGTGTGTGTGTGTGTGTGTGTGTGTGTGTGTGTGTGTGTGTGTGTGTGTGTGTGTGTGTGTGTGCAAAATAACACTGTGAGACATAAGGACACTAAAGGTTCAACGACATTCACTTGACCAAACTTTTTGTTTAAATGTTCAGCAAACACACTTACCAATCGCTAATATTTGAGTAAACACTCCATTGAGAATGTTGACATTTCATTCCAGTTGCTGGTCTACTATTTTGTGTTTTTATCTGGCTTCCATGTAATGATAACTAATACCAAAATTACGATTGTTCAAAATATTCGACTAGTCCAATAAAATTTTGAATTAATAACAAAAAAAAAAAGACACAATACTGTGACTGGAACAACACACAAATAACCAGCACATAGAAGAGAGGAGCTTACGACGACGTTTCGGTCCGAGTTAGACCATTTACGAAGGTGGTAGTAGTAGTAGTAGTGGTATTAGTGAAGGGAAGGAAATAGTAGTGAGGAGGTAGTAAGAGTAGGAGGGGCCAGTCAAATACTAAGAAAGAGGAGCACTGCAAGGGAGTTGGTGCCCACAGAGGGAGCATGAACACAGAGGGAGGAAAAAACAAATAGATAAATAAATATATAAAGAAGGAACAAATACATAGGGCAGAAGAAAGACAACCCAAAGGAGAAAAAGGAAAGAGGAAAGGGGAAGAGGGAGAAGAAGAAAAAGGGAGGAATCAAGGTAGGTCACGAGTGTTCTGAAGTTTGGAGCATTTTACAATGTAGTGGGAGAGGAAGGCATCTACAGAGACGAAGCCAGGACTAAGATTCGTACAAGGAAAGTTGTGTATTAGGGAGGATTCAACCAGACGGTTGACTGCTAAGTTGGAA
>NC_069399.1:16189314-16246511 GCF_026875155.1 Cherax quadricarinatus | reverse complement strand
CTTTGGATTCTCCAAAGAGTAACATCCTAAAGAAGGGAAAGTAATGGTGATAATTACATCCGCAACTGGTAGGGATAACAGTTACATCATCCAGGATTGGAGGAAACATTTGCATCATTTCAAGAAGTTGGTAACAATTACATCACCCAGGGGCTTCGGTAATAGTTACATCGAGTGGTGCTCGAAACAGTTACATTATCCTGGGGTGTTAATGACAGTTACATGACCCTGGGGTGTTCATAGAAGTTACTTCCTCAGGAGAAGAGGTGGCGACAGTTGCATCACTGGGAGGTCGCAACAATTTCTTCTTTACAGACTGGCGACAACAGTTACATCGCTAACTGTGTGGTGGTTACACATACATTCTCACCCAATAAGAATGTATTAAACTGAGTGTGAGGAACGTTCATAAGAGTGCGGTAAAACAAATTCTTCCTCCTTGTAGTGTAGTAACAGTTCTCCTCCCTGGGTTAGTTACAAAGTATACCTTCTCCACTGTGGTGGTAACAGTCCGTCTATCCCTTCTCTAGATTTCCCCCAACGAAGTACATCCTAAAGAAGGGTCAAGTCAATCGTGATATAATTACATCCAGCAACTGGTAGGGTACACAGCTTACATCATCCAGGATTGGGAAACTTTGCATCATTTCAAGAAGTGGTAACAATTACAGTCTCCAGGTTGCTTCGGTAATAGTTACATCGATGGTGTCGGAAAAGTTACATTATCCTGGGGGTGTTATGACAGTTAATGACCTGGGGTTCATAGGTTACTTCCACATGGAGAAGGAGGTGGCGACATTGCCATCACTGGAGATGAGGTCGCAACATTATCTTCTTTACTAGGATGGCGACAACACTGTACATCGCTAATGTGGGATGGTTACCACATACATCTATTCCATTAAAGAATGTATTAAACCGATGTGGGGAAAATTCAATATAGGTAGAACGAACGGGAGTATTAGTAACAATAGTTCCATTGCCGGCTACTTGTTAAGGTAGAGTAAGTCAAGCTCCCGCTATTCCCCCTTTTTTTCCCCTCCCCGAAAGTGATAGTTTCATTGCCGGCTACTTGTTAAGGTAGGGTCAGTCTAGCTCCCGCTATCCCTTCCCCTCCTTCTTCCCCCCAACCCCGAAAGGTGACATGTGGGGCTCCAGTCCAAACAGTAATCACTAGACTAACAGCTCCCAGCACTACTGTAAGTACATGCCTGCCTTGTATTCTAGTAGATTTATTGGTTGAAAGCTTCACTTTTGACCAATAATAACTTAGTCCTTTCAGTCTTGCTCTAGGTTGACTGTTGTAATAATTACCACATCTTTTAGGTATTGTACTTATCAGGGAGAGTGATTTCTTAAGCAGTGGGTAACCTGTCTATCTTTCCAGCTTGGATGACAGAGAGGGTCACCTGCCAATCAACGAGCAGAACTGATGGAGATGGACTAACATCCTGAGACTTCCCCTTTTTGGATTTAATTACCTGTGCACCTGTATGAAATTGCAGGATGTAACCCCTCATCATTGCAGTGGTAAAGAACCTGCTTTCCTATCATCGGGATATAATACTCAAGGCTATACTGTGAAGAACGAACCGGTGGGTTGTAACCAACACCTGTGACCCCCCCCCCCCCATCATCGGCAACGGCTACGATTTCAACAACGCAGTGTCACCAACACCAGACACCCAAGTTTTAAATTAGCGTTGAGTTCAATTATCATTTATATTTTTCATTTTTCATTTTCTTTAATGTAGGTTTAATTTTTCATATTTAAGTGTTTTATATTTTCTATATAATAAAGTGTTTATGTTTGTCTGTTATTATTTCTTTTTCTATTCACTAATTTTCCTGAGGAGAAGCCAGCCTTGGTAATACTGTCTGAAGTTGTTACAGGGCTGAGTAAGCCTTCACAAGTGGCGATCTTGCCAGGATACGCTCTACTGAATCAAGATTCAACTCCATCTCGAATCTACCATTGGAACATCAACGCCGAATACCACAGACGGTTACCACCAGCCATGAATAATCATTCTCTATGGTAGGACTACAGTACAGGTATTTAAAAGATTTGGTGATTGTTAGTCTCAATTTATTGTAAGTCAAGTCAAGGCAAATAGTTAAATTCTGCCATCTATTTTTGTGTGAGCTTGAAACCTTTGGAGGATTAGACTTAGGGACCCGAATTTTCCAGTGATAATTTGTTTCATTGAGCTCTTTATTATACCAAGGGAACTGGGCATAGGTCACTCTTGATTTGTTGGTGAGAAGATTGGATGGTCAAGTGACCCCATTCTACTTACTGTTTACTCGGAGCCGGCATAGAACCCTTTGTTTTTAATTAATACATATTATTTAATTTAAAAATAGGGATCGAGCCCTCTGGTTTATTACAGTTTTAGCAGAGCAGGAAAATTTAATCCTCCGTTTTTTTTAATACCCGTTTCTTTTCCCCTGATTGTTTAGTTATTCTTGTAAGTAGGGGTTTTAATACCAGTTTTGGATAATTTGGTGGAAGTAAGTTAGGAATAAAGGGAAAAATCTAAAATCTTTTCATTAGTGCAAAAGATCCGGAAAAGACTTAAAAAGAGAGAGAATTGAGAAAAAAAGGGACAGTTAAAAAAAGAAAAAAAGAAAAAAAAAGGAGAGAAAAAAAGAATAAAAAGAGAAAAAAGAAAAGGAGAGAGAAATCAAAAATAGAACACAAAAAAGGGGGAGAAGAAATGGAAGAAACCAAAAAAAGACAGTTAAGAAAGAGAGAAAAAGGAAAAAAAAGGACGTGAAAAGACTTGATCGGAGGAAAGGAGCTAGAGTACGTGAAAAACAATTTTAAATTAAGAAACTTAAAGGAAAAGACAAAGGATAGAGAAGTTAAAGGAAAAAAAGCTAGAGAACGTGACAAAAAAGCTAGAGAACTTGATTTTAATAGAGAGGGGAAAAGGGGATCGCGAGCTAAAAAAACCTTTCCCCCTTGAATTAGGGGAATAGAAAGTTAATCTTACACAACAACAATTAGGGGGAAGGAGTAATTAAAACTTTCATGCAGCTAGTGCACATATTCAAAAACCCCTTAAAAATTTTACCCCCCCTTCAAAGGGGGGGAAGGGACATAATTTCATACATTATCAGGTTTAAAAATTTCCGCTCCTCTGGGAAGGGCCCCTGCTGACCCCTGGGCTACCGGGTTTTTAGGAATTTTTTTTTCCCGGGTTTTGCAGCTTTGAATTTCAAATGCAACTTTGTCGCAGGACTTTTATATGTAATTATAACCTACTGAAGAAGGAAAAACCTTAAAGCATCCCAAAAAAAAACCAAAATTTCCCTTAAAAGGGAAAAGATTTCGGTATGCCCCTTACACCCGGGGCCAGAAACTTTCAGCATTTAAACAGGTAACACTCTTTTGTTCGAATTTTGGTTTAGAGCGTTCGGGAATTATCACATTTAAATAATCTTTTAGAGACTTCAGGGTTGCTGACCATTTTCCCTGAAAAGCTCTTCCTCACCGGGTACGAACTTTTCTTTTAGAGAAATAACCTGATTAAACTGAGGAAGTTGATGAGGCTCTGACCTTTATGTGAGGCTCACAATTCCTATAAAAAACCCTAAAAGGATCGCCCCCCTAAGGGCGGGGGTTTAAACAGCCCTTAAGAAATAAAGCCTCTAGGGGAAATTTTTAAATGACTTCTTTTTTTTCCTGTTTTTCATTTGTGGGGGGTTGTTAAGGGACATAAAAGTCCAGATTGCCTTTCAAAAAGGGCCCCCAAAAAAAGTTGGAAAAATGTTTTAAAAAACTGAAAAGCCCAAAGGGCCCCTTTGTTCAGGAACATTTAAATGGACTTAATTTTATCTACCTTTTTTTACGAGCGGGGATGCACTTTTTATAGCCCATTTCTAAATAAGCTTTTCCCCAAAACCCTTAAAAAAACTATTCCTCTGCTAAAATTTCAGACTTTTTGGGGCCCCGGTACGGCCCACTTTTCCACCATCCGTTGTTACATTAGGTCAAAAGGGGTTTAAAAGGTTGGTCTGAAGCCTACTAGCTCCCATACTTCTTGCTCCGTACTAATGGGGTAAGGGAAAAAGGGTCCCAAATTTTTTCCTTTTGGGAGGGGGGACCTTTCATCCCCAAAAAAGGTGGACATAAGTTTTTTTCAAAAATCCTTTTTCCCCCGTAGAGCCCAGAGAACCCCCTCGAAATTTTCAGATGAGCCCAATGCCCTCTTTGAGATTCAGGGTGGGATTAAAAACCAGTGATGCTACTCTGGGAAAGCGAGGTAGTAGGATCCCCGGGTTTTTCCATTTGTTGATAAAAAAGTAAAAGATTTAAACCCCGAAAACCAAAATTTGTCTTACTAGGGCTCAAACCAAACCCCGGGCTTCTCCTATATCCATCCTTTGATTTTCCCAAATTTTAAAGGGCCTTTAGATATATCGAAGGATTTCTTTGTCAATTCACAAGTAAATTCCCTTCTCTTCAAATTGCCATAATGCCCCCTAAACAAAATCAAGGAAAACCCCAAAGGAGAAATTTTCATATAAATTTAAAATTTTAAAAAGATTCTTGTAAAAAGTCGTTTTAAAAAATAAATTCAGATGAGATAGACTATTTCCATTTAGTTTTTCCAAGTCAATGCAGAGAGACGGTTTTTTAAAAATTAAGCTCAGACCTGCCAGGGGCCCGGGACTTTTTCTCGCATCTTTTTTAAAAACCTTAAAAAAAAATTTGGGGGAAACCTATTTTTGGCCAAAAATGTCCCACATATCACTCCTATTGTGGGATCGTGTAAAGTTTCCAACTGTCTTCCCCCCTGGGTTTCCCCAGGCGAGTACCTATGGTCAAAATGCCAGTCTTTAAAGGTACCTTTTTAAAGAGTAGCTATTGATATCGTTTGGGCCTTTATCTCCCCCTGTCCCTCTGGGGGACCCTAGATAATGTTAAAAATTAGTTGATTAAAGCTTCGAGTTTCCCTAAGCCATACCCCTTTAAAAACCATAACTTTTTAAGAGGTGGGGGTGAAGCCCTTTTGTCCATCTTCTCCAATGGGCCCTCCCCAGAGAAATTTTGTCTGACCGTGGGAACCCCAATTCACAACTGGCTTTTAAGCAACACTTCACCCCAAATTCTGGGAAATGAAGCCTCTCTTCACCCACCCATTCCCCCCCCAGCTGTAATGGGGGAAGGGGCGCCCCATTTTGATTCCTTCCCCTTTTGGGGGGAAAATTTTTTCTCCCTTAAACCTAAAAGGAAAATGGCATCGTTACCTAACCCCCCGTTCTTTTTTTTGCCATGGGGGAAGTTCCCCCGTGACTCCCTTTTGGGGTTTTTTACCTTTTGGGAAATTCTCTATGGTGACAGGCCAGAGGCCCCTTGTCCATCCCTTAATGACTTATGGGGCTAATGGGGGAGATGAGTGCTGAGGTTCGTTCTTCTTAAACCCTTTCTCCTTTTTACCTTTGAACCAAAAATTTGGGGGGACCCCTGACCCTAGTTTCGAAAAACCTAAGCTTGTCAATGGACCAGTAAAAAAAACCTTTTTTTATTCCCCAAAAAACCAGAGGGGAAGTTTTAAAGTAGGAGATGAAGTTCTTTATTTTTTCCTAATTTAATAAAATAAATTAAATTTGTGGGATGGAAAGGTCCATATAAGTAATTTAAAAAAAAGTGGGGGAAATTGAAATAAACCCATAGAAGGGCAAGGGGGAAACCCAAAAATTTTAAACCCTTCAAAAATCCCTTTAAAAAATATTACCGGAAAAAAATTCGGTTTTTAAATGCCTTAATAACTTTGACTTAGTTTTTCCACACGAACTTGATACGAAAACTGAAGAAGTAAGGTTGGGGGGGGGGGAAGGCACCTCTAACCCTTTGACTATGATGAAGAACTTTCATGATTTTGGTTTACTCTTGACCACTCGGGGGCAACCAACATTAAAATTAATGGGAAACTTTGGAGACCATAAAAGCCCTGAACTACTTCAATGTGTAAGTAACTTTTCAGACGCTTTACGATATTCCCCGGTTTTTTAAACCCCCACGGGAGTCCATAAGAAATTTACCCCTTTGTGACCGACAATCCTATCAAACGAAAAAAAATACCCAGTTCCAGTTCACCTTAGGGATGCATTTTTCCGGAGATAGGGCAAATTATTAAAACAAAGATCATTGAATCTTCAGTATCTTCTTTTTGTTCACCAGTAGTCATGGTTAAAAAAGGGAAAGGGTAATTTCTTTAGATTTTCTATTGACTTCAGGGGGCCCTTTAAGCTATAACTCGGTGGGATGCCCGAGCCTTTTGCCCCTTTAAAAGATAGCGACTACAAAAAATTTTAAAGATTTCTTCCTTTTTTTCAGAGGGTTGATATTTCGCAGGGTATATCAAGGAATGTTTGATCCTTCTTTTAAGCAGTAAAACCGCTTTTTCCCAACACCAAGGAAATGAAGCAATATAGAACTATGCCCCTTTGGTTTGGTAACTGCCTGTGTTACCTACGTGAGGAATTTATGAGAAAGGTCTTTGGTAAAAGTGCCAAAAAGTTTTAGTTTTTTTGATTAAAATTTACGTAATTTTACATCCACGTGGGGCGAACATATCCAAACTTAACATCAGTTTTTTCGTAGGTTTCGCTCACAGGGCCCTCACTGCCAAGCCGAAGAAAAGCTTTTCCCTTGGGGATAACAAGATTTTATATCTTGGACTGATACTTTCTAAAACTCTCTGCAGCCTCTCCCCAGTAAGATCAAACTTTAATTTGAATTTTAAAAATTTCCCCCAAAAACCCAAAAAGGCCCCATTGGGAGCTTTCTTGGGTTTTGGAAATTTTTTGCATGGTTTTTTTGGCCCAACCTTACTGATTTACAGGCAAACTTATCCGGCTTCCTTTAAAAAGTTGTGAAGGAAAAACTTGAACTTTCCCGACGTAGCTCGGGAAAAGTTTAATGAGATTAAAAGTAACTTTTTTGAAAAAACCCTTTTACTTAAGATTCCAGATATTAATAAAACCAATTTTGGGTTTTAAAAAAATGATGCCTCCAAATTTCTGGGGTGAGGTGCGGGTGCTTTCTTTCAATACCATGATGGTACTCCCTTCCCCCCCCCGGGGGATGCCCTTCCCCAAGCCGGAAACCCTTCCCCCGAAAAAAAACGAGATACTCCCCCTAGAAAAAGGGAAGTTTTTGGGCCCCTTGTGTGGGGTATCTCCAAATTTAAAATTTTTTTTGCTGGGAAAATAATTCTTTTTGAAACGGACCACAACCTTTGATAACCTAAATTTTTAAGGGGAAACCAACATCCCCTTTGGGGTGGACATTTGGCACTCCAGGCTTTTAATTTCCATATTTGGTACATCAAGGGTTCACCCATTATTCTCTGATGGTTAACGTGACATCATAAAAATTTTTTTCCTTACAGACTTCCAATGTTAGAACTTTTTCCCGCCTATTCTTCTTATACTCCTTGATATAAGTCTTGGGTAGGGGGGAGTGTAAGAAAGTTCAATAGATAAAAATAGCGAGGGAGTATTAGTAACAATATTTTTATTTCCAGCTACTTGTTAAGGGAGGGTAAGTCAAGCTCCCACTATTCCCACCTTTTTTTCCCCTCCCCGAAAGTGAAGTTTCATTGCCGCTACTTGTTAAGGTGGGTCATCTACTCCCGCTAAACCCTTCCCCTCCCTTTTTCCCAACCCCCCCCCCCCCCCCCCCCAAAGGGACATGGGGGCTCCGGCCCAAACAGTAATCACTAACCACAGCTCCCAGCACTGCGAAGTACTCCTGCCTTGTATTTAGTGGATTTATTTGTTTTAAAGCTTCACTTTTGACCAATAATAAACTTAGTCCTTTTTTCTTGCTCTAGGTTTTACTGTTTTAATAATCACCCATCTTTTAGGGATTGTAATATAGGAGAGTGATTTCTTTAAACATGGGTAACCTTCTATTTTCCGCTTTGGGTGACGAGAGGGTCCCTGCCCCAAACAAAGAGCAGAACGATGGAGATGGACTAACATCCGAGACTTCCCCTTTTGGATTTAATTACCGTGCACCCGTATAAAAAGCAGGACGTAACCCCTCATCTTGCAAGGGGGGTAAAGAACCCGCTTCCTACACGGGATATAATACCAAGGGGTAACTGTAAGAACGAACCGGGGGGTGTAACCAACCCCTGCGAATTCCCCCCCCTCATCAGCAACGGCAAAGTTTCAACAACACAGTGTCACCCCCACCAGACACCCAAGTTTTAAAATTTGCGTTGAATTCAAAAATTTTCATTTATATTTTTTATTTTTCATTTTTTTTAATGTAGGATTAACTTTCATTTTTGTGTTTTATTTTTCTATATAATAAAGGTTTATTTTGTCTGTTTTTTTTTTCTTTTTTTTTCCTAATTTTCCTGAGGAGGACCCAAGCCTTGGTAAAAATGTCTGAAGTTGTTAAAAAGGGCTGAGTAAGGCCTTCACACTGAATGAGAATGAAAGGGCAGTAGCAATTCCCACACATGGGTCAAATTATTTAGTGTTTAAAAATGTATGTCATACAACATGCGTTGCTGATGGAGAGAGTACAGTAGTGTACTTTAAAGAGAGGGAGGGTGCCATTGTTTTAGTTTTTCGAGGGAAATTTCAAAAGTTTTCTGATGAAAATGTGACAGAATGGTTTTAAAAAATGATAATTTTTGGGGTGGTAGTACAAAATTGGGTTTTAAAAAGCTAATTTATGATTATTAGGTAAAAAAAAAATTTAAATGTAAGTATGGGAGATTATGATGATAGCCCTTTAAGGGGTGGTGTCGGGGGGTTTTAGAATTTAAAATGGGTTTTTGTGGAAAAGTTTTTTTGTGTTATTTGAGGGTGTGTGGGGAAAATTTTGTTAAGGGGAAGGGTTTATATAAAAGACCTGATATTTTTTTTAGAGTCCCCATGACCCGGGGGGAAAACCCCGACGTCTTTCCCTTACTTTACGAGTTTTGCTGTCTCTTTTTAAAGTTATTTATAGCGGGCCCCCTTTTTACTTTTTCCTCCAGGGAACCACACTATCATTGTATTACTCTGTCAGTACCGTCATTAAAACATTTCCTTTAAAAAATTGCTTTTTATTCTAATGATGTTCTAAACAAGCTTAATTTTTTCGATCCTATAAAAGGGCCCAAAATACTATACATTATTGATAAAATTTTCCACCCAAAATTTATCAATGTTTCGCTAAAAGCATAAATTTAAATTTTGATAATATGGTCCAACCCCCCATTTTCTGGCCAATGACATTACACCGTGGTACTAAATTCATACATGTCATTGATTTTGCTTGGTTGGCTCTAGTTTTTGACAAATTGGTATACCATTTAAAAATATAAAAGATGTGGAAAAATATATGGATCAGGCGGGGCTATCCCACAAATCACATTGAAATTATTTATTAGATGGTGCAAAAGTCAAATTACGTAATACGTATTAGCACTTCATTTTATATAATAACAGATTAACATAGTAAGATCATACATATTCCACTAATTACTGCATATGAAATCGTTGTATGTATGATTTTGTTCTAAGCTGGTCTTCAGTATAGTCCCGTTGGAGGCTCCAGCAATAGTCTGCCATTATGTGTGTGTACCATCTGCATTGATACCTTTCCTCCATCATCCCTTTTAAAACTAGATGGAGCCTCTCCTCTTATTCCTCACCGACCTCTCCAAGATTATGTGGAAAATCTGTCTAGGTGGTTATTGATGAAGTGTGCGTTTAAGCTCCTGTTAGTACCTAAATTCTTAAAGCTTGTCAACATGTTTTGCACCAGTTCTTCATAATTGTCTGCTTTGTGATTACCCAGATGTTCTTGATAATTGACACATAATTGCACCATGCAGAAGCTTCAACACTGTACATTTTGTGATAATAGAATTCTTGATAAGTTTTCGCATTAAAAGACCATTAAAGATTCTAACTTTCAGTTTTTCCATACTTAGTCCAGGGAACGATCTACAAATCTATTTGTAGGAATTGCCATCTTTGCTCAAGGCCTTAACGAACTGCTTCATTAGCCTTAACTTAATGTGTAGTGATGGCAGAATAATGTAATGTCTGTCAGCAAATGGCTCATTAATTATGTTTGCTGCCGCTACAGTCATGTTTTCTTTTGTCATGTCATTCTTATCCAATGATCTGCTTTCGCCTTACTGTCCCACAAACAGATGAAACAAGGGTACTTTGTATATCCTCTCTGTTGAGCAAGTAAGCTGTTTATCATCTTCAGCTCAACACAAACAAACATCGTGTGCTCATGACAGCAAAGTTTCTGTAAGACAAATTTTATATTTTCGTATTTAAGTTTTGTTAAGTGAGCAATTGGAAGTGATGAATATTGGTTACCATTGTACAATAAGACACATTTCAAATTTTTAATGAGGCTATTTATAAACAGCCACCAAATCTCCTAGTCGATATTCGAGTCCCGTTCGAAGAAGTCCAGGGATGTTATTACAGTACAGTAGTTCTTTATCTTTGCTGAAGTAAGGAAATAGTTCAACCTCTCTTGTCCGATGAGCTCTTATTTGATCTTCTTGTTATAGACAGTTTTTTTCTAGTCAGGATGTTAAAAGTTCAGACTGAGATTACGTATCAGATCACTGAGGTCTTCGGAGAATTCCTGGAGTGTTGAAATGCTTACTTCGTTTTCACTTCCACTGCTAGCACATGTGTTACATCCTAAACCCTGAGTTTCTTCAGATTTGACAACGGAAGGTCAGGCAGTGTTGTAAACACTGGTATGGAAACATCTTCGCTGTATGGCACAGGTTTCCTTTCTGACTTTAAATCAGGATATTCCCACCTGACTTTCTTGTATGGAGTGAAACCTTTCACATTTACCATACAGAAAAAATAATGGCTTTGGTGATTTTTAGGCTCTCTCCACACCATGGGTACACTGAAACTTAAACTTTTCCTTTGTCTATTTTTCGTATGTGTATGTGTATGTGTGTGTGTGTGTGTGTGTGTGTGTGTGTGTGTGTGTGTGTGTGTGTTGTGTGGTGTGTGTGTGTGTGTGTGCGTGTGTATGTGTGTGTGTGTGTGTGCAATAAGATCACAGTAAACAGGTGATATCAGAATATGCAAAAGCAACCACTGTGAAAGGATAGTTCCTTGATAATGTGAGAAGTCACGAAAGCGCTTGGAATTTCACTCTCCTTTCACAGTGGTTGTTTTGCATACATACATATATATATATATATATATATTATATATATATATATATATATATATATATATATATAAATATATATTATATATATATATATATATATATATATATATATATATATATATATATATATGGATGGGATCCACCTCTGGTGTAAATTGTGGACCCATAGCCTCGGAGAAGTGGATAAAAAGGCTTCAAGGAAGAATATTTGGATTTCTTCCCTGAAGCCGTTTGAATATCCCACTTCCCCTACCACCCCATCTTTTTCATATTTTTTTTACCAATAGGAATATTTATTACATAATATGGTACAAAACCCACGGGGATGGAAATCTTTATTTAAAGTATTTTCAATTCCAGTGGTCTCGGGGCTAGCAATGTTGCAAAAGAGAACTAAAGGGGGGAGAAAATTTAAAAGGTAGCATATGCTTTTGTAATGGTAAAACGGGGGCTAGGGGTTTTCCTGGAGCGGTGTTGGGACATATCAACAGGTTGGATAATTATGCAGGGTAAGGGAAAAACCCCAAAATTTTGCCTATGCGGTGGACAGTAGGGAAGGGTTTGGAGAAAAAAGACGTTTGATAAGAAAGGTCAGCTATCAAATTTAATTAAGTCTAAGGGGGGGGTTCCCGAAAATTGTGAAACTTGCCAAAAGGGGGGAAAGTGGGCAAAAAAGGTTTCTAGGGAAATTTGGGTGTAAATTGCTGGCAAACCCGAAACGAAAGGGAAACTTAAATCCCATTAAATTGACAATTTCGACTTTTTTTAATAAAAAACCGAAATGAGGCAAGGGAGGGGGTAAACCTTACTGGGGCGGGGGAAGTACATTTGCAAACTCATTAAAGGGGGCCAAATTATGAAACCCCAAAGGTTTTTTAAAATGATAAAGATAGAGGTATGGGTGTGTGGGGGAAAAAGGGGGGCCATTTAAACAAAAAGGGATAAAAAACGTAAATGTAAAAAAGACTTTCATAAAGAAGTTATAAATAAAGAAAAGAGTTTAAGGTCAGCAAACGGGGGGGAAACAGCAGAGGGCAGCAAGGGACAAACCCCCTTAAAGGGTTTACTATACTAAAAAGCGGAGTGTTTTAAAATAAATAATAAGCAAAGTTTTAGTTCCCAAGTGCGGGGAAACATGATATTTTTTGCAAATAAAAAAAAGGCCCAGGCTCAACCTGAAGGAAAGAGAGATGCCTTCTAAAATGTCACATAAAAGGCTATAAATTTTTCCAAACATGACGGGGTAAAACGGGAAAGGGGGGGAGTAGCGATGTATGTCAAAAACCCCTTTAAATTTGTTGGTTAGACAAGTTTTATAAAATTAGAAAGGGGCACCCACAAAAATTTTTTGGGTTACAGTTTTTTAAAGGGCCGGGGAAAAAACTAATTTTGGGGGGGTTTTTAAACGGGGCCCCAAATTTTGTGGGAGTGCATTAAAAAATTTCCCAAAGGGAACAAAATTTCCCGAAAGGGCATCTCCTTTACAAAAAATGTTTTTGTTTTAATGGGATTTCAACTATAGAAACTGCTGGAGCAATCTGACAGGAAATTTAGAGTCAGGGATTTTCTTGATACGTTCATGATTTTTTTTTTAAAACATTTTGGGGACACCCCCAAAACAAGGGGAACAAACCTGCTTATTTGGGGTTTTCCCAGAAGGGGAAACTTTAAAATTAATAAGTTTTGGGTAAAATGATGATTTGGGGGAAATTTAAAATACCATAAATTTTTAAAAAATTTAAAACCCCGGGAATTCTTTTAAAAAATTAATAAAGTCTTGCCCTTTGATTTCCCCCGTTTGGGCTGATTTCATGGACTGAAAAAATTATTGGGGGGGCCGAACGGGAAATTTGCCCTGCCAAAGGGCCCAGGTAGGGGGTTTGATAAAATCCCGTTTAGACCTTTTTCCCCAGGGCATATTTTCAAAGTGCTCAGAAAATTTTTATGCCAAAATAAGGAAATTAGATCAAAATAAAATGATCAAAATGGGGTGAACCCAAAAGGTTTAAAAAACACCTAAATTGGGCTAAAAGAGGTTAAAATAGGCAAATTCCCAAAAAAGGAGAGGGGGAACTAAGAAATCCAAAATATTTTTGTTAAAAAATAAAATAAAAAAATGAAAATTAAAAAAAAAAAAAGAAAATTATGGTTTTTAAAATGCAAGAGAAACGAAAAAACTAAACCCAAAAAAAATTTTTTAGGGTACAGAAGTAAGGAAAGGACCAAAAAAAAGGCCCCCTCCAAAAGTTCCACGGGTCAGCTCAGGGCAGGGAAAGAAATGTGAAGAATTTTTTAACACATATTCCCTCATTTTTTAAAAGGGGAAGACACTAGCGATATCCGAAAATAAATTATTAGAACAGACGATAATAAACTATGCACAATTGGGGGCCAATGACATTCCTTTGCAAAAAATAAATTAAACCAACAAACCCCGGGCCCTGATAAACTGTACGCAAGGGTTTCTAAGGAATTAAAAGAACTTACAAACATTTGACTAATTTTTTCCCAAATATCACTACAAACTGGCATGGTCCCAGATAAGGAAAATGGCAAATGTGTACCTATTTTCAAAGCAGGACAGGTCCTTAGCTTCGAACTAAGACCAAAAACCATCCTCAAAGGGGGAAAATTTAGGAAATCAATAATTGCCGAGGGAGTTCGTAGCCCCTTTGAAAAGCAAAATTTAATCAACGAATCTCACGGGGTTTTTAAAAAGGGGGCGTTCCTGCCTACAAATTAAACTTTTTCATAAGGATTTGGGGAGGTAATCATATAATGAATATATATTGTGTATAGGGACTTTCAGAAAGGTTTTGAAAAGGGCCCCAAATCAGAGCTTTTGAGGAAAATTAAGGCACATGGAAAGGAGGAGTTTTTTTCCTGGGTAGATGATGGTTAGCAAATAGGGAGCAGAGAGTTTGCATAAATGGGGAAATCAGAGTGGGGAACGTCACGGGGGTGTTCCACAGGGGGCAAATTTGGCCCCCCCCTTTTTTCACAATCACATAAATGACAAAGAGGGGGATAAGAGCGACATAAGCAGTTTTCCGATGACACCAAATAGGGGCCCTCGAATTTATTTTGAAAGGGCATTAGAGCCCCCCAAGAGGATTGAATAACTGAAGTGGTCGGGAAATGGCAGATGCGGTTTAAATAGACAAATGCAAAGTCTAAAGTTGGGCAGGGCAAAAACCCTCCACATAAAACAAATAAGTAATCTTAATTTTCTGATTGAAAAAAATTAAGGTTTTTGGAACAGTAATCTGAAACCATGACAACAGTGCATAAGTGCTCGCAATAAAGCTAACAGAATCCTTGGCTTGATATCAAGAAGCATAAATAATAGGAGTCCTCAGGTTGTCCTTCAACTCAATATATCCTTGGTTAGGCCTCATTTAGATTATGCTGCACAGTTTTGGTCACCGTATTACAGAATGGATATAAATGCTCTGGAAAGCGTACAAAGGAGGATGACAAAGTTGATCCCATATATCAGAAGTCTTCAATATGAGGATAGACTGAGGACCATGAATCTGCACTCTTTAGAAAGGTGTAGAATTAGGGGAATATGATTGAGGTGTATAAATGGAAGACAAGAATAAATAAAGGGAATGTAAATAGCGTACTGAAAATATCTAGCTAAGACAGGACTCACAGCAATGGTTTTAAGTTGGAAAAATTCAGATTCAGGAAGGATATAGGAAAGCACTGGTTTGGTAATAGATTTGTGGATGAGTGGAACAAACTCCCAAGTAAAGTTATAGAGGCTGAAACGTTGTGTAGTTCTAAAAATAGGTTAGATAAATGCATGAGTGGGTGTGAGATGGACCTGATTAGCTTGTGCTACTGGGTCAGTTGCAGTGTTCCTTCCTTAAGTGAATGTGACCTGACCTGACTAGGTTGGGTGCATTGGCTTAAGCCGGTAGGAGACTTGGACCTACCTCGCATGGGCCAGTAGGTCTGTTGCAGTGTTCCTTTTTTCTTATATTCTTATGTTCTTATGTATGTGTCACCGGCCAAAGTTACCCTTAGAATGTGGTCGGTGCCAATCCCACTCTATCACCATCCCTCTACTCCTCATATGGGGTAGGAAGGTTTTTGAGATTTCAAGAATGAAATTATAAGGTATAATAGCCAGCCCCAAGCTTTTTCTAGTCGTTTATAACAGGTCATGTGGTTTGAGAAAATTCATTTCTCGTTGGATACTATACACATGGATTGCTATTATTCTGTGTAACGTTTTCAAATAATAAAAGTAAGGAATAGAATGTACTCTTTGTCTGTTTAAATGTTCTAGGGTACTCGAATGTTCTATCGAGGTACTGAGAAGTATCTCTTCCTAAATACTGTCTCCTGTTCTTCTCAGTGCCAGTTAATATCCTTGGCTTGGGAATCTTCTATGCCTTTCCGATAATATTTCTGTGTCGTAAATTTCTAGTTTCTACTAATACCCTTTAACCTCTCCTTATGTTATCTCCTAATGATACACTAACAGCTAAACGCATTATATAACCATTCATAATTGATGACACAATGAGAAGTGTGAAAGTAAGTTAAATATTTCCAACCCCCCGTGGTATGTCTTTCATAGTTAAGATCGCCCGTCTGCGATTTTTCATATTTATATATATATATATATTATATATATATAAATATATATATATATTATATATATATATATATATATATATATATACATATATATGTATGTAATATATATATATATATACATATAATATATATATATATATATATATAATATATATTATTATATTATAATATATATATATATATATATATATATATATATTTATATATATATATATATAATATATATATATATATATATATATATAATATATATATATATATATATATATAATATATATATATATATATATATATAATATATATGTATATATATGTCGTGCCGAATAGGCAGAACTTGCGATCTTGGCTTAAATAGCAACGCTCATCTTGCCATATAGGACAAGCGGAAATTTGTGTATGCAATAATTTCGCCACAATCATTCTGAACCTAACGAAAAAAATATATTTGATTGTCTTTGTTTAGTACTAAATTATTGTAAACAAATCTAAGATATATTTAGTTGGGTTAAGCTAAAATAAATTGTGCTTGTTATAATAAGGTTAGGTAAGTTTTCTAAGTTCCTTTTGGTGCAAAATTGTATTTTTTACATTAACATCAATTAAAAAAATATATTCTGTAACCCAAAAGTTTTCATGGAATAACTGTTCTCACAGCCCTCAAATATCTGTTTCTCACAGCCCTCAAATATCTTTTCTCACAGCCCTCAAATATCTGTTCTCACAGCCCTCAAATATCTGTTCTCACAGCCCTCAAATATCTGTTCTCACAGCCCTCAAATATCTTTTCTCACAGCCCTCAAATATATGTTCTCACAGCCCTCAAATATCTTTTCTCACAGCCCTCAAATATCTGTTCTCACAGCCCTCAAATATCTTTTCTCACAGCCCTCAAATATCTGTTCTCACAGCCCTCAAATATCTGTTTTCACAGCCCTCAAATATATGTTCTCACAGCCGTCAAATATCTGTTCTCACAGCCCTCAAATATATGTTCTCACAGCCCTCAAATATCTGTTCTCACAGCCGTCAAATCCATTTAGTCCATGAACAAAGGACACATCATAATGAAGGAAAATAAATGAATTAGCAGGGGAATAGATATTGACTCGAACTGTGGTTCTGGCATGTAGCAAGGCCAGTGCTCTACCAGTAAGCCATGAACTTTATAATTGTAAGATTTTACAGATATCGCGTCTGTGATTAGTCTGTGTAAGGGGCAACAAATTATCATTAAACATTCAGTGTCATGGACCGGTCCGCGGGGGAGTTGACCCCCGGACCTGTTAGATACCCTTCAGAGATATGTAATCCCTAAGTTCACGATAAACCATAATGACAGGTTGTCAATGAATAAACAGTAGCAGCACTTTTGATATTTGTCTGTGAAAGAATCACCAACAAAGACCATACTGTTTCTTCCCACAGTGACATAAGCTTTCAAAATACATCTATTTTCATGCCCCTCGAGGATGTCGAGCACAAACTCAGCATAAATTATTATGAGTAATTGTCACTGAATAAGCAGGCGACAGTGTGGGACTCGAAGCGTGGCTCTGGCAAATAGCAGGCACAACCCTGTACAACAGAGCTAAGAAGTATACAATAGGAAAAAATCTGACAGATAGCACTTCTGTTACTTGTCTGAATAAGTTGCATGAATTGTGACTATTTCCGCTTCCAACTGCCACTGAAATTTTCGTCTATTCTCATTCCTATCAAATCATATAGTCCGTAAACTCACGACAAGTCGTAATGAACAACTGTCAAGGAATGAAAAGAAGAAATGATGGAGTCGAACTATGGTGCAGGAATATAGCAAGCCCAGTGCTGTAGCAATGAGCCACGAAGCTTACAAAAGGAAGATCTTACAGAAAATTTTCAGTGACCTCTCTGTATTAGCGGCTCCAAATCTGACCGAGCTGACTCTTCCCCCAGCCCAAAAAGCATTCACGGTTTATCGATTCACATACCCCTCAAAACCATACGTCCGCAAACTCACGATGAGTTTTAAATAACGACTGTTAGTGAATAAACATAAGAATGAACTGGCTCTCAAAACATGGAACTAACAAGTAGCAGGCCCAGTGCTGTACAGGTTAAATGAAGTACAACTGAGCCTATTATCTAACGACTGGATAGCCTTAGAGACTGCTTCTGTGACTTGAATGTATCAATAGCACCAAAAGTAACTATTTTCTCTTCCCACAGCCCTAGAAGCTTTCATCGCCCGTCTATTTTCATACCCCTCGAAGCCCTAAATCATAATCACACAGTTCGATACAATGAACAACTATCACTAAGTACACGGATGGTGACCCAAACTGTATTTCTCCGTATAGCACTTCCAACTCAGAAACACTGAACTTTGAAACTTACAATAGGAAATCTTTTAAAGACTGCATTTCTGTGGTTTGTCTGTACCAGCGGCACCAAGTGTGACCATAATTTTTCTTCACACAATTCCCAAAGCTTTCATGGTAATCCTATTTTGATATCCCTCAAGGCCATATAGCCCATAAACTCATAACAAGTCCTAATGATTTGTGATTAAACAGAAGAAATGGAACGAGCTTGAACCTTGATCTGGGCATGTAGCAGACCTAACACTGTACCTGTGACCCACGAAGCTTGCAAAAGAAAAGAATTTACAGATAATATTTCTTTGACTTCTGTGAATCGGTAGTACCATCTGTGAACCTACTATCCTTACCCACACTAACGGAAACTTCCCACAACTTGTCATAACCCCCAGTTAAAGTTATTTAGCTCATAAACTCACTATAAGCCGTCGAAAACAACTTTCATGGAATAATCGTTAAACTCACAGTAAGTTTTGATGAATGACTTTTACTGGAAAAAAAAGAAGAATGTACATATTTTCTAATACAGCAGCTAAAATGTCAGTAATACATAAACATTACACGTCAAATGGATGTAAGAAAAGCTACATCCCCACTCATTCTTTAAAGTGTATGTACTGTATCGTCCACCTCCAGGATTCAAGTCTGGTGCGAAAGTGTTCATACACAAAAGCTTACATTTATATAAGTATATATTATTGTAACCACGAACGAGTGGTATTGATCAATAACAACACTGTACAAGCCAAGGACTCGAACCCATGTGGATTAGGGCGTCATGTGTTTTCGCCCACCATGAGGCAGGCCAAAGCAGCATGAGTTCGAGTCTTTGGCTAGTGCAGTGTTGTTATTGATAAGTATACATGTATATATATCTGTATGTTCACTTTTGTATCGGATTCTCTGAATCCATTCATAAATGTTACCTTACACTCCATTCTTTGCAAAGTATATTCACATCACTCATTGTTATCTAACTTGACATATTCACAACCTACATTCTCTTCCTTGCTGTAGCGTTTCACATTCTTGCCTCTCACCTAATTAAATGCGCTGGTACTAATATATTCTGCTAAGCTCCCCTTTACTTAGTAGAAAACTTTATTATATCCTTGGACACCTCAACTAACCGCCAGTCTTTACTGTATCGTTCCAGTCACTGTATTGTGCCTGTTTTTGTAATTTACACAAGATGTTTATTTGACTAGATGTGAAGACGGTAAACTTCTTCTCGGGCAACAGAGAGGATATACAAAGTACCCTTGTTTTATCTGTTTGTGGGACACTAGGGCGAAGGCAGATCATTGGACAGCAGTGACATGGCCTTCAAGAGAAAACATGACTGTGGGTGCAGCAAACATAATTAATGAGCCATTCGTTGAGAGGGATAACATAATTCCGCCACCACTACACGTTAAGTTAGGACTAATGAAGCAGTTCGTTGAGGCCTTGAGCAAAGATGGAAATTCCTTCAAATACATTTGTAGATCGTTCCCTGGACTAAGTATGGAAAAACCGAAAGCTAGCAACTTTGATGGTCCTCAGATTCGAAAGCTTATCAAGGATTCTAATTACGCAATATGTATGGTGTTGAAGATTTTACATGGTGTAGTTATGTGTCGGTTGTCAAGAACTTCTTGCGTAATCACAGAACAGACAATTATGAAGAATTGTTTCAAAACATGCTGACAAGCTTCAAGAATTTAGGTACTAATGTGTACATAAAGGTTCACTTTCTCTATAGCCTTTTAGACAGATTTTCAAATAATCCTGGGGAGGTCAGTGAGGAACAAAAGGAGAGGTTCCATCAAAATATAAAAGCGATAGAGGAAATGTATCAATGAAGATGGTACTCACTCGTGATGGCAGACTATTGCTGGATCCTCCAATGGGACTGTGCAGAAGACCAACATAGAAGAAATTCGTACATAAAACATTTTCATATGCAATAATTAGTGGTATCTGAATTATCATTCAGTGTTCATCTGTCATTATATAGAATAAAGTGGCAGTATGTATTACACGATTTCACTTTTGAATGATTCAAAAACTATTTTCAGTGCGATTTGTAAGTTAGACCCGCCTGATCAATATATTTTTCACATATTTTATATTTTTCAATGGAATACCAAATTTTTCAAAAACTAGAGCCAACCAAGGAAAACCAATGACATATGGAATCATCAACACAAAAATTTTACTCTAAAATCGGTGTAATAACGTTGGCAAGAAAATGAGTATTGACCAGTGATTATCAATAACTAATATACATTAGCGAGAAGTGAACAATTTACCATACACTGCATAATATTTTAGACATATAGGCGTCGATATGTTACAGTATTTTGAAACATGCATTAGATCTAATAAGAAATATGTTTACGAAAATGTTTTTAATGACGGTACTGACCAGAGTAATACAATGATAGTGTGTGTTCCCTGGAGGTATATGTGCCTAAGTCGCTATAAATAACGTTAAAAGAGACAGCAATACTCGTAAAGATAAAGGGAAGACGGGGTTTCTCCCTCGGCCCAAGTGACTCTTAAACACAAACTATCACGTTGTTATATCATCCATGGAACAATGATATTACTTCTCCTTCCCTTAACATAATATTCCACACACTCACAATAACACATAACACTTCCACATAAACATATTATGTATCACCCTCGTACACCAGCCTGTGAGCTATCATCAATCTCCCATACTTACACGTAATGTACCCCATAATCATAAATTAGCTTATTAAGCAATATTGTACTACCATCCCCCATTATCATGAATAACACCATTCTGTCACATTTTCACTCAGCAACAATTGAAACTTCCTCGTGAACTAACAACAATGGCAGCTCCCTCTCGTAAAGTACACTACTGTACTCTCTCCATCAGCAACACATATTGTATGATATACATAATTATCACTCAAATTTGGCCCAGTGTGTGTAATTGCTACTGCCCTTACATTCTCACTCAGTTTAATACATTCTTATTGGGTGAGAATGTATGTGTAACTACAACACAGTTCAGCGATATATTTTGCCATATAAACCGTTAGGAGGAAATTGTTACCAACGCCTCGTGCTGCAAATGTTACCACGTCCTCCTCCACCGATTACGTAAATTTTATGAACTCTCTAAGGTTATGCAACTGTTAGTAACTCCCTGGTGTAATGTAAATGTTTCCAACACCACTCGATGATGTAACAACTGTTAGTAACTCCCCTGTGTAATGTAAATGTTTCCAACACCACTCGATGATGTAACTATTACCAAAACACATGGGTGATGTGTTTCCTAGACCACCATTATGATGCAATTGTAGCAATCGTACAGGGATGATGTAACTGTACCACCTTCCTGAAATGATGTAAATATTTCCACCAATCCTGGATGATGTAACTGTTATTCCTAAATGTTGAAGATGTAATTATCACCATTACACAAGAGAAAGGTAATTGATACTTTCCCATCATGAGGATGTTACTCTTTCCAACTACCCTGGATGATGGAACTCTTACCACCACCCATGGAGGAGGTATCTGTTACAACCACCCATGGAGGAGGTATCTGTTACAACCACCCAGGGAGGAGGTATCTGTTACAACCACCCAGGGAGGAGGTATCTGTTACAATCACCCAGGGAGGAGGTATCTGTTACAATCACCCAGGGAGGAGGTATCTGTTACCACCACCCAGGGAGGAGGTATCTGTTACCACCACCCAGGGAGGAGGTATCTGTTACAATCACCCAGGGAGCAGGTATCTGTTACCACCACCCAAAGAGGAGGTATCTGTTACAATCACCCAGGGAGGAGGTATCTGTTACAACCACCCAGGGAGGAGGTATCTGTTACCACCACCCAGGGAGGAGGTATCTGTTACAATCACCCAGGGAGGAGGTATCTGTTACAACCACCCAGGGAGGAGGTATCTGACAATCCCCCGGGAGGAGATATCGTTAAAAGTCAACAGGGAGTGGTTCTGTTACCACCACCAGGGAGGGTATCTGTTACAACCCCCAAGGGAGGAGGTATTGTTACCACCCCCAGAGAGGGGGTTTGTTAAAACCACAAGGGAGGGGTATCTGTTACAACCACCCGGGGACGGGGATCTGTTCCCCCACCCGGGAGGAATCGTTAAAATACCCAGGGAGGGGTATCGTTACAATCCCCAGTAGGAGGATCTTTTACCCCACAGGGGAGGGGGTATCTGTTCCCACCCCCGGGAGGGGGTACGTTAAAATACCCAGGAGGGGATCGTTACAACCCCAGGGGGGAGGTATTTTTCCCCCCCAAACCATGGAGGGGTACTGTTACCACACCCGGGGAGGAGGTATCTTTACAACCCCGGGGAGGAGGTACTGTTAAAACCCCCCGGGAGGAGGTTTTGTTACAACCACCCGGGGGAGGGGGTTTGTTCAACCACAAGGGGGGGAGGTTTCTGTTAAAACCCCCCGGGGGAGGAGGTATCTTTTTAAACCACCGGGGCAGGTATTGTTCCCACCACCCGGGGAGGGGTATTGTTAAACCCACCCGGGGAGGAGTATCTTTTTAAAACCCCCCAGGGAGGGGGTATCTGATACCCCACCCGGGGAGGGGTATCTGTTAAAACCCCCCAGGGAGGAGGTATCTGTTAAAACCCCCCGGGGGAGGTTCTGTTACAACCCCGGGGAGGGGGTACGTTAAAACCCCCGGAAAGGAGGTACTTTTTCAACCCCCAGGGGGGAGGTATCTTTTACAACCCCCCAGGGAGGAGGATCTGTTACAACCACCCGGGGAGGAGGTTAGTTACCCCCCCCAGGGGGAGGTACTGTTCAATCACCCCGGAGGGGTATCGTTAAAACCCCCAGGGAGGAGGTATTTTTTTCCACCACCCGGGAGGAGGTTCTTTCCACCCCCCAGGGAGGGGTATCTTTTTACAATCACCAGGGGGGAGGTTTTACAACCACCCGGGAGGGGGGACTGTTAAAACCCCCCCAGGGAGGAGGTTTTTTACAACCACCCGGGGGAGGTATTGTTACAACCCCCCCGGGAGGAGGTTTCTTTTTACAACCCCCCCGGGAAGGGGATCTGTTCCCACCACCCAGGGGGGGGAGTATCTGTTAAACCAATGGGGGAGGAGGTATTCTTAAAAACCCCCCAATGAGGGGTATTTTTTTAAAACCCCCCGGGGAGGAGGTTCTGTTACAACCACCCAGGGAGGGGGTTTGTTACAACCCCCAGGGAGGAGGATCTTTTAAAAAAACCCCCGGGGGAGGAGGTTCTGTTAAAACCCACCCGGGAGGAGGTATTTTTACAACCCCCCAGGGAGGGGTATCTTTTTTAAAACCACCCAGGGGGGAGGTTCTGTTACAACACCCGGGGAGGTTCTTTACAACCCCCCGGGAGGAGGTACTTTTAAAAACCCCCGGGAGGGGTTCTTACCACCCGGGGGAGGTTCTGTTAAAAACCCCCATGAGGAGGTTTTTTTTACCCCCCAAACCAGGGAGGGGTATCTGTTAAAAACCCCCCCCAGGAGGAGTTCTGTTACAACCCCCAGGGGGGGTTCTGTTACCACCACCGGGAGGGGGGCTGTTACCACCACCGGGGGAGGAGGTTTTGTTACAATCACCGGGGAGGAGGTATTGTTAAAAAACCCCCCAGGAGGAGGTTCTGTTAAAACCCCCCAGGGGGAGGTATTGTTAAAACCCCCAGGGAGGAGGTACGTTACACCCCCGGGGGGGAGGTATCTTTCAACCCCCCGGGGAGGAGGTTCGTTACCACCCCCCAGGGGGAGGTTCTGTTAAACCACCTGGGGGGAGGTACTTTTAAACCCCCCAGGGAGGAGGTATTGTTACAACCCCCCAGGGAGGGGTATCTGTTACCACCCCCCAGGGGGAGGTACTGTTACAATCCCCAGGGGGGAGGTATCTTTACAACCACCCAGGGGGAGGTACTGTTACAACCACCCAGGGAGGGGGTATTTTACAACCCACAGGGAGGAGGTACGTTAAAACCACCCGGGAGGGGATTGTTACAACCACCCAGGGGCGGGTATCTTTTTCCCCAAACCCAGGGGGAGGTTCGTTAAAACCCCCCCAGGGGGAGGACTTTTAAACCCCCCAGGGGGGAGGTACTGTTCAACCACCGGGAGGAGGTATCGTTAAACCACCCAGGAGGGTATTTTAAAAAACCACCCGGGAGGAGGTTCTGTTACACCACCCAGGGAGGAGGTATCTGTTAAAAACCCCCCTGGAAGGGGTTCTTTTTACAACCCCCCAGGGGGAGTTCTGTTAAAACCCCCCCAGGAGAGGATTTTACAACCCCCCCGGGGAGGAGATTTTACCACCCCCGGGAGGAGGTATCTTTAAAATCCCCGGAGGAGGTATCTGTTAAATCACCGGGGGAGGAGGTATTGTTACCACCCCCCAGGGAGGGGTATCGTTCCACCCCCCGGGGGAGGAGGTATCTGTTACAATCACCCAGGGAGGGGTTCTTTACAACCCCCCGGGAGGAGGTATCTGTTCAACCCCAGGGAGGGGGTTATTGTTAAACCACCGGGGAGGAGGTATCTGTTAAAAACCCCCAGGGGGAGGTATCGTTAAACCCCCCCAGGGGGGAGGTATCTGTTCCCCCCCCCCGGGAGGAGTTCGTTACAACACATAGGGAGGAGGTATCTCTACACCACCAATGAGGGGGGTACTTTTAAAACCCCCCCGGGAGGAGGTATCTTTTTAAAACCCACCCAGGAGGAGGATCTGTTAACAACCCAGGGAGGAGGTATTTTTTACAAAAACCCGGGGGAGGAGGTATTGTTACAACCCCCAGGGGGAGGTATTGTTAAACCCCCGGGGGGGGGTTATCGTTAAAACCCACCCAGGGAGGAGGTTCTTTTAAAACCCCCCAGGAGGAGGTTCTGTTACAACCCCCCCCGGGAGGGGACCCTGTTAAAACCACCCAGGGAGGGGGTATCTTTACCCACCCAGGGAGGAGGATTGTTACAACCACCCGTGAGGAGGTATCTGTTACCCCCCCCGGGGAGGAGGTATCTGTTACAACCCCAGGGGGAGGTTTTGTTCAATACCCAGGGAGGGGGTATCTGTTACCACCCCCCGGGAGGAGGTATTTTCCCCACCCGGGGAGGGGGGGTTATCGTTACAATCCCCCAGGGAGGAGTATCTTTACAACCACCCAGGGGGAGGTATCTGTTAAAACCCCCCGGGGAGGGGGTATAGTTAAAAACCCACCCAGGGGGGGGTATCTGTTACAACCCCGGGGGAGGTATCTGTTAAACCACCCAGGGGGGGGTATCTGTTACCACCCCCCCGGGAGGGGGTATCTGTTAAAACCCACCTGGGGAGGGGGGTTTTTTTAAACCACCAGGGGAGGTTTGTTTACAACCACCCGGGGAGGAGGTACTTTTTACAACCCCCGGGGAGGAGGTATCTGTTAAAAACCCCCGGGAGGAGTATCGTTAAAACCCAAAGGGAGGGGTATCTGTTACAAACCAGGGAGGAGGTATCTTTACCACCCCCCAGGGAGGAGGAAAATCGTTAAAACCCCCCAGGGGGAGGTATCTTTTTAAAACCACCCGGGAGGGGGTTTTGTTACAACCACCCAGGGGGAGGTATCTGTTCCAACCCCCCAGGGGGGAGGTATCTGTTCCCACAATATAAAGTTAAACGATGAAAATTTCAATTCCTCAGTTTGGGAAAACATGGGAAATTAAACTTCTCAGAGTACAAAACAAATTCTGGCCACGAAATAGAGCGAAACACCAACGTAAAAGACGGGGAGATTATGTGGAGGATCTCACCTTCAAGGCCATAACTTGTATAATCGCATCTGCTAAAAAAAATGAAGGATGGAAAATGAGAACCTTAAAAACTGGGGAGGCCCAAACCCCATGATGACATTTCAGGCCCCTTGTTTCTATTGGCTGGAATATTGTGCACTTAACAGCACCTTTTAAAGCAGGTAAAAATTTCCCCGATAAAAAATGTAAAAGGAACTTTCAGGCGCCAAAACGGAGAAAAAACCCAAATTTTGGGAGCGCTTTAGGTTTCTAAACCCGTATTCCCCGGGAAAGCAGGGGGAAGATAATGATTTTAAAACACCTGGAAAATCCCAGAGGGACTAGACCCAAAAAATTGCACCGAAAATCACTCCAAAGAAAGCAAAAAAGGTTGGGGAGACGATGCCCATCCCCCCAATGAAAAAAGGGTTTTCATAGCCTTTAAAAAGGCCATACAATAAATGTCCCGGGGCCCCCGGGTGTTCAACGCCCCCCAGCGCACAAAAGGGGGATTCCAAAAGACCCTGGCAGTTTCAAGTGGCACGGACAAACACCCAAATCGTTTTGATCCGCCGGGGTTGGCTCGTAGTTTTTTTCTTCAGCCCCGCAGCAACAGCCTGGTTATCAGGCGCTGATCCACCAGGGGGCCGGTCACAACCGGGCCCCGGGGGCGTTTACCCCCGAAACTCTTCCCCGGAAACCAACCCCGGGGGGAGGGATCTGTTACAATCCCCAGGGGGGAGGTTTTCTGTTACAAACCCCCCGGAGGGGTATGTTAAACCCCCGGGGGGAGGTAAGTTAAACCCCCCAGGGGAGGTATCTGTTACCCCCAACCAGGGGGGGTACTGACAATCACCCCGGGAGGAGGTATCGTTTCAATCACCGGGAGGGGGGTCTGTTACCACCACCCAGGGGGGAGGATTGTTCCACCCCCCGGGGGGGGAGGATCGTACAATCCCCGGGAGGAGGGGATCTGTTCAACCACCAGGGGGAGGTATTTTTACAACCCCCGGGGGGGTATATGTTCAACCCCGGGAGCAGGGTTGTTACACCCCCCCCCCCCCCTTCCCCCCCCCCCCCCCCAAACCCCCCCCCGGGAGGAGGGATCTTTCAAAACCACCAGGGGGGGGTATCGTTACCCCCCCCAGGGGGAGGGTTTGTTCAACCCCCCAGGGAGGGTATCTGTTTTCCAAAAACCCCCCGGGAGGAGGGATTGTTACAACCACCCGGGGGGGGTATCTGTTACAAAACCCCGGGGGGAGGTATCTGTTACACCAAGGAAAGGGGGTTTGTTAAACCACCCCCGGGGGGGTACTTTTACAAACCCCCAGGGGGGGGTATCTGTTACAACCACCCCGGGGGGAGGGATCTTTAAAACCACCAGGAGGAGGATCTGTTACAACACCCAGGGAGGAGGTTTCTGTTCAACCCCAGGGAGGGGTATTGTTCCACCCCCCAGGGGGAGGGTTTTTTTACCCCCCAAACCCAGGAGGGGATTTTTACAAAACCCCGGTGAGGTAACTGTTACAACCCCCCCAGGGGAGGATCTGTTACAAACCCCAGGGAGGAGGTTTGTTCCCCACCAGGGGGAGGGTTTGTACAACCCCCCAGGGGGGGTATTTTTACCCCCCCGGAGGAGGACTTTACAAAACCCCCCAGGGGGGAGGTATTTTTTACAACCCCCGGGAGGGGGTATCTGTTACAACCCCCCGGGGGGAGGTATTGTTTCCACCCCAGGGGGAGGGTTTTTTACACCACCCAGGGGGGAGGTATCTGTTTCCAAAAACCCCGGGAGGAGGGATCTGTTCCAACCCCGGGGGGAGGATCGTTACAAAACCCCGGGGGAGGTATCTTTTTCAAACCCCGGAGGAGGATCTGTTTAAAAAACCCCCGGGGGGGAGGTTTTGTTACCACCACCGGGAGGGGTACTGTTACAACAAGGGGGGAGGTATCTGTTACAAAAACCCCCCAGGAGGGTTCTGTTACCACCCCCGGGGGGGGTATTGTTACAACCACCAGGGGGAGGTTTTTTTACAACCACCCAGGGGAGGTATCTGTTAAACACCCAGGGAGGAGGTTTGTTAAAACCCCCCGGGGGGAGGTATCTGTTCAACCACCCAGGGGGGAGGGATCTTTACAAAAAACCCAGGGAGGAGGGATCGTTACAAAACCCCGGGGGAGGATTGTTACAACCACCCCGGGGGAGGGTTGTTCAACCACCCGGGAAGGACTTTTACAAAAACCAGGGAGGAGGTATTGTTACAACCACCCCGGGGGAGGTAACTGTTAAACCCCCCGGGAGGAGGTTTTGTTCAACCACAAAAGGGGGGAGGATCTTTAAGCCCCAGGGGGAGGTACGTTACAACACCCGGGAGGAGGTACTGAAACACCCAGGGGGGAGGTTTCTGTTCAACCACCCGGGGGAGGGTTTTGTTACAAACCCCGGGGGGGGATCTGTTACAACCCCCCCAGGGGAGGGGTTCGTTACCCCCCAGGGAGGAGGTATTGAAAAAACACCCGGGGGGGGTATCTTTACCCACCCCCGGGAGGGGGTTCTTTACAACCCCCCGGGGGGGATTGTTTAAACCCCCCACGGGGGGGGGTATTGTTACAACACCAGGGGGAGGGATCTGTTCAAACCCCCAGGGGGAGATCTGTTTCCCCACCCGGGGGGAGGTATCTGTTAAAAACCCCCGGGAGGGGTATCCTTTTTCAACCACCCCGGGGGGAGGATCTGTTACAACCACCCGGGGGGAGGTACGTTACAACCACCCCGGGGGGTATCTGTTAAAACCCCCCCAGGGAGGAGTATTTAAAACCCCCGGGAGGGGTTCTGTTCAACCAAGGGGGGGAGGATTGTTACACCACCCGGGGGAGGTATTGTTTCAACACCCCGGGGGGAGGTTTGTACAACCCCAGGGGGGAGGTATCTGTTACAACCCCCAGGGGGGGTATCTGTTACAAAACCCCCCAGGGAGGGGTATCGTTACAACACCCGGAGGAGGTATCTGTTACCCACCCCGGGGGGGTATTGTTCAAACCACCAGGGGGGGTATCGTTAAACCCCCCCAGGGGGAGGGACTGTTACAAACACCCCGGGGGGAGGTAAGTTCACCACCCCGGGGAGGTATTGTTTCAACCCCCCAGGGGGGGTTTGTTTAAAACCCCCGGGAGGAGGTTCTTACAACCCCCCAGGGGAGGTTTTTGTTACACCACCAGGGAGGAGGGGATCTGTTTCAACACCCAGGGGGAGGTATCTGTTCAACCCCAGGGAGGAGGTTCTGTTACCACCAGGGAGGAGGTATCTGTTACACCCCCAGGGGGAGGGATCTGTTACAACCCCCCCAGGGGGGGGGTTCGTTACAACCACCCGGGAGGGGGTTTTCTGTTTTCAACACCCGGGGGAGGTATCTGTTTCCCCCACCCCGGGGGGAGGTATTTTCCCCCACCCGGGGGGGAGGTACTGTTACAACCACCCAGGGAGGGGTATCTGTTACAACCCCCCAGGGGGGGGTATTGTTACACCCCAGGAGGGGTAATTTTTACCCCCACCCCGGGAGGAGGTTCCCTTTTCAACACCGGGAGAGAATGTTCACACCATTTGAAAGGGATTTTTTCCACACCCTTGGGGGGGGTTTTTTAAACCCGAGGAAAAAGTATTTGGGTTTAAACTTTAGCAAGGGGTTAGCGATTTATATTAAATTGGAATATATAAAATATTTTTATAAAAATTTTTTAAATATTTTAAAAATATATATAAATATTATTAAATATATATATATATTAATATTATATATATATATTTAAAATTTTCTCTTAACGTTTTAAAAAAAAATTTTTTTTTTAATGTTCATGTAAAATTTTTTAATTTTTCTCCTAAAAAAATTTGAAAACTTACCCAACCCTTTTTAAAAAAGAACATTTATTTAGCCAAACGCAACAAAAAATTTTTTTAGATTTGTTTCAAAATAAATATAAAAAAACACGTGAAAAAGTTTTTTTTTCTTAGGGGGTTTAGAAAAGATTTTGGCGAATTATTTCAAACAAATTTTTTCTTGCCTATTGGCAAAATGAACGTTTTTCTATTAAGCCAAAAATCGCAAATTTTGCCATTCCGACATATATAATATTATATATATATATTATATATATTATAATTTATATATAAAAATATTTTATAAAATATTAATATTTTTATATTAATTATTATATATATATATATATATATTAATATATATATATAATTATAAAAAATATATTATATATATAATATTATATATAATTTTAAGCCGTACCCAATAGGGAAAAGCAATTTTAAATAAAAAACAACGCTTTCTTGCCGAAAAAGGAAGCCAAAATTTTAGTAAAAATAATCTCGCCAAAAATTTGAACCAAAGAAAAAATTATCTCTTTTTGGGTTTTTTTATTATTAAATTACTGTAAGTTTTTTTAAATATATTTATTTATATTCAAATTTTTTTTCAAAACTGTTTTTATGAAAAATTTTTCATCTATATTCCCCGTGACCATGGTTGCTGTACAATTTTAGGATTTTGAAATCTTTGGATGGTCAAATTATTTATTATTTTTAAAATTAGCCGGTATTCTCCCCGGGCCCCTTTTTTTTGGGTGGCCCCCCTTGGGTCCCTCTTTGGGAGTTCGGACCCAAGTCTCCATGGGAGGAGGCACAAGTACTATTTTGGACAACTGCCCCGGCACAAACCCAAGCTAGGCCCCTCTGGTCTGCCATCCCCGCCCCAAGGGGCAAAAAAACAAATTTTGCATAACAATGCAAAGTATTTAATGAAAGTTTTACACTCAAAATTTGTAGGCAATGGGAAAATCCTTTTCACCGTTCTTAGTAAACCCATACTGGAATTTTTGAAAAAGGTTTTTTTAAACAATTCCCCAATAGAGCTAAATGGTTTAATATTTGTGATATTTTGTGTCTTAGCCCAAAAAATTAGATAACCCATTTCCCTTTGGGAAAAATTTAAAAAGCTTACCCCTTTATAAAATTTACTGTTGAGTTTGAAAAAAATCATTTCCTTTCTGTGTTTTAAAAAATTAAGGGGAAAAATGTTCAAATTTAAAATTTAAGAAAACCTTCAAATAACGTTTTATGTCCCTATTATTCCCCGCTCAAAATAGGTAAACTGTTGTTTTTCTCATCAATGTTTTTTGAGAGCTTTACGAATTTGTAGTCCTGAGTTCATAGATGAGGAAATATCCAAAATTTATGAAATAGGTAATGATTTAAAATACCCAAGAATTGTAATTGATAAATCTTTTAAAGTTGCTAGAAATACTTTTTACAATCCAAAAAGGGACAACCAGCCTTATTCAACTAAAAATATGTTGGTTCTCCCTTACCATGAAACTTGGTTGATATGCCTTCTCTTCTTAAGACTTTTAATATTAAAGTTGTATTCAAAAATCTTGATACAGTAAAAAAACTTTTGATAAAGAATTCCCCCCAAAATGCTGATGAATGTGTCTATAAGATTCCTTGTAAAATTTGCGATAAAGTTTATTACGGTCAAACTGGTAAAATCTCGAACTAAGATTAAAACAACATAAATATAGCATTAGAACTGGACAAGATTCCAATGCTCTATTTATTCATGTAAGAGATTTTAACCATCCAATTGATTTTCAAAAAGTTGAGAAAGTAGTATCAAGCAAGTCCATGGTCGACAGGAATATAATTGAATCTTGTTTCATAAAAACAGTTTTGACAATAATATGAATATTTCCTTTGGTTTATATAATTAGATCCATTTATAATTAATAGAATTTGGGAAGAATTTAATAATACACTGGACAAATAATAATTTTTAAATTTTCTTGGGGAGAATAGTTTGTGGTGAGTTGTGCAAAGGACCTATCCAAGTTGGTCGGCGCGCGTCAGGTGTTTAACCGTTGTGGGATCTGATAGTGAGGTGCTGGCCAGACCCCTTATATAGCTTCCTTGGATGCTTTACTTTCATAGTTCCTTGATAATGTGAGAAGTCACGAAACGCTTGGAATTTCTCTATTCTTTCAGAGTGGTTGTTTTGCATATTCTGAAATCACCTTTTTTACTGTGATCTTATTGCATATGTAATATATATATATATATATATAATTATATATATATATATATATATATATATATATATATATTATATATATATATATATATATTATATATATATATATATATTATATTTTATTATATATAATATATGCAAAACAACCACTCTGAAAGAATAGAGAAATTCAAGCGCTTTCGTGACTACTCACATTATCAAGGAACTATGTTCTTGATAATGTGAGTAGTCACGAAAGCGCTTGGAATTTCTCTATTCTTTCAGAGTGGTTGTTTTGCATATTTGAAATCACCTGTTTACTGTGATCTTATTGCATATATATATATATATATATATATATATATATTATATATATATATATATATATATATATATATATACATATATACAATATATATTATATATATTATATATATATATATATTATATAATATATATATATATAATATATATATATATATATAATATATATATTATATATATATATATGCTTTTCTGTCTTCGTGTTTTGGCTTCCAGTGCATTAGTCAAGAAGATAGTGCCCGAACGCTTGAGAGATGTGGTAGGAGCTCAAGACCCCAGGTTTACTGAAGCTGCGATTCGGTGGGACACCCTTACAGACTCCTCCAGTAGACCAGTCCTCCCAAACAGCACAAGCAGTCCCACTGGGACAAACCGATCATGGAAAAAATCGCCAACACAATGCTCTCCAGTGCTTCAGGAAAGAACAAAGCTCGTCTCCTGGCAGTGAAGGCACCACACTCAGGACATTTCCTGTTAGCTGTTCCCAATTCCTCCCTGGGCACCCGTCTCGACCCACAGGCCATTCGGATTGGTGTTGCTCTTCGCCTAGCCGCCCCCATTCTCACCGAACATAGGTGTATTTGCGGCAGGGCGACAGCTAATCAATTCGGACTTCATGGTCTCGTGTGTCACACAGCAGAAGGGAAGTATGCCAGACATGAGGAGGTCAGTGATATAATAAAGAGAAGCCTCGCCACAGCCCGTTGCCCATCTCAACGGGAACCCCAAGTACAGAGGTCTGATGGAAGTCAAAAGCGTCCTGATGGAGCCACTGTGGAAGGATGGAAAGCAGATTGCCTGGGACTACACCTGTGTTGCCACATTGGCAGACACCTACTTGCCATACTCTGTAGTGGAAGGGGGTGGAGCTGCCAGCCACAGGGAGACCAAAAGATCCGAAAATATGAAGATCTTCCCCCTTGCTATAACTTCATTCCATAGGGTCGGAGACCCTTGGAGCATGGGGCAAGTGTGCTCTAAAGTTCCTCAAAGAGCTAGGTGAAAAGCTCATCATAGAAACCAAGGACCACAGGGCGACCAGCTTCCTCTTTCCGAGACTCAGTGTTGCGATCCAGAGAGGAAATGCCTGCAGCATTCTGGTCACGCAGCCCACCGCAGGGGAGCTGGACGAAGTATTCGAGATGTAGCTCTGAGTTACCTATGTTGTTTTACTTTCTGTTGTATTTTTGTGAATGATTGGTCAATGTATTTTGTCTTTAAATTTGTAAATATATATATATATATATATATATATATATATATATATATATATATATATATATATTTTATATATATATATATATATATATATATATATATATATATATTTTTTTTTTTTTTTTTTTTCAACAAGTCGGCCGTCTCCCACCGAGGCAGGGTGACCCAAAAAAGAAAGAAAATCCCCAAAAAGAAAATACTTTCATCATCATTCAACACTTTCACCACACTCGCACATTATTACTGTTTTTGCAGAGGTGCTCAGAATACAACAGTCTAGAAGCATAAACATATAAAGATACACAACATATCCCTCCAAACTGCCAATATCCCAAACCCCTCCTTTAAAGTGCAGGCATTGTACTTCCCATTTCCAGGACTCAAGTCCGACTATATGAAAATAACCGGTTTCCCTGAATCCCTTCACTAAATATTACCCTGCTCACACTCCAACAGATCGTCAGGTCCCAAGTACCATTCGTCTCCATTCACTCCTATCTAACACGCTCACGCACGCTTGCTGGAAGTCCAAGCCCCTTACCCACAAAACCTCCTTTACCCCCTCTCTCCAACCCTTTCGAGGACGACCCCTACCCCGCCTTCCTTCCCCTATAGATTTATATGCTTTCCATGTCATTCTACTGTGATCCATTCTCTCTAAATGACCAAACCACCTCAACAATATATATATATATATATATATATATATATATATATATATATATATATATATATATATATATATATATATATATATATATATATATATATATATATATATTATATTATATATATATATATATATATATATATATATATATATTTATATATATATATATATATATATATATATATATATATATATATTATATATATATATATATATATATATATATATATATATATATATATATATATATATATATATATATATATATGCAAAACAACCACGGTGGGAATAGTATGATTGCTCTAGGCCTTTCGTGTTGCAGTCAACATAAGATGTAAGATTAGAAACATCAGACACAGATTCGGTTTGGCTACAGTTTCTCGAAGGCCGTGAAAAATTAATTTTGGGCGTGATTTATAGGCCCCCAAACCTTAATAGGGAGTGAGGCAGGCTGCTATGGGACGAAATTCATAACGCGTCTAGATTTGAAAATGTTGTGTTAATGGGAGATTTTAACTTTAGAGAAATTGATTGGAACAATGTGACAGGAAACCTTGAGTCTAGTGACTTTCTTGATACTGTTCAAGACTGCTGTTTAAAAGAGTTTCTGAAAGAACCAACCAGAAGAAATAGTCTGCTTGACTCGGTTCCTGCCAATAAAGAACCACTAGTTAATAATCTTGAGGTTAGTGATGAGTTAGGGAAAAGTGATCAAAAGTCACTTAGTTTCAATATATCATGGAATTGTCCAGATAACTGCAATTAAATTGCTGTTCCAGATTTTCGCTTGGCCAACTTCATGAGTATGAGAAATTACCTGGGTGGGTTAAATTGGGACCACCTTACTATGTGCAAGTAGGTAGAATTCGTTGCCAATATGGCATATTTCAGAGCATAGTGCTGGCTGCCCAGACGACTTTTGTCCCGAGGAGGGAACTTATATCTAACAAAAATGATCTCAAATGGATAAACAATAGATTAAAATATCTCACTGGTCAAAAGAGAAGTATATATAGGTATATCAAAAGAGCGGAAGTGCAGTTAACGAATCAACATATTCAGTTAAAGAGAGAAATAAAAAAAGGAATAAGAAAAGCTAAAAGGGAATATGAGGCTAAAGTTTCAAGGGATTCGAAGACTTAACCAAAAGTGTTCTTTCAGGTATACAGAAGTAAGTTTAGGGACAAGATAGGCCCACTTGAGAGTAACTCATGTCAGATCACTGAGAGTAATAAGGAAATCTGTGAACTTTTCAATAAATACTTCCTCTCCATTTTTACTCAGGAAGATACTAGCGAAATTCGAGAAATAATGAATTATGTAGAACAGGACGATAATAAACTATACACAAATAGAGAAATTAACACGTAACAAATCCCCAGGCCCTGATGAACTGTGTGCTAGGGTTTTAAAGGAATGTAAAGAGGAACTTAGTATACCTTTGGCTAATCTTTTCAATATATCACTACAAACTGGCATAGTGCCAGACAAGTGGAAAATGGCAAATGCAATACCTATTTACAAGGCAGGTGACAGGTCCTTAGCTTCGAACTATAGACCAATAAGCTTTACTTCCATAGTTGATAAATTTATGGAATCAATTGCCGATGACATTCGTAACCATCTTGAAAGGCATAAAGGGGCGTTCCTGTCTTACGAATTTACTAACTTTCTTCACTAAGGTATTTGGGGAGGTAGACCATGGTAATAAATATGATGTTGTGTATATGGACTTCAGTAAGGCTTTTGATGGAGTTCCACATCAGAGACTATTGAGGAATCTTAAGGCACACGGAATAGGAGAAGAATTTTTTTCCTGGGTAGAGGCATGGTTGACAAACAGGCAGCAAAGAGTTTGCATAAATGGGGAGAAATCAGAATGGGGGCACATCACAAACGGTGTTCCACAGGGGTCAGTTTTGGGCCCCTTGTTGTTCACGATCTACATAAACGATATAGTTGAGGAAATAAATAGCGACATAGGGAAAATTTGCTGATGACATCAAAATAGGCCGTCTAATTCATTCTAATGAGGACATTAGAGCACTCCAGGACGATTTGAATAAACTGATGCAGTGGTCGGAGAAGTGGCAGATGCAGTTTAATATAGACAAATGCGAAGTTCTAAATCTTGGACAGGAAAATAACCATGTCACGTATAACCTAAATAATGTAATCTTAATATTATGGATTGTGTAAAGAATTTAGGAGTTCTGGTTAGCAGTAATCTGAAACCAAGACAACAGTGCATAAGTGTTGTCAATAAAGCTAACAGAATCCTTGGCTTCATAGCAAGAAATATAAATAATAGAAGTTCTCAGGTTGTTCTTCAACTCTATATATCTTTGGTTAGGCCTCGTTTACATTATGCTTCACAGTTCTGGTCACCGCATTACAGAATGGATATAAATGCACTGGAAAACGTAAAAAGGAGGATGGCAAAGTTGATCCCATGTATCAAAAATCTTCCGGATAGACTGATGGCCCTGAATCTGCACTCTCTACAAAGTGGGAATATGATTGAGGTGTATAAATGGAAAACAGCAATTATTAAAGGGGCTGTAAATAGCGTGCTAAAAATATCTAACATAGACAGGACTCGCAGCATTGGTTTTAAATTGGAAAAATTCAGATTCAGGAAGGATATAGAAAAGCACTGGTTGGTAATAGAGTTGTGGATGAATGGAACAAACTTCCGAGTTCCGCCATAGAAACTAAGACGTTGTGTAGTTTTAAAAACAGGATGAATAAATACATGAGTGGGTGTGGGTGGATGTGAGTTGGCCCTGACTAGCTTGTGCTGCTAGTGTGTGATCCCTTGAACAAGAGAGTCATGAGTTTTTGCTAATCATGAGGCAGGCCAAAGCAGCATGGGTTCGACTCCTTGAATAGTCACAGCGTTGTTATTGATCATTACCACTCGTTCGTTGGTACAATAATATAAAATACTGCTCGTGGGCTAGTACACCAAACAGGGAGAAGAATAAAATTTGCTCAGAAGAATTCAGTCCACCGTATGTCCTCGAATGGCGCGTAAAACACCTAGTTTTGCTGGGTGCGTCATTCCTGAGGATTGTATGGTCCCGTGGACTAAAGCGTCATGTGTTTTCGATCACCATGATGCGGGCCAAAGCAGTATGGGTTCGACTCCTTCTCTAGTCGCAGTGTTGTTATATATATATATATATATATATTATATATATATATATATATATATATATATATATATATATATATATATATATATATATATATATATATATATATATATATATATATATATATATATATTTGCAATAAAATCACAATAAACAGGTGATATCACAATATGCAGAAGAACCACTGTGGAGGAATAACGAAATTCCAAGCGATTTCGTGACTTCTCACTTTCTCATAATAATGATAATGTGAGAAGGCGTGAAAGCACTTGGAATTTCGCTATTCGTGCACATTGGTTGTTCTGTTGCTAATAGTTTACTACCTCGTAACTACTATACACTTAACCACCACATATAACAACACTGTGACTGGCCAAGCACTCGAAACCATGATGTTATGGCATGACTCATGGTGAGCGAAAATTATATGACACTCTAACCCACAGGACCACCAAATCCTGGAACGCAGACGAGAAAGTTGCATCATGATCTTCACCTGGAAAATCCTGAAGGGATTTGGTCCCAAATCTACAGACAGAAATCACTCCCTACGATAGCAAAAGATGGGTCTCATGGCACATCATTCCCTCAGTGACATGAGTCGCACTGTACAACATTCCCTCAGTGACATGAGTCGCACGGTACAACATTCTCTCAGTGACATGAGTCGCATGGCACAACATTCCCTCAGTGACATGAGTCGCACGGTACAACATTCCATCACGGACATGAGTCGCACGGTGCAACATTCTCTCAGTGACATGAGTCGCACGGTACAACATTCCCTCTCGGACACGAGTCGCACGGTACAACATTCTATCACGGACATGAGTCGCACGGTGCAACTTTCCCTCAGTGACATGAGTCCAGGGTCAAAATTCCCTCAGGGGAATGGGGCCCAAAGGGCCAACATTCCCTAAAGTGACATGAGTCCAGGCCAACATTCCCCTCAGTGACTGAGTCGCAGGGCAAAAATTCTCTCAGTGGACAAGTCGAAACGGTAAAAAATTTCCCCCCCTCAGTGACATGATCGCAGGACAACTTTCCCTCATGGACATATTCGCACGGTCAACATTCCCTCATGACATGATTCGCGGGGGCAACATTCCCCCCGTGACATAAATCGAAAGGTCAACTTTCCCTTCGTGACAAAAAGTCGCAAGTAAACAAACATTCCCCTAAAAAGTGACATGAGTCGCACGGTCAAAAATTCCTCAGTGATAGAGCCCGCACGGTAAAAACATTCCCTCGTGACATGAAGTCGCACGGTGAAAACCATTCCTCAGTGATAGAGTCCAGGGTGAAACCCATTCCCTCTGACATGATCCACGGTGCAACATTCTCTCAGTGACATGAGTCCAGGGAACAAAAATTCCCTCAGTGCCTGACGCACGGTGCAAATTCCCTCAGTGAAAAGGGGTCCAGGGTCAACATTCTTTCAGTGACATAAATCGCACGGTCCCAACTTTCCCCCAAAGTGACATGAGTCCAGGTGCAACATTCCCCCCATTGACATGATTCCCACGGGCAACTTTCCCTCATGACATGATTCCCCACGGGCAACATTCCCTCAGTGACTGAGTCGCACGGTGCAACTTTCCCTCAGTGAAGGAGCCCGCACGGTGAAAACATTCCCTCAGTGACATGACCCGCACGGTGCAAAAAATTCCCTCATGACATGAGCCACGGTAAAACTTTCCCCTTCAGTTGACATAAGTCGCAGGGCCAAAAAACCCTTTTTAAAGTACATGAGTCCACGTGCAACTTTCCCTCAGTGACATAAAGTCGCAGGGTCAAAAAACCCCTTTCAGGGGCATGAGTCCACGGTGCAACATCCCCAGTGCCTTTGAGTCCATTTTTGCAACATTCCCTCAGTGACATGAGTCCCAGGGCAACATTCCCCGTGACATGAGTCCAGGGGAAACCTTCCCTCAGTGACTGAGCCCGCACGGGCAACATTCCCTCAGTGACAGGGTCCCACGGTGCAACTTTCCCCCTCAGTGAAATGATCGCAGGGTAAAAACATTCCCTCAGTGACATGAGTCCCCAACGGTGCAACATTCCCTCAGGACATGAGTCGCCCCGGTAAAACCTTTCCCCCCCAGTGAATAAATCCCCACGGTGAAACTTTCCCCTCAGTGAAAAGATTCGAAAATGCAAAAATTCCCTCAGTACATAAACCCGCACGGGAAAACTTTCCCCTCAGGGGAAAATGAGTCGCGGGGTGCAACTTTCCCTCAGTAATGAGTCCACGGGCAACATTCCCTCAGGACATGAGTCCAGGGTGCAACTTTCCCTAAATAAATTTTGAGTCCCCACGGGGGAAACCCATTCCCTGGGGGGGGGGGGGACAAAAACCCCAACGGTGAAACATTCCTCATGACTTTAGTCGCACGGCAACTTTCCCCCTTTTAGAAAAAGAGTCCACGTGCAAATTCCCCCCCAGTAAACATAGTCGCACGGTGCAACATTCCCTCAGTGACATGATCCCCGGTGCAACATTCCCTAAAGGACATGAGCGGGGGGGGGGGGGCCCAACTTTCCCCCAGTGACATGATTCCAGGTGAAACTTTCCCCCTCAGTGACATAAATCGAAACGGTAAAACATTCCCCCCATTACAAAAATTCGCACGGTGAAAACCATTCCCTCAGTGACATAGTCGCACGGTAAAACAATTCCCCCCAGGACTTTAGCCCCAACGGTGCAACATTTCCCCATGACATGAGTCCACGGGCAACATTCCCCAGTGACATGAGCCCCGCAGGTGCACATTCCCCAGTGACATGATTTCCCCCGGGGCAACATTCCCTCAGTGACATGAGTCGCACGGTGCAACATTCCCCGTGACATGAGCGCACGGTGCAACATTCCCATCAGGGGCATAAAAGCCCCCAACGTTGGCAAACAGTCCCTAAAATAACATAAAAAAACCGCCCATTGAAGGGGCAAAAATTCCCCTGCATGATTTTCCCCCGTCCCAACAACCCTTTTTGTTTGGGGTTCGCCCCGGTGAAACTTTTCGTGACTGGGCCCCGGGGACCCAAATATTAATAAAATTTTTCGCAGGTTTCAAATTCCCTCAATCATATCCAACTAAAACCCCATTCCCTCCTACATATTCCACTACCAACATTCCTCCATTCCCATATCCACTCAACATTCCCTCCCTCATACAAATTTTCCCCTTCCACATTTTAAATCCATACATATCCACTCATCCCATTCTCCCTCATTTACATATCCACTCAACATTCCCTCCATACTGATCCACTTCCAAAAAAAAACATTCCCAAAAAACATATATCCCACTCAACAATCCCTATACTATCCACAAAACCCATTCCCATACCATATCCACTCAACATACCCTATAAACATATCCACTCAACATTCCTAATTGAAATATCCACTCAACTTTCCCCTCCATACTATCCACTTTCCAAACTTCCCAAAATTACTATATCCACTCAACTTTCCCCTCATACAAGATCCACTCAACTTCCCTATACATATCCCACTCAACTCCCCTATACCTAATCGCACTACAACATTCCCCATACTAATCCACTCAACCCCCTCATACCTAAACCACAACAACATTCCTCATACTAACCACTCAACTTCCCATACATATCCGCACACAACAATCCCCATACATATCCACTCAACATTCCACCATACAATCCACTACAACCCCATTCCCTCATTAACAATATCCCCCTTTCAACATTCCCCATACATAATCCACTCAACATTCCCATACATAATTTAACTTAAAATCCCTATAATTCCCAACCATAACACTTCCATTTTTCTACACATCCATACATATTAAAATTAAACCAAAAATCCCATTCCTTTAAAAAACTACAATCCCTAAAATTCCATCCTTTAACAATCCCAATCTTCTCGTCCAAAAAGTTAAAACCACACCCTTTATATTTTTTTTGTTAAGGGGTTTTGGGGGTGTTGGGGGGGGGGGGGGGGGGGGGGGGGGGGGGGGGTTTTTTTTTTTTTTTTTTTTTTTTTTTTTTTATAAAATAAAAAAAAAAAAAAAAAAAAAAAAAAAAAAAAAAAAAAAAAAAAAAAAAAAAAAAAAAAAAAAAAAAAAAAAAAAAAAAAAAAAAAAAAAAAAAAAAAAAAAAAAAAAAAAAAAAAAAAAAAAAAAAAAAAAAAAAAAAAAAGAAAAAAAAAAAAAAAAAAAAAAAAAAAAAAAAAAAAAAAAAGTTTAAAAAAAAAAGGTATAAAAAAAAGTATTTAATATATAATATATATATATTAAAAATTAAATAAAAAAAAAAAAAAAAAGTAAAAAAAATTTACAAATAATACTCCCAAAAAAAACCCCCCTAAATTACAAAATTATAAAAAAAAAACCCCTAAAAAAAATAAAAAAAAACACAAATTAATACAAAACTCCCCAAAAACTACTACTAAACCACTCCCCTACACTACTACTACAAACCCCCCCTACTCCCTTTAACTACTACTTCCCCACTACTAAACTCCCTCCCAAAAAATTCCCCCTCCCCTACAAAAACCCTACTACTAACAAATACAAACTTACCCACTACTACTACTCCCACTACTACTAAAAAACTACTCCCCTTACCACTACTACTACTACTCCCTCCCCTACCCCCTACCAATCCCAACTACTACTACTACAAACTCAAACCACCACTACTACTACTACAAACCACAACTACTACCACTACTACAAACTACTGCACTACTACTACAAAAGAAACTCCCACTATTACTACTACCCTACTACTACTACACTAACCACTACTACTTACTACACTACAAACTACTACCACTACTACACAAAAACTACAAAACCCACTACAACTACAAACTAACCCCCACTAATACTAACAAAAATTTTTAAAAAAAATTTTTAACTATATATTACTACAAAAAAACCACTACAAACCAAAATTACAAACTAAAAACTCCCACTAAACCGAAAAAATACAAAATACTACGCAACAATACCACCATACTACTACATACAAACCACTACTACAAACCTCTATCCCTTCCACTACTACAACTACTATACTACCACAACCACACTACTAATACTATTTACAAACCACTACTACAAACTACTACCACTACTACAAATACTATTTTTTTTAACCACAAACTACAAACTACTACTACAAACTACCACAACTACTACTACTCCCAAACTACACTACACTATACTACTCCCACAATCATTTACTACCCCCAACGCTACCAAACTACCACACTACACTACCATACTACTACTACTTTTAACCACTAACCCCTACACTCAACTACTACTAATACTACTACTAAAACTACCACAAATGAAATACTACTATTTCTATTTACAAAACCACTACTACTACAACTACTACCCCATTACTACTATACAAACTACTACAACAAAAACCTACTACAACTATTTCTTCCACTACCTACTACCACTACTACTACAATTACAAAACCACTACTATACTACTACAAACAACTACAACCACAAAACTCCCAATACTACTACCTACCCCCTACTACTACTACAACCACTACAAACAAACTAATCCCACAACACTACAACTACACCACTACTACAACTACTACTACTACCATACTACTACTACAACTACCACTACACTAATACTACTACTACCACAACTACTACTACTCCCCACAACACTACCACTCCCTAATACTACTACCACACTACTACTACTACTACTACTACCACTACTACTACTACTAATACTAGTACTACTGCTACTGCTACCACTACTACCACACAACTACTCCCTACTACAACTACCCAACTACAAACTACCCCCCTACTACAAAACCCCCTACTACCACAAACTACTACACTGCTCCCCACAACTACAAACTACACCACTACTACTACAACTACCACAACACTAATAAAACATACCACTACTACTACAACTACTCCCACTACTATTTACTACTACACTACTACTACTACTACTACTACTATCCCTACTACCACTACAAACTACTTCCCACTACCAAAACTTCTACCCACTACACAACAAATACAACTACTACAACTATTACCATTTTTTTTTTACAAACCCCACTAACTACACTACTACTACTACTACCACACTACTACTAGCACTACAAAACTACTACACTATTTTCCCAACCTTACTACTACTACTACAACTACTACTACTGCTACCACTACACTGCTACCACTGCTACTACTACTACTACCACTACTACTCCCAACTACTACCACTATTTTCCCCACTACCTTTACCACAACTACTACAACTCTACTACTACCCCATTACAATTTTTTTACTCCTTTTCCCAAAAAAACTACAACTACTACACCACACTACTATTACTAAAACTACACTACTACAAACAACTACAAACCACAACTACTACTACTCCCACTACAAACTACTACTACTACTACTACAACAACAATTTAAAACACTAACTACAACTACTCCCTACTACTACCACAAACAACAACTACTACTACATCACTACTACCACTACTACTACTACTACTACCAACAACACTACAACTACCAAATACAAATTACTCCCAAAAAAATTTACCACACCTACAAAACCACTACTACTACTACTACTATTTAACACAAACACTACTAGCACTACTACTCTACTACAACCCTTTTACTACAACAACTACCAACAATACAAACAAATTTAAAACCACCCCTACAACTACCACCTACTACTACAACTACCCCCACTACCCCTCCCTACTACTACCACTACACTAAAACCACTACTACTCCCTACAAACCAGAACAATACTACAACTACCAACTCTACTACTACTACTACTACAACAAGTACAAACTACTCCCAAAAAAAAAAACAACTACTACTACCACTACTACAATTATACTACCACAACTACTACTACAACTACCATTCCTACTATTTACTACTACTACCACTACAAACTACTACTACGTCCCCACAACTACAACCACAACTAATACACTACTACTACTCCCACTACTACCACTAAACAAAACAACTAATACAATACTACTGCAACTGCTACCACAAACTACCACTACTACTACTACTTCAACTAACACTACTACTCAAACCACTACACTACCACAAAAAACCACTACTACTACACTAAAAACCCATTTACTATTCTCTACTAAAACTACTACACTACAAATACTACTACTCCCACTACTATTTACTACTACTTACTACTCCCAATACTCCCACTACTACCACTACTACTACTACTACTACCACTACTCCCTACTACTACCACTAATACAAACTACTACTACCACTACAACAACAAACTACTACTGCCACTACTACTACTACTACCCACTACTCCCTAAAACAAACTACTACCACTACTACTACTACAACAACTCCCAAACAACTACAACCCAAAAACCCTACAAACTACCACTACTCTACTACAACTACTACACTACTACCATTTATTTAAAAAATACTAACACAAAAATTTTCTGCTACGCTACCACTCCACCATTTAAAACTACTACAACAAACTAAACCACTACTATATACCACTACTACTACCACTACTACCACTATTTACTACTACTGCTACCACTACTACTACTACTCCCCACTACACATTTATTACTACAAAACCCCCACTACTACTACTTCAAACTACCAAAACCTACTACAAACTACTACCACCACAAACTACTACTACTACTACAACAACTTCCCCTACTCCCAACTACTCCCTTCTACTACCACTACTACTAAACTATCAATCTACACTACAAATTACCACTTCAACTCCCACTACAAACACTACTACCACAACACTATGGGCACTACAAACTACTACTACCCCTCCCTTTTTACTACACTATACAACAACACTACAAACTCCCTACAACTACCAGTACTACTACTACTACAAACCATTTCTTTTTACTACTTCTACTCCCCACTAAACAAATACCACAACAACAAACCAAACTACTACTACTACTACCACTATTTTCTACTACTACTACTACCACTACTACAACACAAAAACCCTAGTACTACGCTCTGCACCATTTACAAACCACTAAAAACTACTACAACCACTACTACTACTACTATTTACCCCTTTCTACACTATAAACTACTCCCACAAACTACAATTTATTTACAACAACCACTATTACTACTACTACCAATACAACTATTTTAAACCACAACTACTACCATTACTACTACTACTACCACAACTACAACAAACCACTATTACTACACTAACTACCACTACTACTACAAACTACTACTAATACCACTACTACTACTACTTCTACTACTACCAGTACTCCAACTACTACAACCACTACTACTACTTTCTACTCCCAACTACTACTTCAACATTTACTACTACTACCACAACTACTATCACTACTACTACTACTACCCACTACTTCTACTACTACACAACACTAAAAACTACTACAAATACTATTACAAATGCTACTGCTACCATACAACCACTACAACACTATACAACCACAACTTCACTACCCCCTATTTACTACCACAAACAACCACTACTACAAACTACGCTACCACTACTACACTCTACCACTAAATACAAACTACCACAAACTACTACAAACAACCCTACCACTACTATACTACTCCCCACTACTACTACTACTCCCTACTACTACACTTCCACAAACTACTACACTACACTACTTTTCACTACCACCACTACTACTACTACTACCACTACTACTACAACTACCAATACACTACTACTAAAAAACCACTACAACAACCAAACTACAAACTCCAAAACTACTACACTACACTACACAAAGTACTACTACCATTACTACAAATACACTACTACAACTTCTACTACAATTTAAACCACTACTACTACTACCACTACTACTACTACTACTACCACTATTTTCTACTACTACTACCACAATTTAACACTACAACTACTAGTACAAATACTACTCCCCTTTACTCCCTACTACACATCACACAATCCCAAACTCCCACTACTACCAAATACACTACTCTACCACAACAAAACAAATACTACTCCACTACTACTACTACTACCCCCAAACAACTAATACAACTACAAAAAAACCTACAAAAAAACTACTACTACTACCACAACTACTACCACTACTACTAATATACCACTACTACTACTACTACTACTGCTTTTAAATACTACTACTAATAAGTACTACTGCAAACCTGAAAACCACTACTACCACAAAACCCTACTATTTTACCAAAAACTACAAAAAAACCACTACTACAACCACTACTCCCACAACTACAACTAACGCCTACCACTACTACTACTACTACCACTACACAACTACAACTCCTCCCTAAACTACCACAAACTACTATTTACTACTACCACTACTACTACTACTCCCTACAACACTACTACAAAACCACTACTACTACTACACAATTTACTACAATCACACTACCACTACTACTACAAACTATCACTACTACTACTACACCAATACTACTTCTACTATTACCACAACTACAACTACTTTTCACTACTACCACTACTACTACTTCTCCCACTACTACTACAACTACCCCACTACAAACTACTACCACAACTACTACAACTACTATCACAAAAAAACCACTACAACAAACTACTATCACTACTACTACTACTACCAATACAACTTCTACTACCCCACAACTTACTACAATCATTAAAAACCACAATTTACAAACACTACCACTATTTACAACTAGCACAACTACACCTTTAAATATAAACAAACTAAACTGCTACAAATACTATGCCCCCACACAAACTACTACTTCACTACAACTCCCTATTTCAAACCCTACTACTACAACTACTCCCAAATACTACTACCCCTCCCAACCAAACTACTACTACATATCAAGAACTATTTACTACTACCACTACTACTACTACTACTACTACCACTAACTACTCCCTAACTTACAAACTACCTACCCTCCCCCTATCCCCCTACAACAAAAAAAACACCACAACTACTACTACTACTACAACTCCCAAACAAAAAAATACTACTAAACTAAACTATTTGCTACTGCCCCAAAACTACCACTACTCTACAACAACCCCCACTATCAACAAAACCACTACAAAAAAACCACAACCCCAACACTCCCTACTACTGCTACCCCCAAAAAAATAGTACTCCCTACAAACCACAACTACTACAAACAACTACCCCTACTACTACATTACTACTATACCACTACTACTACTACAAACTACCACTACAACTACTACACTACTATAACTACCCCCACTACTACTACTACTACTACCTTTTACTGCTACCCCCAACCCAATATACTACTACTTTTTACCACTACTATTTCCACTACTACTACTACTACTACTACCACATACTACAAAGCACTACTCCTACTACTACTACTATTTCCCTTTACTACCCTACAACTACTACAACTACTACTACTACTACAACTCCCACTACTACACTACCCCCAACTACAAAACTCCCAAACTACCTACTACAACTACTACTACCACTACTATTTACAATTTACTACTACCACTACAACTACTACAACTGCACTACTACAACACAAACCAAACTACTACTACAACCACTACTACTACTACTACACCACTACAATACTACCCCCTACTATTACTACAACTAAAAACTACTACCACAACTACAAACCCTACTAAAAACTATCCCCTACTACTACCACAAACAACTAATACACAACACCACTACACTACAACTCCTACAAACCAAAAACTAAACCACTACAATACTACTACCACATTTACAACTACTACAACCACTACTACTACTACTAAACTATTACTACTGCTACTGCTCCACTACTCCCACAATACTACTACAACTACAAAAAAACTACTACACCCCACTACTATTTTCCACATACTACTACTACCACAAACTACTACACAACACCACTACTACTACTACTACCACTACTACTACACTAATACTATACTACTGCTACCACTACACTACTACTACTACTACTACCACTACTACTACCACTACTACCACTACTACACTGCTGCTACCAACTACTGCTACCACTACTATTACTACTACTACTACTACCACTACTACTACTACTACTACTATTACCACTACTACCACTACTACTACTACCACTACTACCACTACTACTACTACTACTACTACCACTACTACTACTACTATCACTACTACTACCACTGCTACTACTACTACTTCCACTACTACTACTATTACTACTACCACTACTACTACTACCACTACTACTACCACTACTACCACTACTACTACTACTGCTACACTACTACTGTTTACTACTACTACTACTGCTACTACTACTACTACCACTACTACTACTACTACTATTAGTACTACCACTACTACTACTAGTACTACTATCACTACTACTGCTACTACTACTACTACTACCACTACTACTACTGCTACTACTACCACTACTACTGCTACTACTTCTACTACTACCACTACTACTACTACTACTACTACTACTGCTACTACTGACTACTATTATTACTACTACTACTACAAACCGCTCCTACTACTATGCTACTATACCACTAAACTACCACGACTTTACGCTTCTACTACTACCTACTTTATATGTATATTCCCTATACTTTTAGTGTACTGCTACATCTTGTACTTCTCCCATTACTACCACTATACTACTTATCTGTACTACTAATTTTACTGCTATTTAATAATTAAATTTTTTTCCTTCATGTCCTTCTTAAACTCTTTAAGTAAGACAAAACCCAAAAGATACGGGCTGAAGGGGTAAGTGAGAAAACAAATTTATCATGTCTACAATATGGTGGGACCACCCCCCGAGAGACACTGACTTTTCTGGCGGTTTGCGACTTTGTGCTAGTGGTGTTTTTAAAGGGGAACTACAAGAGTTGCTGGCAAAAGAGGGGGGACAGTACTGGTAGTAAAATGTTTTTTAGTGTTTTTTTTGTAGCGTTGTAGGGGGAGGGTTTTTTTTTTTTGGTGTTGATGGTCTTGTTGATGAAGGGGGTGGTTTTGTGTGTAAGGTTTGCTGTTTTGGTTTTTGTTGAAGGGCTTGGTGTTTTGGGATGGTGGTGTTGGTTGTGGTGAAGTCAAGGGTTTTGGGTTGGGGTGATAGTGAAACGGGTGTTGGTTGTTGTTGGTCTTCCTCCCTAAAGAGCTGTTTTCGGATTAGAGGGGGAAGGGGGGGACTGTTTTTTTTTTTGCTTTAGTGGGGCCTTTGATTTTGGTAGACTTCTGTTTATGCATTGATGGTGATGATGGGTCGGGGGCGTATTGTGTGTTGGGGGGGGGTACTAAAGTTTTTAGTGGTTAAAATTTGTGGTCGCTGGGCTATAGTGTTGTTGGAGGGGTATACCTGCTGGAGTTATTATTTTGGAGTTGGACGGGGTAGTTGCCCCTGGGGTGATTGAGGGCTGGAATTGGTTTGGTGTTTTGGTAGTGGAAAATTTTTGATTTTGGGGTGGGGGGTAAACTGCTGGGTTGTTAGTGGTGTGGGGGAGTTCGGGGGGTTTTGATATTGTTGATGGTAGGGCTTTTGTTTAATCTAGGTGTTTTTGGTTGGTTGCTTGTGCTTTGAGGTTGTTGTTGTTGCACTGTTTGATTATTGATGTTCTTATTGGGTAGGGGTAAGGCTATTGGATTGTTGGTGGGGGTGTTAATGATGTTAAGGTTGATGTTGTAGATGCATTTTTATAAGGGGTTTTAAATGGTGGTAAGGTTTCTGGGGTTGTTGGTGTTGGGATGGGTGTTTTTTTGTTAAATGAAACCCTGCGTAACCGTCTTTTGCCTTCCAGTTTTTGCACCCTGCACGTCCCGCACCATGTACGTCCCGCCCACAAAACCTGTCAAAGCACGACCAAAATTTCACTTCATTTAATATGCCGTCCTGCACTTGCTGCTCTGCATATGCATGTCCTGCCCAATGCATGTCTCATTTGCAGTCCTGTATTAAGACTTCCTACTCTCCACTTGCATGGTGTAGACAAAACGAAACCCATTGCGCCCCCTGCTGACTTGCCCAACCCAAAGACAGTTTCTTCGTTTGTGATAGTCTGTTTAAATCTTGTGCTGAGAAAACAACAGCTTAAGACAAAAGTTAAATGGACCAGCCTGGAGAAGCGAAGCAGAGGGGGAAAATGCAAAGCATGGAACACGGCTTGAAACTTAGGTATTGTATTGCAGCGGCCACTGTGGGGAGTGAACCCCATGAGAGCGACTTTCATCATGGGGGCATCTGATACCATAGTAGCAGGGGGCACATGGAAGGGAAAATGACCCATTGGAAAGCAGCTGTATTATGAAAAAAGATGTCCCCTCCCAAGCAGTTGGCAGGATGAGATCATTTGAAGAGCAGTTTATATAAAGGGATTAAAAAAATTTAAAACCAACATATGATTCAGAACGAAAAGTTCTGCATAAATTTGGGAAAAAACATTTTTAAATTGATTCAGACGCTGCGTAGATAGACTCCAAAGGTTAGATTTTTCGTTGACTCAGTTGACACCCCCCCCGTGGTAGGTTTATTTCTCAGCATTGTAAAATGTGATACTTCAAAACAGCATTTTAAACCTGCAATGATTTTTCCCAAGGGGGCGGGATCCTTATATAAGTTTACCCCTATTTTTTTTGTATTCATCATTAAAAGAGACGTTTCCCCTGCGTGAGAAAAGATTTTTTTTTTTAGACTAAATTTAAAATTTTAGGGTTCCTGTTTCATTAAAATTTATACCTTCTTTTGGGGTTTTTTCATTCTTGTTTTAAACTTCACAAAAGGTCTCATGATCTGCTTTAGTGCTTCATATTTTGTCCCCTTTTTTCCTTTCTCATGTTCTGACTTGTTTTATATGATATCCATCGTATTTTGTCGACAATGAGTGAGTGTTGAAAACCACTCACCAAAATAATAAATACATTTTTTTTAAGTATTTTTATTTTAAATTCTTTTTCTTCTTTTTCTTCTTCTTTTCTTTTTCTTATATTTTTATTATTATTTTATTTTATTATTTTATTATTATTATTTTTATTTTATTATTATTATTTTATTATTATTATTTTTTTATTATTATTATTATTATTATTATTTTATTAAATTTTTATTATTATTATTATTTTTAAATTTTTAATTTTTCTGTTCAAAATATTTTAATACTCAAACCCAAAAGAAAATAAAATAATACATATTGTGAAAAATGTATCTTCCCAAAAACTAGGAAAGAGAAGTGCCTATGCCAACAAGCTTGAAAATCCTGCACAGGACCGTACTTATTGAGGGGGTGCGAGAGGGGAAAATTATCCCCCTCTGTCCTCAGTAATAACAATAATTTTTGTATTTCAAATGTTTCGTCACTTTTTCTACTACATATATTTAAAAAAAAATAGTACCGTAATGCATAAAGCGAAAGGGTTTTTTTAAAATGACAAAAACGAGGATCCATTTTAAAAAAAAGAATTAAAATGAAGCTTTTTTCAATTAACCCGTGGGACAGTAACCCCTCATTACCCAATAAACCAAGCAATGTAACTTACTTTTTATTTGCGCCTCTATAGATGTCTCGAGGGTGCCACCCCCAACATTTGACAATCTCCCGCAATTTATTTACTCAAAGGTTTTATACGCCCTGCCTCCTGAAAAGTTAAAGAATAGTCCTGCTAGCCCCGTCAACCAGCTAATACATTTTATTGAGGGTGTAATATCCAACAAACTTACGCTGCGTAGAATGTGTTAACACATTTAAAATACTTGGAATCATTGGCTGCCAACCAGTAACTGAAGAATATCTCTTCTGATCATTTGTAAGATCTCAGGTATAGTCGACTTAAGTACCTCAAAGAAAACTTCGTATTGATTTTGGATTGTGTAAATTTTCTTTTAGAAATTTTAAAAATAAATTACAATCTATTTAATGACTAGAGAATATCTCAAACTACAGATGTTCCCGTAACTTTATTAGATAAAGTTTTTTATTGGTTCCTCAGATGTTTACTTTCCAAACTTATTAAAAAATAAGGTATTTGTTTATCATAAGATTCTGCCAAATGTCTCTTCAGAATGACTTAAACCTTTAACTCTGGAATATCTTTATTACTGGAAAGTTTAGATTTGTTACGATATGCGTAGGTGCCAATTGGATAATTTTATTGAATAAACTGGGATATTTGTTACCATGTGATAATTTGCGAATAAATCATCTGATCATTTTCAGATCTTCAATGCTGGAATTTTTTTTACAAAGATCTCTTTTACAGGCTAAGAGTTCTTGTCATATATAATCTCTTTTTAAAGCCCATCCCAATCTACGGTACAATACCACTCCCTGGGATGCTATCCACGATAGTCGACTAACACCCAGGCACCTCTTTATTGCTAGGTGAACAGAGACAACAGCTAAAAGGAAGCATGCTAAACGTTTCCACTCTGGCTAGTATCTACCCACAGACAGTATGTGAGCTGAGTGTGCTACCAATAGAACCATTGGAAACTTATGCATTATATCCAACGCACTCTGGACAAAGTGTTGGTATTTAAGTTCTTCCTTGATGAATATGTGCAACTCTTTAATATCTTTACTAGAGAGACGTTAAGGCAGCAAAACACATGTTCAGTCTTATACAGTGACTTGATGACGGAGACTTATATCACCGCCTTACCTTTCCAGTTGACATGATGAGAATGTCCTTGATGTAGCTCACAGCTCCACGCTGTTTTATGCCACAATAAAGTTTACACAGTGAATTTTCCCATAAAACTCATACGAAACAAGACTACTATTACGCAGTGTGCTACAGAAGAATATTTTATAAAATAATACTTCATAGTACCGGGATTGAACTGAAAGCAGACGTGTATTATTCCCTGAAAGCGGACGCGTTTTATTCCTGTCACAGGCAGAGTGGCCACGACAGGAACAGGTGACGTGTGTTTAGGCAGGAGGTTACGCACAGAAGAGGAAGTAAGATGTAGCGGTGTATGTGGTATTGGGTAGTGTTTTTTAGTGTATACTGTTTTGTTTTTTTTGGGTGGTCTCATTTATTTGTAAAACCCTAGTGTGTGCAAGGGCCTGTGTTTTGGAGAGCATTTAATATTTTAACAATAGGCTAGGTAGCCGGCAGGAAGGAAAGGGGGATGTCATAAGCCTTCATTTTATATATTTTTAACTTATTAGTAGCTGTGTGCAGTGAGATAATGTGAACTGGAGTGTGGTGGTTTTTGTGGAGTAGATTGTAAGTTGTTTATAAGTTACTATTATATATATATATATATATATATATATATATATATATATATATATATATATAATATATATATATATATATATATATATATATATATATATATACATATATTATATATTATATATATATATATATACATATATATATATATTTGTATAGGTGAGTTTTTGTGTCCTTATACAACGTTAATTATTTGCACTTATGCTCCATAATTATATGAGTACATTCTGGCCCTAGAGTTGCTGTTTTTTAGTGTAATTTAAATGCCCCTAGACAGCAGACTCAGCAGTCATTTTGGAGACAGGATCATTTTATTTAAGTTACGACATCAAAGTCGTAACTTGGGGTCCTGCAGTAAAGAAATATCACGTTAAGAATGATAATTCACATTTGAAACCTGGAGTCTTTAAAAGGAGGGATTATTAGTAGTAACTTTTTCTGCCTGATTTTTGTGTGCACATTTAGTGATTTAGGAAGTTATTTAGTAATAATAATTCTCTGTGCATATAATAATCATTTAAGGTACCTATGTGCTTTGCTGTGTGATTTATTATTTTAAATGTGATTTCTACTGTAATAGGCAAATGTTTTGTGCTTTTAATTTCTAAGACGTCTGTAAGCAGTAGAGATTCTAGCGGTGACAGGTGTCTGGGAGCAGATCCTGGATCAAACCCCACTGGTATTACTGAGAGTTATGAATTTAGAGATATTAAGCTTAAAATTAGCTCTAAATAGGGAAGAAAACGCTCTGAGAAGGATTGAATGTACTAAAATCCAGAAGAGAAAGAGTTAGAAATTTTTAAGGCTAATGAGAGAGAGAAAGAGAGACAGTTTGCTGCTTCATAAAATGTAAGAGGTAAAGGCAGACATTTTTAATTTTGAACATGCTATAAAGTTTGTTCCAAAATTTTTCGAGAATGATTCTCATAACTTTTTCACATTGTTTGAAAAAAAATAGCAAAATCCCCGAAGTGGCCAGACTAAAATGGACCACATTACCCAGAACCAAGTTAATTGGTACAAGGTTACAATTTTTTAGTTCTCTAGAGGAACATGAATTTTCAGATTATGAGAAGATGAAGGATGTTGTGTTATTGGCTTATCAGATATTGTCAGAGAGATATAGGCTGAAGTTTAGAAGGTTAAGGTTTAAGCAAGGACAATCCTTGGAGGAGTAAGGAAAGGAGAATATGTCGCTGCTGACGAAGTGATGCCGCTCCAGGGATGTTGCAGGTGATTGTGAAGGTGTATTGACAGTGTACCTCATTGACCTTAAGGCATATCTTGAGGAAAAAGATTTTGGTGAATTTAACCATGCTCTCGAGTTGGGTGAAAGGCTTTTAGCCAACCAAAAAGTTGGAAGTAGTTATCACCCAGATCATGTTAATAATAATTTTTCTCCACCAACTAGGAGGAGTAAGAAATATCACATTTTAAGCCCAAAATTTTTTACCAGCATCATAATCCAAAGAGTTTTCAGCCTACTAACCACCAGAATCATGGTTCCCAGGAATTAAAGTCTACTTCTCAGTTACCTACTCAAGGAAGTAGTAAGTCAGATTTAATTTCAAGAAATCAGGGAACAAGCAGGAAAGGTCAAGTTCCCCAAGGACAAGAAATGCAGTCTACCTCAGGTGGGCATGGTACCTTTAACGTTTATCATTGTCCTTACTGTAATAAGAAGGGTCACTTACAGCAGTATTGCAGAGAGATGCGAAGGGCGAAGTCCCTTTTTTTCGCATTTCAAATGAAACTTTATCCTGTGATTTAAAAAATCAGTTTGCATCCTACACACTTGTTTGTATTGACTTCTTGTTGCAAAGTTGTAAGATATTGCAAAATTGTATTGATCATAAAACCCTCCCTGACCTACAAAATTGGTAAGATGTACAATGTTCTAGTCAACATCAGATGAAAGAAAAAGAGTTAGATGATCTAAATTTCAAAGTTCTTGCGAGAAATGTCAATAGATTGCATTATAAAAAATTTAGAAATTTGTTTTTTTTTTATTGATTTTTTATTTTCTGAGAATAAGAGCCAAAAAAAAGAAAATGGTAAAACGTTATTGCAAATCCCCTCTGAAAAAACAATAGAACCATCATTCATCAATATTGTGTGAAAAAATCATGACACTCCTATTATTACTCTTCGAAAAAAAAAAAACAAATGTCAATAACTTATTCCTGAGTTATTAATATTTTTGTATCTATAAAACTCTACGGACATGGCGTGCCAAATCTGAGCGAGTTGCTGACCCCTATCATTGTTGACAGCCCAGAGGCACCTGAGCAGCAACCACTCCGTGCTCTTCATTTTAGTCCTCACAGAATTTGCTATGTTGAGTATTTAAAATGAAACGATCATAACAATAGTAATTTTTTTGGAGTAAAAAAAAAACACAGAGTAATTGCCAACATGTCCTCTTGATGACAACAAAAACATAAAAATTACATTTAAAAAAATACTTAGAAATGTAATAAAAACAAGCTGATTGCATCAACATGTTTCCAGAATTTTGCACTTTTTTTTGGTAAGAAAACCTTAATTTCCATAATTTTTCAACTTCAGTTTTAAAATCTCTAAAAGCAAAAGGCCTCCACCTAAAGGACCAGGCTGCTGCACAGGACTCTAGTAAGTACTTCAGTTACACATGCCGTAGCTTGTACTGCAGTCTTGCCACAGAGTACACCAGGAAGTTCAGCTGTTTTAGACCCTCGGATGAAGGTCTCTTTAAGTAAGTCCACAGTACTGGACCTTGCATCAAAATGAAGGTAGAGAAGAAGGTGTTATGTCTTTAAGGGATGGATGTAGCACATTCTCTCTTTTGCGTAACGATGTATTACAAATGCCAGAGGATACTTACACTAGAAAGGACATATTTTTTAAAAGGTTTTCAGGATCCACTGTTAGGACTCCTGTACATAGATTCTGGATGTGATGGTGAGGTGTAGTCTTGACCCTTTATGTGCCTTCCTTTAATGTATTTTTTACAATTCCTTAATTAATAATGTGAGAAGTCATGAAAGCACTTGGAATTTCACTATTCTTTCACAGTGGGTGTTTTGCATATTCTGATATCACCTGCTTACTGTGATTTTATTACATGCACACACATACACACACACACACACACACACACACACACACACACACACACACACACACACACACACACACACACACACACACACACACACACACACACACACATATATATATATATATATATATATAATATATATATATATATAATATATATATATATATATATATATATATATATATATAATACACATATGTGGAACTTCCACGGAGGGAGTAGAACAATAGCTCTAGGCTTTTCGTGTTGCAATCAACACAATAATATAAAATACTGCTCGTTGAACTAGTACATCAAACAGGGACTAGAATGAAATTAGACTTTATTCAATTAACCC
>NC_069399.1:16136814-16186814 GCF_026875155.1 Cherax quadricarinatus | reverse complement strand
GCTCTGAGAAGGATTGAATGTACTAAAATCCAGAAGAGAAAGAGTTAGAAATTTTTAAGGCTAATGAGAGAGAGAAAGAGAGACAGTTTGCTGCTTCATAAAATGTAAGAGGTAAAGGCAGACATTTTTAATTTAGAACATGCTATAAAGTTTGTTCCAAAATTTTTCGAGAATGATTCTCATAACTTTTTCACATTGTTTGAAAAAAAATAGCAAAATCCCAGAAGTGGCCAGACTAAATGGACCACATTACCCAGAACCAAGTTAATTGGTACAAGGTTACAATTTTTTAGTTCTCTAGAGGAACATGAATTTTCAGATTATGAGAAGATGAAGGATGTTGTGTTATTGGCTTATCAGATATTGTCAGAGAGATATAGGCTGAAGTTTAGAAGGTTAAGGTTTAAGCAAGGACAATCCTTGGAGGAGTAAGGAAAGGAGAATATGTCGCTGCTGACGAAGTGATGCCGCTCCAGGGATGTTGCAGGTGATTGTGAAGGTGTATTGACAGTGTACCTCATTGACCTTAAGGCATATCTTGAGGAAAAAGATTTTGGTGAATTTAACCATGCTCTCGAGTTGGGTGAAAGGCTTTTAGCCAACCAAAAAGTTGGAAGTAGTTATCACCCAGATCATGTTAATAATAATTTTTCTCCACCAACTAGGAGGAGTAAGAAATATCACATGTTTAAGCCAAATTTTTACCAGCATCATAATCCAAAGAGTTTTCAGCCTACTAACCACCAGAATCATGGTTCCCAGGAATTAAAGTCTACTTCTCAGTTACCTACTCAAGGAAGTAGTAAGTCAGATTTAATTTCAAGAAATCAGGGAACAAGCAGGAAAGGTCAAGTTCCCCAAGGACAAGAAATGCAGTCTACCTCAGGTGGGCATGGTACCTTTAACGTTTATCATTGTACTTACTGTAATAAGAAGGGTCACTTACAGCAGTATTGCAGAGAGATGCGAAGGGCGAAGGCCCTTTTTTCGCATTTCAAATGAAACTTTATCCTGTGATTTAAAAAGTCAGTTTGCATCCTACACACTTCTTTGTATTGACTTCTTGTTGCAAAGTTGTAAGATATTGCAAAATTGTATTGATCATAAAACCCTCCGTGACCTACAAAATTGGTAAGATGTACAATGTTCTAGTCAACATCAGATGAAAGAAAAAGAGTTAGATGATCTAAATTTCAAAGTTTCTTGCGAGAAATGTCAATAGATTGCATTATAAAAAATTTAGAAATTTGTGTTTTTTTTTTATTGATTTTTTATTTTCTGAGAATAAGAGCCAATAAAAAGAAAATGGTAAAACGTATTGCAAATCCCCTCTGAAAATCAATAGAACCATCATTCATCAATATTGTGTGAAAAAATCATGACACTCCTATTATTACTCTTCGAAAAAAAATAAAACAAATGTCAATAACTTATTCCTGAGTTATTAATATTTTTGTATCTATAAAACTCTACGGACATGGCGTGCCAAATCTGAGCGAGTTGCTGACCCCTATCATTGTTGACAGCCCAGAGGCACCTGAGCAGCAACCACTCCGTGCTCTTCATTTTAGTCCTCACAGAATTTGCTATGTTGAGTATTTAAAATGAAACGATCATAACAATAGTAATTTTTGGAGTAAAAAAAAAACACAGAGTAATTGCCAACATGTCCTCTTGATGACAACAAAAACATAAAAATTACATTTAAAAAAATACTTAGAAATGTAATAAAAACAAGCTGATTGCATCAACATGTTTCCAGAATTTTGCACTTTTTTTTGGTAAGAAAACCTTAATTTCCATAATTTTTCAACTTCAGTTTTAAAATCTCTAAAAGCAAAAGGCCTCCACCTAAAGGACCAGGCTGCTGCACAGGACTCTAGTAAGTACTTCAGTTACACATGCCGTAGCTTGTACTGCAGTCTTGCCACAGAGTACACCAGGAAGTTCAGCTGTTTTAGACCCTCGGATGAAGGTCTCTTTAAGTAAGTCCACAGTACTGGACCTTGCATCAAAATGAAGGTAGAGAAGAAGGTGTTATGTCTTTAAGGGATGGATGTAGCACATTCTCTCTTTTGCGTAACGATGTATTACAAATGCCAGAGGATACTTACACTAGAAAGGACATATTTTTTAAAAGGTTTTCAGGATCCACTGTTAGGACTCCTGTACATAGATTCTGGATGTGATGGTGAGGTGTAGTCTTGACCCTTTATGTGCCTTCCTTTAATGTATTTTTTACAATTCCTTAATTAATAATGTGAGAAGTCATGAAAGCACTTGGAATTTCACTATTCTTTCACAGTGGGTGTTTTGCATATTCTGATATCACCTGCTTACTGTGATTTTATTACATGCACACACATACACACACACACACACACACACACACACACACACACACACACACACACACACACACACACACACACACACACACACACACACACACACACACACACACACACATATATATATATATATATATATAATATATATATATATATATATATATATATATATATAATATATATATATATATATATATAATATACATATATGTGGAACTTCCACGGAGGGAGTAGAACAATAGCTCTAGGCTTTTCGTGTTGCAATCAACACAATAATATAAAATACTGCTCGTTGAACTAGTACATCAAACAGGGACTAGAATGAAATTAGCCTTGAGTCATCCACGCCATCGTGTGTCCTTGGGTAGGGAGTACCACATCCAGTTCCGCTGGATGCCCTACTCTTAAGGGCATCATGTGTTTTCGCCCACCATGAGGCAGGCCAAAGCAGCATGCGTTCGATTCCTCGGCTAGTGCAGTGTTGTTATTGATCAATACCACTCTTTCGAGTTAACAATAATGTATATATATATATATATATATATATATATATATATATATATATATATATATAATATATATATATAATATATATATATATATATATATATATATATATGCTCAGAGCTGTAACATCGGACAGGGACACTGCTCGTCTCCAGGCTGTGAGCACACATCACTCCGGGGACTTCCTTCAAACAGTTACCATATCGGCAATGGGAATGCCCCTCGACCCTAAGACCCTCCGTATTGCTCTGCACCTTGTTGCCCAAATTAACAAGGAATACACATGTATTTGTGGTAAAGCGCAAGCCAACCAATATGGTCTGCGTGGTCTTAACTGTTCCAAAACCAAGGGCTGGCATGCAAGACACAATTAGGTCAACGACATCATAAAGAGAACAATTGCTACAGCTGGATGCCCAACCGAGAGGGAACCCCAATCACTAGCAGCCAACAATGCCCACAACCCAGCAAACCACCCCAATGGGATCGCCATGTATCTGGCACCTCTGCAAGGGAGAGGCTATGGGCATCCTGCTCTGTGATTTTGGCACAATATTGTCTAATCAAGAGCACCTACCAGGATTATCATCAACAGGCTGGTGTGTGAATATCTGCTGCCCGTGATGGAAAGGGCCAGAAGACTCTATGTTTCGTCTCTTCCTTCAGAATCAAGAAAAGTATTGTGAATGTGAATTCAGTGAGGGAACATAATGGTCACCTATGGGTAGGAGAGGTCGGTGAGGGGAGGCCTCATGGAGGAGGAGGAGGCGGAGATTGAGGGGTAAATCTGTCCCCCCCCTTCCCCAAACAGGCGCGCATACACCGTGTGCTCGTGTTACAACAATGGAGTGTTTGTTCACCGTGTGTATAGTGTATAGAGTGCGTAGTATGTGCATGGTATGTGCATAGCATGTGTAGTGTATAGCGGTGTACACAGAGCATAGTGGTGTATAGTGACATGTACACAGAGCATTGTGGTGTAGTGACTTGTCCTGGGAGGGAGTGAGTGCCCTACTCCGCTTCATCATGCACCTTCCACTCCTCCCTCTCCTCCACCGCCCACAACAAGGACGGGAGACCTCTCTCCCCCCACCACCGCAATGAACCACATGTGGTATGTGCTATGCGCCATTTCCCCTTCAGCCTGGGCTTACCACACAGTTTGAGATATGGCAGAGGATGCAACCAGCCAGCTACAAAGCCAGGGAAACAGTGCACCCAACAATGAAAGAAGAGGCACATGTCAGGTGTGTGGAGTGTTTCGAGCACGCAACAGGGATGGCCGCATTCGTGCACACCATGGGTGTGCGGGATCACATATACCCCCAGCAGAGAGCAGCCCACAACCTCCACAGGCAGATAACAATTCCAGTGGCAACCTCCTAATTTGCGATAACCTTCTGTTGGCATTCAAATCTACTGCTAGCAGTACCCTATCCCACATCCCTAAAGCGGCTCGCCCATATGCAGCAGGAAAATTCACAGACTTTCTTAAGCAGGTGAATGGAGATTCCACCAACGTAGAAGCTCGAGGCAACATCAAAGCATGGCGCAACCTACTCCTGTTCGGCAATATCTATCTTGCAGTTCCTGAAAGACGAGGCAAACTGCTAACCACATCAGTCATCAAGGCAGTGCACAACTACCCAAGAACGGATAATTGTGTCCCTCTGCCCCATCATCGCAGGAATCAAACAGGTAGACCCAAGAAAAGTTCCACTGAAAACGAGAAAATTTGCGCACAGGTTAGCAAAAAAAATCGAAGGTAACACAGTGGGAGCAATCAGAATGATTACAAGTGACGACACTGTAGCTCCCAAAGATGAGACCACAGCCCAAGCACTAAGAGACAAGCATCCAACCAGGGACACTATAACCATCAACAACAACCCTGAGGAAGAACCCATCACTGAACAATTAATTTTGCCAGAATCGGAAGTCTATAAGGCGACTGTGTCATTTCCAGCAGAATCTGCAGGAGGTTACACTGGAATTCGACCTCAGCACCTTAAAGAGATGATATATCCAGTACTCGGTGCATCTGCATCAATTCTTCTCACCGAGTTAACAACTTTCGTCAACAACTCCCTGGCTGGGCGAATCCCAGAAGAAATTAAGCCTTTCTTTTTTGGAGCCTCACTATGTGCTTTGAAGAAAAAGGATGGGGGAATCAGACTCATTGCTGTTGGTAACACTTTTCGCCGTCTCGTTGCCAAAGCAGTTGTAAGAAACATTTGCCTAGAAGCTGCCAGTTTACTCCAGCCACACCACCTGGGCTTTCGGGTCTCCCAAGGCTGTGAAGCCGCAACTCATGCTGGAAGGGCCTACATCAGGGACCTACCAGAAGGCAAGGCCGTAGTCAAACTAGATTTTAGAAATGCCTTTAATATAGTGAAGAGAGATGTAGTCTTGCCAGCTGTTTGGGATCGGTTCCCCAGTCTTTTTCCGTTCATTTCAGCCGGCTACAGCAAACCCTCAATACTTTTGTTTGGAGAACATGAAACTCTCTGATCAGAGTCATCAGAGGGTGTTCAGCAGTGTGACCCACTCGCTCCACTTCTGTTCTGCTTGGCAGTAAGAGAACTAACGTCCAGCCTACGCAGCGAGCTCAACATCTGGTACCTGGATGATGGCACTCTGGCAGGTACTAAAGAGTCCCTGTTAGAGGACCTACATCTGGTGAAAATACAGGGAGAAGACTTGGGACTCATCCCCAATCCCTCCAAGTGTGAAATCATCACAGCGAACCAGAGAATAATCAATGTTGTGCAAGGAATCCTCCCAGAAGTCTCTACTACCACTCCCTCCAACAGTACCCTCTTGGCAGCACCGCTGGGTCACCAGACCATCGACACTGTCCTCAAGGACAAATGGAGAATGGAGAAGAGAATAAGCAATCTTGATGCTCATGATGCTCTGCATCTCCTCACAAGGTGTCTTACTATGCTAAGACTCACTTCCTTATGTGTGCAATCCAACACTCGACGAATATGACACACACCTGAGATCAACTTTTAAGAAGGCACTGAACCTGTCACTAGAGGATCAGGAATGGGATCAGGCAACCCTCCCAGTGTGACTAGGAGGTATAAAGGTGCGCAAAGCAACTCATGTTGCTTTACCTGCTTTTCTGTCTTCGTGTTTGGCTTCCAGTGCGTTAGTTAAGAAGATTGTCCCCGAACACTTGAGAGATGTGGTAGGAGCTCAAGACCCAAGGTTTACTGAAGCAGCGATTCGGTGGGACACTCTTGCAGACTCCTCCAGTAGACCAGTTCCTCCCAAAGAACACAAACAGTCCCATTGGGACAAACCGATCATGGAAAAAATCGCCAACACAATGCTCACCAACGCTTCAGGAAAGGACAAAAATCGTCTCATGCCCCACATTCTAATACTGCATTTTTAAAACTATTCCAACCCTCATCAACCCCCCCACTACGTATACCTGCACCAGCCCACCTTTCTGCCAATAATTGCTTATCTCACCCGAACTTCCTCCTCCCTCTTACTTGTTGTTGCCATTTTCCTCTTTTCCCATCTTCCTCTTACTCTCACTGTAGCTACAACTATATAATGATCTGATATATCAGTTCCCCTCTACAAACGTGTATATCCTGGATCCTACTGATCAACATTTCATCCACCAATACATACTCTAACAAACTACTTTCATTACGTGCTATATCATAGCTTGTACATTTATTTACCCTCTTCTTCATAAAATATGTATTACTTATTACCAAACCTCTTTCTACACATAGCTCAATTAAAGACTCCCCATTTTCATTTACCCCTGGCACCCCAAATTTACCTACTACTCCCTCCACAACATTTTTGCCCACTTTAGCATTCAAATCACCACCCACCATTACTTTCACACTTGGTTCAAAACTCCCCACGCATTCACTCAACATTTCCCAAAATCTCTCTCTCTCCTCTACACTTCTCTCTTCTCCAGGTGCATATACGCTTACAATAACCCACTTTTCACATCCAACCTTTATTTTACTCCACATAATCCTTGAATTAATACATTTATAGTCCATCTTTTCCTGCCATAGGTTATCCTTAAACATTACTGTTACTCCTTCTTTAGCTCTAACTCTATTTGAAACCCCTGACCTAATCCCATTTATTCCTCTCCACTGAAACTCTCCCACCCCCTTCAGCTTTGTTTCACTTAAAGCCAGGACATCCAGCTTCTTCTCATTCATAACATCCACAATCATCTCTTTCTTATCATTTGCACAACATCCGCTCACATTCAGACTTCCCACTTTGACAATTTTCTTCTTCTTATTCTTTTAAGTAATTATTACAGGAAAAGGGGTTACTAGCCCATTGTTCCCGGCATTTTAGTTGACTTTTACAACACGCATGGCTTACGGAGGAAAGATTCTTATTCCACTTCCTAATCGATATAAAAGGAAAAGTAATAAGACCAAGAACTATTAAGATAAAATCAAATAAAATTGAGATGAGTGTGTATAATTGAACATGTACATGTATGTGTAGTGTGACCTAAGTGTAAGTAGAAGTAGCAAGATGCACATGTAATCTTGCATATTTATGAGACAGACAAAAGACACCAGCAATCCTACCATCATGTGAAACAATTACAGGCTTTCGTTTTACACTCACTTGGCAGGACGGTAGTACCTCCCTGGGTGGTTGCTGTCTACCAACCTACTATCTATACCTATCTATCTATCTATCTATCTATCTATCTATCTATATATATATATATATATATATATATATATATATATATATATATATTATATATATATATATATATACATATATATATAATATATATAATATATATAATATATATATATATATATATATATATATATATATATATATATATATATATATATGTATATATATATATATATAAATATATATATATATATATAATATATATATATATATATAAATATATATATATATATATATATATATATATATAATATATATGTTTTCTGAGTGGTGCATTGATATAAAAAACCTTTGAGATGTCAGACATACAAGAGGAATTGAATCCATGCTTGAGGCTCACTGACGTGCCCGGTATGGGAGAAACATGGCTTGTGAACCAGGCTGCCAAGTCTATGTGGCATTTGTGTGACCAAGTGGACTACAGCACTGCCTGGGAATCTGGCCATTCTCAGTAATAGTTTTTGAATCCTGTTGACTGCGATATATAATATATATATATATATATATATATAATATATATATATATATATATATATATATATATATATATATATATAAATATATATATATATATATATATAATATATATACATAAATATATATATAATATAATATATATAATATATATATATAATATATATATTAATATATATATATATATATAAATATAATTATATATATTATATATATAAACATATATATATACATACATACATAATATAAAAATATTATATATATATATATATAAATATATATAATATATATATATAATTATATATATATATATATATATTAAATATATAGGGAAGTAACCACCTCTATGGCTGGAATGGGGACCCTCAACCTCAGAGAAGACAATAAACGTACCTCAGAGAAAACTCAAGGTTCTCCCCGGAGCTGTTTGAATATTTTCTTCTCCTACCACCCCCTATATATTTTTTAATTCTATGTGAACATTATTAATAAACAAAATACATTTGGCAGGAAAAAACATAAACATGAATTCAATGGCACAATGAATCCAAAGATGATATTTCTTCCAGCTCCTCCGAGGCTGACGTGAGCCAAGTATGCAGCAAGCATATATATATATATATATATATATATATATATATATATATATATATATTAATATATATAAATATATATATATATATATAATATATATATATATAAATATATATACATATTAATATATATATATATATATATATATATAATATATATATATATATATATAATATATATATATATATAAATATATATATATATATGCAATAAGATCACAGTAAACAGTGATTTCAGAATATGCAAACACCACTCTGAAAGAATAGAAGAAATTCCAAGCGCTTTCGTGACTACTCACATTATCAAGGAACTATGAAAGTAAAGCATCCAAGGAAGCTATATAAGGGGTCTGGCCAGCACCTCACTATCAGATCCCACAACGGTTAAACACCTGACGCGCGCCGCCGACCCAACTTGGATAGGTCCTTTGCACAACTCACCCACAAACTATTCTACTCAAGAAAATTTAAAATTATTTGTCCAGTGTATTATTAAATTCTTCCCAAATTCTATTAATTATAAATGGATCTAATTTATATAAACCAAAGGAAATATTCATATTATTGTCAAAACTGCTTTTTATGAAAACAAGATTCAATTATATTCCAGTCGACCATGGACTTGCTTGATACTACTGTTCTCAACTTTTGAAAATCAATTGGATGGTTAAAATCTCTTACATGAATAAATAGAGCATTGGAATCTTGTCCATTTCTAATGCTATATTTATGTTGTTTTAATCTTAGTTCGCAGATTTTTACCAGTTGACCGTAATAAACTTTATCGCAAATTTTACAAGGAATCTTATAGACACATCCATCAGCATTTTGGGGGAATTCTTTATCAAAAGTTTTTTTACTGTATCAAGATTTTTGAATACAACTTTAATATTAAAAGTCATAAGAAGAGAAGGCATGTCAACCAAGTTTTTCATGGTAAGGAGAACCAACATATTTTTAGTTGAATAAGGCTGGTTGTCCCTTTTTGGATTTTAAAAAGTATTTTCTAGCAACTTAAAAAGATTTATCAATTACATTTCTTGGGTATTTTAAATCATTACCTATTTCATAAATTTGGATATTTCCTCATCTATGAACTCAGGACTACAAATTCGTAAAGTTCTCAGAAACATTGATGAGAAAACAGACATTTTTGACTCTATCTTGATGCGAGGAATAATAGTGTACATAGGAACAGTTATTTGTAGGTTTTCTGTAAATTTTAAATTTGATTCATTTATTCCCCTTAATAATTAAAACATCTAGAAAAGGCAATGAGTTATTTTCTTCAAACTCAACAGTAAAGTTTATAGAAGGGGCTAAGCTATTTAATTTTCCTAGGAAATGGTGTATATCTACATTTTTGGGCATAAGACACAAAATATCATCAACATATCTGAACCATTTAGCTCTATTAGGGGATGTGTTAAGTAACCTTGTTTCAAAAAATTCCATGTATAGGTTACTAAGAACAGGTGAAAGAGGGTTTCCCCATTGCCATAACCAAACTTCTGAGTGTAAAACTTATCATTAAATACAAATTTGCATCAACAATGCAAAGTTTAATAAGTTTAATGATAATAGGAACTGGCAATCGAAAATCATAGTTAACGAGTTCTTCAGATAAGAAACTTAATAAATCATCAACAGGAACTTTCGTAAACAAGGAAACGTAACATCAAAACTAACCATGTTTAAAATCATTTAATCAGTCAAGGACTTAATTTATCAACCAAGTCTATGTTGTTTTTAACATTAAAGTAGAAATTTTGCCAACAATAGGGCTCAAAATATCAACAAGCCATTTGGATAATTTATATGAAACTGACCCTATGGAGCTAATAATTGGTCTGACTGGATTCCCTGGTTTGTGTGTTTTTATTAGTCCATACATGTAAGGCAAAGATGGATTAGTGGAAGTAAATTGTTTGACTAATTCATCTTTGCCTTTCAGTAGAAGTTTTATTGTTTTATTGAAATTGCTGTTAACGGTTTCTAGGGGATTTTGCAACTTCCGAAAAGCTTAATAATGTTGAAATTGCAAAAGCCTTTTGTAACTTTGAAAAATTTTCTGATTTTTCCTCTGATGAAATTAATATTAGTAAAGGAATGGTATATAGCTCTAAGTTAAAACCAAACATTCCCAATTGCCCTCAAAGATTTTTAAGTCTTTTGATACACTTAATAACAATAAAAATTTGCGCCTTACTAAAGCAGACAAAATAAATGCAATAGTAATTATGAAAGAAAATGATTACCAAGAAAAAATGAATAATCTCTTAGATGATACTGAAACCTATTCTAAACTTAGGAAAAATCCCCTAGAAACCGTTAACACAATTTCAATAAAACAATAAAACTTCTACTGAAAGGCAAAGATGAATTAGTCAAACAATTTACTTTCCACTAATCCATCTTTGCCTTACATGTATGGACTAATAAAAACACACAAACCAGGGAATCCAGTCAGACCAATTATTAGCTCCATAGGGTCCAGTTTTATATAAATTATCCAAATGGCTTGTTGATATTTTGAGCCCTATTGTTGGCAAAATTTCTAACTTTAATGTTAAAAACAACATAGACTTGGTTGATAAATTAAGCTCCTTGACTGACTTAAATGATTTTAACATGGTTAGTTTTGATGTTACTTCCTTGTTTACGAAAGTTCCTGTTGATGATTTATTAAGTTTCTTATCTGAAGAACTCGTTAACTATGATTTACCATTGCCAGTTCCTACTATCATTAAACTTTTAAACTTTGCATTGTTGATGCAAAATTTGTATTTAATGATAATTTTTTACACTCAGAAGTTTGGTATGGCAATGGGAAACCCTCTTTCACCTGTTCTTAGTAACCTATGCATGGAATTTTTTGAAACAAGGTTACTTAACACAATCCTCCCTAATAGAGCTAAATGGTTCAGATATGCTGATGATATTTTGTGTCTTATGCCCAAAAATGTAGATATACACCATTTCCTAGGAAAATTAAATAGCTTAGCCCATTCTATAAACTTTACTGTTGAGTTTGAAGAAAATAACTCATTGCCTTTTCTAATGTTTTAATTATTAAGGGTAATAATGAATTCAAATTTAAAATTTACAGAAAACCTACAAATAACTGTTCCTATGTCCACTATTATTCCTCGCATCAAGATAGAGTCAAACTGTCTGTTTTCTCATCAATGTTTCTGAGAGCTTTACGAATTTGTAGTCCTGAGTTCATAGATGAGGAAATATCCAAAATTTATGAAATAGGTAATGATTTAAAATACCCAAGAAATGTAATTGATAAATCTTTTAAAGTTGCTAGAAATACTTTTCACAATCCAAAAAGGGACAACCAGCCTTATTCAAATAAAAATATGTTGGTTCTCCCTTACCATGAAATCTTGGTTGATATGCCTTCTCTTCTTAAGACTTTTAATATTAAAGTTGTATTCAAAAATCTTGATACAGTAAAAAAAACTTTTGATAAAGAATTCCCCCCAAAATGCTGATGGATGTGTCTATAAGATTCCTTGTAAAATTTGCGATAAAGTTTATTACGGTCAAACTGGTAAAAATCTCGAACTAAGATTAAACAACATAATATAGCATTAGAACTGGACAAGATTCCAATGCTCAAATTTTTTCATGTAAGAGATTTTAACCATCCAATTGATTTTCAAAAAGTTGAGAAAGTAGTATCAGGCAAGTCCATGGTCGACAGGAATATAATTGAATCTTGTTTCATAAAAAGCAGTTTTGACAATAATATGAATATTTCCTTTGGTTTATATAAATTAGATCCATTTATAATTAATAGAATTTGGGAAGAATTTAATAATACACTGGACAAATAGTTTTTAAATTTTCTTGGGTAGAATAGTTTGTGGGGTGAGTTGTGCAAAGGACCTATCCAAGTTGGGTCTGCGCGCGTCAGGTGTTTAACCGTTGTGGGATCTGATAGTGAGGTGCTGGCCAGACCCCTTATATAGCTTCCTTGGATGCTTTACTTTCATAGTTCCTTGATAATGTGAGTAGTCACGAAAGCGCTTGGAATTTCTCTATTCTTTCAGAGTGGTTGTTTTGCATATATATAATATATATATATATATATATAATATATATATATATATATATATATATATATATATATATATATATATATATATATATATATATATATACGTGTGTATATATATTAATATATATATATATATATATATATATATATATATAGTATATATATATATTATTATATAAAATATATATATATAATATATATAATATATAATATATATATATATTATATATATATATATATATATATATATATATATAATATATATATTCATTACTAATATCTTTTATTCTCAAGTTTATTTACTGTAAAAAAAATAACTTAATTCAAACTGCTTGTTCAAGAGACGTCATATAGAGGATTTTATTCCCTCCAAAAAATTAACCATATCTGTAAAAATTAAAAAGTTAAAGAAAAGCATAACCAATATCATACATGTCACATATAAACAGAAAGAGAACAGATAACTACTACAATAACTTAATCGTTTATTGGCAATGTTGAAAAGGCATAAAATAAGTCAAGGCAAAATGTCATGTGAGCTAATATGTGGATCAAGGAAATGTTATTTTTAAAGTCAATTTAGATTATGAAATTTGCTTCTCTAATGTGAAATCTGTGGTTATCTTTTGGTACACAAATACTTAATTAATTCAGGGTCGAATTTTAAATAAACACCCACGGATTTAATTTCATCTGAAAGGGGACGATATCTCTCTTTTCTCTTAATAGCTGTAAAGCTTGCTCACTCATGTAAGAGGTTGAAAACTGCAGCAATATGTTCATTTTTTTTTATGAATGGCAGAATACTCTTCTTTCACAGAAATGCAGAACTTGTCCAGGGATAGTTCAGTAAATCTCATCATAAGTAAACGATCAGACTACAGGGCACAATGTTCTTCCTCTTCTCTTAAAGTCAAGTTTAAAGGATGAGCAAAAGATTCAGTCTTGTTCCCTCGATTTTCATCCATAGTTCTTCCAGATAAATTAGACACATGTGGACTGACCACATCGACTCAAGGTTGAGGGTCTGATTACCTCATTCTCCTCTTGTTCTTCACGTTTCTCCTTTGTATGGACTGATGAAGCCACTGTGTGGCGAAACGTTTCCTCAATAAAGATACCCAAGAGTTGCACTTGTGTATAATTTATCAACGTGTCGGTTCTCTGAACCATTCATCTACAATAGTTCTTACCAGGTGGGTTTCAATAAGACTTGAGATTTTCTGATATCCTTCTTCACTTTAAGCCACAGTATTAGTTCAAACATCTCAAGATTTCCTTTTACAACATGATTTTTCCAAAGATTCAGTTTTCTCTTAAATTCAAAAATCTTGTCACTTGAAGTCAATATATTTTGTCCATGGCCTTGCAGTGACTTCTACAGCTGATTCATGCCATGAAAAATGTCTGCAAAGTAGGCTAGCCTCTGCAACCATTTCTTATCTTCAAAAGTACTTGGAAAGTCTTGCTTATTTTTTTCTTGAACGTATTCCTGCAGGTCATCTTTCAGCTCAAACAACCTATTTAGAACTCTTCCTCTACTCAGCCACAGGATTTCTGTATGTAGCCGTACATGTATAGTATAATTCAAATATAAAATTAAAAACAAAAGTGACTCAAATATGTATTTAAATATGATTAGCTTATTTATCATTATTTCTCTCGGAAACCCTAGTGAACAGGGCTCCAGGGAACCTAGGATGAGAAACACTGTCCAATATTATGTCAACGATACCTATACTTTTCCTTTATTTTAATTATAGTGATTATTTTCATTATATCAGGTATGTTTATTGCACAATGGACATTAAATATCACAGGAATTATGAATCATAAATAAATTAATTTATCTAAGAATAGAATTTCATTACATATTACTTGGCAAGTTTTGGGGTATACTCTAACTTCTAATGGTGTATAGAAACGTATCACACTGAATTGTTTGCAATTGTGTTAATACGAATTCGTGAGTCATAACGCCGTCTTTGAAGGGACTTAAGTAGTCATTCTCTAATGCTGACTATCGAATCTAAAATCGTCAATCTTCATTTGTCTTCTCTGATCCATGCTTGACAATCTCATCCCAAATCCCTGTCCTGCAGTCTCGGCTCCAATTTCATCATCATCTAACTTCCCCGACTTTGTGGCCTCCAGGATAAAGGTCTAAACAATTGATGGAACAGACCAAACCTTGTTGGACAGACGCATCGCCCATCTGGGATCAGTCCTGTCGCCCTGCCCTCCTGACCTCCCTTTCCTTCCCTCTTCTACCATTCTTCCCACCTTTTTCCTTCCTTGTTTTTTCCTTTTTCAACTGTACACCCTTCTCCCCTCCTCATTCCTCTCTAGGCTCTCTTTCCTCTCTGGTGTGGTGAGCTTCTCTCCCTTTCCTTTTATCGCTATCCCCTCATCTCCTCGAGGTCCCTCTAGGTTCTCTTTCTTCTCCTCCGTTTGCATTTTCTCCTGCGTCCACTCGCTTCCCTGAATCATCTCCCAGCCTCCACCCTCCACTGCTCTCATTTTCACACTTTTTCCCGCTTTCCCTAACACACTCTCAAGGACCAATTCCGGGTCCCAGTGTCTTCCTAAGCCGGACCATCTGTTCCCGGGACCCTGTTATGCTTCCTCCTCTCAAGAGTCTTCACTTTACTCTCCGCAACCTTCATCCAGATACGTACAAAAACTGTCGCTGCCACAACTGCCTGATCAACCACCGTCTAGCAGCCACCAAACAACAATCACTCATTTGTAAGTAAGTCATACCACAGTACGGGTGGGGGTTGAAGCCATGGTGAGTAAATCGTAAATCTCCAGGCCAGTGCGTCAAACGCTGACCGAGTGACTGACGCACCACCCGCTGTGGTTTCTAATCCCACTCACAAAGTGGTTTCATTGCAATCGTGTTATTCGATTTCGTGGAGAAATTTAAACATTTTGTTACAATGTATGACATCTGTAGTCATATAAATTTGAGTGAAGGTACATATGTGAGCCTATTGCTCAATAAACTTCCACAACAGTCCATAAGACCTGCGGTCTAGCAACCACATATAAGAACATATGAATATAAGAAAGAAGGAACACTGCAGCGGGCCTACTGGTCCATGCGAGGCAGGTCCAATTCTCCAACAGGCTTATACCAATGTTTTTGACCTAGTCAGGTCATTCACATTCACTTAAGGTAGGAGCACAGCATCTGACCTTGTAGCACAAACTAGTCGGGGCCACTCACACCCACCCACACCCACTCATACTATCTAACCAAATTTTAAAACTGCACAACGTATTAGCTTCTATGACGTACTCGGGGGTTTGTTTCCACTCATCCACAACTCTATTACCAACCAGTGCTTTCCTATATCCCTTCCTGAATCTGATTTTTCGAATTTAAAACCTTTACTGCGGTCTTGTCAGTGTTGATATTTTTAGCACGCTATTTCCCTCCCCTTTATTAAATTTCCCGTTTTTCCCCTTTATAAACCCCAATCATATCATCCCTAATTCTACCTTTTCTAGAGAATGCAGATTCAGGGCCTCAGCCTCTCCTCATAGGGAATATTTCTGATACATGGGATGAATTTGTCATCCACCTTGCACATTCTCCAGTGCATATATATCCATTCTGTAATATGGTGCCAAAAACCGCACGCATAATCTAAATGATTCTGTTAGCTTCATTGTGAACACTAATGCACTGTGTCTTGGTTTTGGTTTTCTGCTAACCAAAACTCCTAAATCCTTTTCCCCCTGTCCGTAATATTACGATCTACATTTTTTAATTTAATGTGGCATGGTTATTTTCCTGTCCAACATTTAGAATTTTCCCTTTGTCTATAATAAACTGCATCTTCCTCTTCTCCGACCATTGCATCATCTATTCAAATCATCCTGGTGTGCTCTAATGTTCTCATTAGAATGAATTGGGCGGCATATTTTGGTTTTCAACAGCAAATTTGCTTATGTCGCTATTTATTCCCTCGTCTATGTCGTTTATGTAAATGGGGAACAACAAAGGACCCATCACTGACCCCTGTCCGAACACCACTTTTGACGTGCCTCAATTCTGATTCTTCCCGTTTATGCAAACTCCCTGCTACCTATTTGCCAACCTGCCTCTACCCAGGAAAAAAAAAATTTTTCCTCCTATTCCGTGTGCCTTAAGTTTTCTCAACAGCCTCTGATGTGGAACTCATAGTACAGGCTTACTGAAGTCCATATACACAATATCAAATTCAATAGCAAGATCACCTCTTCAAAATTCCTTATTGAGGAAGTTAATAAAATCGTAAGAGTGAACGCCCTTCGTAAAACTGTGCTGAAATTCATTAATTCATATTATGTTTTCAAGATGGCTACGAATGCTTCAACAATTATTGTTTCCATAAAGTTCCCAACTGTGAAGTAAGGCAAACTGGTCCTATAGTTTTCTTAAGAAGGACCTGTCACCTGCCTTTAAATAGGCATACCATTTGCCATTTCCACTTGACACACTATTCAAGTTTGAAAGTGATATATTGAAAACATTAAGCCAAATGTATGCTAATTTCCTTTTTACATTCATTTAAACCCTCGCAAAGAGTTCATCAGGGCCTGGGGATTTGTTAGGTTTTAATTTTTTCTATTTTTCTGACGAAAATGTCACTAGTTACCTTCATCGTGCATAGATTATTATCCTTCTGTTCTACATAATTTATTATTTCTGGAATTTTGCTATTATGCCGAGGTCAGTGGTCACCTGCGGTCATACCTGTCCTAAGCTCTGGGAGTTAGCGTGGCGTATTACCAAGCACCATGGCTTGTTGTAGTGTTTTAGAAGCTATGGTTAAAGTGTTGAAAAAGGAAGTTCTACTTCTTCAAGAGTAAAATAGGAGGCTGAAGCTTCGCCTAGAGTTTGGGGGTGAGTGTGAGAAGGATTATTAGTTAGCTGCAAGGAGGAAATGGCCACTAGCAGGATAGTGGCAGCCGCTTTAAGTGGCCAGTGGTCACGAGTTCTGGAAGAAGGAAGATAAGGAGGGTTAACAGAGAAAATGTGAAGGTAGGAAATCGATTCTCTGTTCTCCAGGACGAGTGCACCTCAGTGGTTAGTGAGGTTGAAGGTACCACTGATTCCCCTGCTAATCAAGTAAGAATATTTTAAAGTAGGAGATTCTCATGTAAGAGAGATGGACCGTGCTTTTTGTAACAGAGACAGAAAGGTCAGACGGAAGGGTGAGCCTTCCTGAAGCTGGGTTGGTGACATAGTCAGCAGGTTGGATAATATTATGTCGGTGATGGGAACAAGGCCCATATATCTGTCTTAGTGCTGGGGTAGTGAAATTGGAAGGACAGGAGACAGGAGCTACGGATAAGTACAGGTCAGCCATAGAAGTGTTAGGTCCTAAGGAGGGATTCCAATCATATGAAGCATCCAGCCTAGACAGGGATGGGCAATAATGGACGTCTAGAGCAATTGGTAAAATTGCTGCTACACAGGTACGCAAAGAACTTGCAATCCCATCATTGATAACTGAACTGGGACCTGTTTTTTCTTTGGCAAAAACGTATATAATGCAAGGGAGGGGGTTCATCTCTCTGGGGACAGAGAGGTTGCATTAGCCAATTCGATTGAGAGGGTAATTGATGACTTGTCTAGGAATTTAAACTGATGGATTATAGAGGTATCTGTATTTATGGGAAACAATCAGGATGCAGTATTAGGGTTAAAAACAGCAGTTATTACCGGGATACCTCAGGGATATGTTTAAAAGACAATATTCAAAATAAAGTTGCTAGTAATGGCAAATCAATTGGTCAACAAAGAGAGATAGTAGAGGACAACGAGTGACTAGCTCCCTTAAGGTTAACTATATAAATAGTAGGAGTCTAAGAAATAAGATAGATGAGCTAAGATTACTGGCAAGTCTAGGTAACATGATATATTGGTATAACAGAGACTTGGTTCAACCTGAAAGATAGAGAAATGCCTTCTGAATGCAACATACTGGGTTATGAGCTATTCCACACTTATAGGGTCAACAGGAAGGGTGGTGGAGTGTGGCGGTGCATATCAGAGAAAATTTAAATTGTTGTCTTAGACATGATATAAAATTAGAAACATCGAACACAGAATCTGTTTGGCACAGTTTCTAGAGGGTCGTGACAAATTAATTTTGGGGTTTGTGTTTTAAATGGGCCCCCCCAAACCTTGATAGGGAGTGCAGTAAGCTGTTATTGGACGAAATTTTAAGGCATCTAGATATGAAATTGTTGTGATAATGGGAGATTTTAACTTTAGACAAATTGTTGACATATGACAGGAAATCTTGAGTCTGTGACTTTTTGATACGGTTGGGATTGCTTTTTAGAACAGGTTGTGACAGAACCAACTAGAGGAAACAATCTGCTTGACTTTGATCTTGCCAACAAAGAATCACCAATTAATAATCTTGAGGTTAATGATGAGCTTGGGGAAAGTGGCCGAAAATCACTTAGTTTCAATATATCATGGAATTAACCAGATAACTGCAATCAAATCTCTGTCCCAGTTTTTTCCCGCTTGGCTGACTTCATGAGACTGAAAAATTACCTTGGTGGGATAAATTGGGATGTCCTGACTATGGGTCAGGTAGGTGATCTTGGTTGCAAATATGACTTTTTCAGAGCATAGTTCTAGCTGCCCAGACAACTTTTGTTCCGAGTAGGGAAATTAGATCTAACAAAAATGATCCCAAATGGATGAACAATAGATTAAAACATCTCATTGATCAAAAGAGAGGCATATATAGGCGTATCAAAAGAGGGGATGGGCAGTTAAGAAATCAATATATTAAATTTAAAAGAGAGAAATAAAAAAGGGGAATAAGAAAAGCAAAAAGGGATTATGAGGCTAAGGTCGCAAGGGTTCTTTCAGGTATACAGAAGTAAGATTAGGGACAATATTGGCGCACCTAAGAGTAACTATGGTCAGATCTCTGACAGTGATAAGGATATGTGTGAAATTCTCAATACCTACTTCATCTCAGTTTTCACCCATGAAAATACTAGCGATTTTCTTGAAATAATAGATTATGTAGAACAGGACGATAATAAACTATGCACGATTGTGGTAACCAGTGATATGGTCCTCAGACAAATAGAGAAACTAAAACCTAACAAATCCCCACGCCCTGTTAAACTGTTTGCAAGGGTGTTAAAGGAATGTAAAGAGGAATTTAGCATACCTTTGGTTAATCTTTTTAACATATCACTACAAACTGGCATAGTGCCTGATAAGTGGAAAATGGCAAATGTAATATCTATTTACAAGGCAAGTGACAGGTCCTTGGCTTCGAACTATAGACCAATAAGCCTTACCTCCATAGTGGGAAAATTTATGGAATCAATAATTGATGACGCATATTGTAGCCATCTTGATAGGCAAAGATTGATTAATGAATCTCAACTCGGTTTTACAAAGGGGCGTTCCTGTCTTACGAATTTACTAATATTTTTCACTAAGGTGTTTGAGGAGGTAGATCATGGTAAGGAATATGATATTGTGTATATGGACTTCAGTAAGGCTATCGATAGAGATCCACATCAGAAGCTATTGAGAAAACTTAGGGCACACGGAATATAGGAGAATTTTTTTCCTGGGTTGAGGCATGGCTGACAAATAGGCAGAAGAGAGTTTGCATAAATGGGGAGAAATCAGAATGGGGGCACGTCACAAGCGGTGTTCCTCAGGGGTCAGTGTTGGGCCCGTTGTTGTTCACAATTTACATAAACGACATTAATGAGGAATAAATAGTGACACAAGCAAATTTGCTGTTGACACCAAAATAGGCCGTCCAATTCATTCTAATGAGGACACTAGAGCACTCCAGGATGATTTGAATAGATTGATTCAATGGTCGGAGAAGTGGCAGATGCAGTTTCATATTGACAAATGCAGAGTTCTAAATGTTGGACAGTTAAATAACCATGCCACATATAAACTAAATAATGTAGATCTTAATACTACTGATTGCGAAAAGGATTTAGGAGTTCTGGTTAGCAGTAATCTAAAACCAAGACAACAGTGCATTAGTGTTTGCAATAAAGCTAACAGAATTCTTGGCTTCATATCTAGAAATATAAATAACAGAAGTCCTCAGGTTGTTCTTCAACTCTATATATCATTGGTTAGGCCTCATTTAGATTATGCTGCACAGTTTTGGTCACCGTATTACAGAATGGATATAAATTCTCTGGAAAACGTGTAGAAGAGGATGACAAAGATGATCCCATGTATCAGAAATCTTCGCAATGAGGATAGACTGAGGGCCCTGAATCTGCACTCTCTCGATTGGCGTAGAATTTGGGGGGATATGATCGAGGTGTATAAATGGAAATCAGGAATAAATAAAGGGGATGTAAATAGTCTGCTGAAAATTTCCAGCCAAGACAGGACTCGCAGCAATGGTTTCAAGTTGGAAAAATTCAGGTTCAGAAAGGATATAGGAAAGCATTGGTTTGGTAATAGAGTTGTGGATGAGTGGAACAGACTCCCTAGTACAGTTATTGAGGCTAAAACGTTGTGTAGTTTTAAAAATAGGTTAGATAAATACATGAGTGGGTGTGGGTGGGTGTGAGTTGGACCTGACTAACTCGTGCTGCTGGGTCTGGTGCCGTGCTTCTTCCTTGAGCGGAGGTGACCAGACTGGGTGGGTCATTAGGTTAATCCGGTGAGGAGGGACATGGACCTGCTCTGCATGGGTCAGTAGGCCTGTTGCAGTGTTCGTTCTTTCTTATGTTCTTATGTTCTTAAGTATGTTCCTGAGTACAAACTGAGAGAATGTAAGTATTGAAAAGTTCACACATTTCCTTATCACTCTAATCTTACTTCTGTATACCTGAAAAAACCCTTTTGTGTTAGTCTTCGAATCCGTTGCGAGTTTAGCCTCATAATCCATTTTTTCTTTTCTTATTCCTTTTTTATTTCTTTCTTTAACTGAATATATTGATTTCTTAACTGCCGTTCTCCTCTCTTGATACACCTATATGTCTCTCTTTTGACCATTGAGATGTTTTAATGTATTGTTTATCCATTTGTAATCATTTTTTTTAGTAAGTCGGCCGTCTCCCACCGAGGAAGGGTGACCCCCCCCCAAAAAAGAACGAAAATCTCCAAAAAGAAAACACTTTCATCATCATTCAACACTTTCACCTGTCTTGCACATAATCACTGTTTTTGCAGAGGTACTCAAAATACAACAGTTTAGAAGTATATACATATAAAGATACACAACAGATCCCTCCACACTGCCAATATCCCAAATCCCTCCTTTAGAGTGCAGGCATTGTACTTCCCATTTCCAGGACTCAAGTCCGGCTATATAAAATACCAGTTTCCCTGAATCCCTTCACTAAATATTACCCTGCTTATACTCCAACAGCTCGTCAGGTCCGAAATACCATTCATCTCCATTCACTCCTATCTAACATGCTCACGCACGCTTGCTGGAAGTCCAAGCCCCTCGCCCACAAAATCTCCTTTACCCCCTCCCTCCAACCTTTTCGAGGACGACCCCAACCCCGCCTTCCTTCCCTACAGATTTATACGCTCTCGATGTCATTCTACTTTGATCCATTCTCTCTAAATGACCAAACCACCTCAACAACCCCTCTTCAGCCCTCTAACTAATACTTTTATTAACTCCACACCTTCTCCTAATTTCCACACTCCGAATTTTCTGCTTAATATTTACACTACACATTGCCCTTAGACAGGACATCTCCACTGCCTCAAACCGCCTCCTCGCTGCAGCATTTACAACCCAAGCTTCACACCCATATAAGAGTGTTGGTACTACTATACTTTCATACAATCCCTTCTTTGCCTCCATAGATAACATTTTTTGTCTCCACATGTACCTCAATGCAACACTCACCTTTTTTCCTTCATCAATTCTATGATTAATCTCATCCTTCATAAATCCATCTGCCGACACGTCAGCTCCCAAATATCTGAAAACATTCACGTCTTCCATACTCCTCCTCCCCAATTTGATATCTAATTTTTCTTTATTTAAATAATTTGGTACTTTCATCACCTTACTCTTTTCTATGTTCACTTTCAACTTTCTACTTTTACACACACTCCCAAATTCGTCCACTAACCTTTGCAATTTTTCTTTAGAATCTCCCATAAGTACAGTATCATCAGCAAAATGTAACTGTGTCACTTCCCATTTTGTATTTGATTCCCCATAATTCAATCCCGCCCCTCTCCCGAACACCCTAGCATTTACTTTTTTTACAACCCCATCTATAAATATATTAAACAACCATGGTGACATTACACATCCCTGTCTAAGACCTACTTTTACAGGGAAGTAATCTCCCTCTCTTCTACACACCCTAACCTGAGCCTCAGTATCGTCATAAAAACTCTTCACAGCATTTAGTAACTTACCACCTATTCAATATACTTGCAACATCTGCCACATTGCTCCCCTATCCACTCTACCATATGCCTTTTCTAAATCCATAAATACAATAAAAACTTCCCTACCTTTATCTAAATACTGTTCCCATATGTGCTTCAATCTAAACACTTGATCTACGCATCCCCTACCCACTCTGAAACCTCCTTGCTCATCCGCAATTATACATTCTGTCTTACCTCTAATTCTTTCAATAACAACCCTACCGTACACATATTCCTCTATAATTTTTTACAATCTCTTTTGTCCCCTTTCCTTTTATATAAAGTGACTATACATGCTCTCTGCCAATCCCTAGGTACCTTCCCCTCTTTCATACATTTATTAAACAAAAATACTAACAACTCCAACACTATATCCCCCCTGTTTTTAACATTTCTGTCATGATCCCGTCAATTCCAGCTGCTTTACCTCCTTTCATTCTGCATAATGTCTCACACACCTCCCGTACACTCACATCTGTTCTACTTCACTCCTTATTAGATCTTTTCCCTACTCAGAACAAAAGTTTCCTGGGCAGCTAGCACTATGCTCTGAAATATGCCATATTGGCAACTAACCCTACGTACCTGACCCACAGTAAGGTCATCCAAATTTAGTTCACCCAGGTAATTTCTCAGTCCCATGAAGTCAGCCAAGTAGAAATCTGAGACAGAGACTTGATTGCAGTTATGTGAGTAATTCCATTATAGACTAGAGATTTCCTGCCACATTCTTCCAATCAACATTTTCATATATAGATGCCTTATGAATTTCGTCTCATAGCAGCCTACCACACTCCCTATCAAGGTTTGGGGGCCAATAAATCACACCCAAAATTATTTTTTCTCGACCTTCGAGAAACTGTAGCCAAACAGATTCTGTGTCCGATGTTTCTAATCTTATATCTTGTCTAACACAACAAATTAAATTATATCTGACATATATCGCCACTCCACCACCCTTCCAGTTAACCCTATCTGTGTGGAATAGTTTATAGCCCTGTATGTTGCATGCAGAAGACATTACTCTCTCTTTCAAGTTGAACTGGGTCTCTGTTATAGCAATAATATCTATATTACCTGCACTTGCAAGTAATCTTAGCTCATCAATCGTATTTCTTAGACTCATACTATTTGTATAGTAAACCTTAAGGAAGCTAGTCACTCGTTGCCCTCTATTATATCTCTTTGTTGAACAATTGCCCTGCCATTACTAGCACTTTATTTTGATTATTGTCTTTCAAACATATCCCTGGGGTATCCTGGTAATATCTTCCGTTTTCAACGCTAATACAGCAGCCTGATTGTTTCCCACAAACACCCATACCTCTATAATCTATCAGTTTAAATTCTGAGACATGTCATCAATGATCCCCTCAATCGAATTTGCTAATGCAACCACTCTAGCCCAAGAGACATGAACCCCTTCCTTTGCATACATATGATGCTTGCCATAGAATTTTCCCAGTTATTAATGAATGGGATTGTAAATTCCTTGCAGTACCTGTCTAGCCAGCAATTTATACCAATTGCCCTAGACATCCATTCATTGCCCACTCCCCTTCTAGGCAAGATGCTACATATGACTGTGAACCCTCTCTTTGACCTGACTACTGCTATGGCTGACCTGTATTTATCCAACACCTCCTGTCTCCTGCCCTTCCTGATGTCATTTCCACCAGCACTAAGACAGATAATGGGCTTGTTCCCATTACCTGACATCATAATATTCAACCTGCTGAATATGTCACCAACACAAGCTCCTGGGAGGCACACCCTCTGTCTGATCTTCTTATCCCTGTTGCAAAAAGCACAGTCCATATAACTTACCTGAGTGTGGAGAAATTTTCTCCAGGAGGGGGATATCAGGCCTCTTCAGCCCCTTTCAGCCCCTTTCAGCCCTGAAGGGCCCAGCCCTCTCAGAAGGGGCAAGCATCTTGTTTACTGCTACAGCGAGTAATTGATAGCAGATGCAGTACGAGTATGGGACGTGGTCGCTTCGACCGACGCTGCTTGCAGTGTTGCAAAGTGTAGTTTAATAAGAGACAGTACATCTCTTACCTTAGCAGGACAATTAAGGAAAATCCTGCTCCCACTTTATTACCATGGTAAAGATAGTGTACATTGTGTCTATGCTTAAGACAGCAAGAATCAAACATTCTGCTTTGTTTCATGGAGGAAGTGGCTAGGAAGTAAAAGTACTAGGTCAGCTTTTCCTTTGTGCTAGGGGAGTAACGGCGTGGGGTGCTGTGGCGTCTTCAGATTACTTTTGACTCTACTGAGAGTCACACTGACGCCAGGATAACCAACAAAGAACGATCTGTGCGTCAGTGTGAACAAAGTGTCTCATAAAACATAATAAACACTTAAGAGAAGTGTGATCAGCTTCTTTAGTGATAAGACTGTGAACAATAAAGACAAATCTTGTGGAACATAGTGTACCTGTGTGCGTATTCCTAGACTATGGAAGATGTGGACATCCAAGGACACTTCAGCTTCTATCAAGTCACCGATACCTGTCGAAGGTGTGAAGAACACCATAGCTCACGCTACAAGAGCAAGGTAAGTTACGAATTTCTTGTAGTATGGGGGACTGCGCAGTTCTTGAGTCGCAAGGAGTTTGTAATCAACCTATAGTCGGCAGTTAGGTGCGGACTTTTGAGTCCACACAAGTAAGTTTGTCAGCCATCAGTGAATGAAATATGCTGACATAACACCCCGTAGGGGTAATTTATAATCTTACAAATTATAACTCATTTCAGCCCGTTGAGAGATGATCATGACAACAATTCAAGACCTCGTCTGCAGGGGCGGCTGTGTAGACGATTTGCTGTCTTTTATCAGCTAAGTGTTCCCTATATTTAAAATTATAAATTATATCTTAGTAGGTAATCCCATTTCTCAACACTGAGAGTCTCCCTCAATTAAAATATTCTTTCCTTGATTAGCAAGGGAATCAGTGGTATCCTTTACCTCACTAACCACTGAAGTACTCTCGTCCTGGAGAACACAGAATCGATTTCCTCCTTCCATTTCTCTACTAACCTTCCTTATCTTCCTTCTTCCTGAATTGTGACCCAATTGCCGCTTAAACAGCTGCAACTCTTTAGGTCACTGGTGGTATCCTTTTCCTCACCAGCTCCAACCATCTAAAACTCACTCCCAAACCCCATCGGGCTAAGTTTTACCCTAATTTTCCTCCGAAGAAGTCGAACCCCCTTTAAAACTTTAACCTGGATTCCAAAACCTATAGAGGTCATGGTCTAGGTAAACCCCACATAATTCCCCGGAAGCCTTGAAAATGACCCAAGGTCCTTGCGGGCAAGGAAGCACCCTATCAATCTGACAAACTTCCCCCCCAAAAAAAAAAAAAAAAAAAAAAAAATCACTACGCGACTTTAACAAAATTCCCACCATTCTTTTGGGAACCTTGCGGAAAACCCCCCACAGGGAAAACATCTCCCCCTCCCCCCCTGAGAGAAACAAAAAACCCTCCACCGTACAAATGTTTCCCCTTTAGCACCTCCCTGCATCCGAGAACCCCTTCATTGTCAACATCCTCAACTACCTGACAAGCACAACAACAACTAATTGCAACTATATTTCACAACCAACCTCTACAATTTACATTCCAAAAACTGAGCAACATTTTTCCCTTCCCCTTTTGAATAGTCCCCCCCCCCCCCCCCTTACAACTTCCTCTCAAAAACTCTCCCCTTTCAACCTGCCCTTCACAACTCCCCTTCAACCTGTCCTCCCAACTTTCCCTTACAAAACTGCCCCCTTTACAACTCTCCCCTTTCAAACCCGCCCTCTCACAACTCTCCCTTTCAAACCGGGCCTTTCTCAACTCTCCCTTACAACCTGCCCCCTCACAAATTCCCCTTTCAAACCCGTCCCCCTCACAACTCTCCCTACAACCTGTCCTCCACAACTCTCCCCCTTTCAACCCGTACTCACAACTCTCCCTTACAACCTTCCCCCTACCTCTACCTTTTAACCCGCCCTCTCACAACTCTCCCTTACAAACCGCCCCCCTTTACAATCCCCTTACAACCTGCCCCCCTTTACAAAATCTCCCTTACAACCTGCCCCTTTTTCAACCCCCCTGACAACCTGCCCCCCTCACAAATCTCCCCTTTTCAACCTGCCCTCTCACAATTCTCCCTTACAACCTATCCCCTAAACTTCCCTTACAACCGCCCTCTCACAACTCTCCCCTTTCAACCCGACCTTCACAACTCTCCCTACAACCTGCCCTCTCACAACTCTCCCTTACAACCTGCCCTCTCACAACTCTCCCTTACAACCTGCCCTCTCACAACTCTCCCTTACAACCTGCCCTCTCAAAAACTCTCCCTTACAACCTGCCCTCTCACAACTCTCCCTTACAACCTGCCCTCTCACAACTCTCCCTTGCAACCTGCCCTCTCACAACTCTCCCTTACAACCTGTCCTCTCACAACTCTCCCTTACAACCTTCCCTCTCACAACTCTCCCTTACAACCTGTCATCTCACAACTCTCCCTTATAACCTTCCCTCTCACAACTCTACCTTACAACCTGCCCTCTCACAACTCTCCCTTACAACCTGCCCTCTCACAACTCTCCCTTACAACCTGCCCTCTCACAACTCTCCCTTACAACCTGCCCTCTCACAACTCTCCCTTACAACCTGCCCTTCACAACTCTCCCTTACAAACTGCCCTTTCACAACTCTCCCTTACAACCTGCCCTCTCACAACTCTCCCTTACAACCTGCTCTCTCACAACTCTCCCTTACAACCTGCCCTTTCACAACTCTCCCTTACAACCTGCCCTCTCACAACTCTCCCTTACAACCTGCTCTCTCACAACTCTCTCTTACAACCTGCCCTCTCACAACTCTCCTTACAACCTGCCCTTTCACAACTCTCCCTTACAACCTGCCCTCTCACAACTCTCCCTTACAACCTGCTCTCTCACAACTCTCCCTTACAACCTGTCCTCTCACAACTCTCCCTTACAACCTGCCCTCTCACAACTCTTCCTTACAACCTGCCCTCTCATAACTCTCCCTTACAACCTGCCTCTCACAACTCTCTCTTACAACCTGCCCTGTCACAACTCTGCATTACAACCTGCTCTCTCACAACTCTCCCTTACAACCTGCGCTCTCACAACTCTCCCTTATAACCTGCCCTTTCACAACTCTCCCTTACAACCTGCCCTCTCACAACTCTCCCTTACAACCTGCGCTCTCACAACTCTCCCTTACAACCTGCTCTCTCACAACTCTCCCTTACAACCTGCCCTTTCACAACTCTCCCTTACAACCTGCCCTCTCACAACTCTCCCTTAAAACCTGCTCTCTCACAACTCTCTCTTACAACCTGCCCTCTCACAACTCTCCCCTTACAACCTGCCCTTTCACAACTCTCCCTTACAACCTGCCCTCTCACAACTCTCTCTTACAACCTCCCCTCTCACAACTCTCTTTTACAACCTGCTCTCTCACAACTCTCCCTTACAACCTGCCCTCTCACAACTCTCCCTTACAACCTGCTCTCTCACAACTCTCCCTTACAACCTGCCCTCTCACAACTCTCCCTTACAACCTCCCCTCTCACAACTCTCCCTTACAACCTGCCCTCTCACAACTCTCCCTTGCAACCTGCCCTCTCAAAACTCTCCCTTACAACCTGCTCTCTCACAACTCTCCCTTACAACCTCCCCTCTCACAACTCTCCCTTACAACCTGCCCTCCCCACAACTCTCCCTTGCAACCTGCCCTCTCAAAACTCTCCCTTACAACCTGCTCTCTCACAACTCTCCCTTACAAACCTGCCCTCTCACAACTCTCCCTTGCAACCTGCCCTCTCAAAACTCTCCCTTACAACCTGCCCTCTCACAACTCTCCCTTACAACCTGCTCTCTCACAACTCTCCCTTACAACCTGCCCTCTCACAACTCTCCCTTACAACCTGCCCTCTCACAACTCTCCCTTACAACCTGCTCTCTCACAACTCTCCCTTACAACCTGCCCTCTCACAAAAATCATCCTACTCACAATTTGTTACTAAGATTTCTTTGCTTTCCTCTCCCTACTTTTCTTTCGTTTCTTTTCTTCGTTCTGCCATGCTTCAGGGTCTCTCCCTTCTTTCCTTGCCTCCTTCATACTTCCCTCATTTTCCCATCCTTTTTCTCCCTTGAACTCTCCACCCTTCTCTCCCTTATCTTTTCATGGTTCACCCTAATCTACCTTTTTTATCCTCATTTCCTCTCTCCATTGAGCCACATTTTCATCTCTCCTCTCTCTCTTTCTCTTTATTCTTTCCTACTTCTCTCTTCCTCTCTGTCTCTCTTCTTTCCTGTCTCCTTCTCCATCTCTCTTCCCTCCCTTCTTCAGTTCCCCAACCTTATCTCTACGTCCCCTTCCTTGTCTCCCACTTCTTCATTATTTTCTCTTCCCTAATTATTCTTTCGATACCTTACTTAACTTTCATTTAAGACGGGAAATGAGAGAAGAATGTTATGGAAAAGACAGAATAGGAAGAGTTGGGGTGGAATATTAAAGGGGAGAAAGATAAGGTAGGTAAATGGGGGAGAAGTTAAGGGGGATACAAGAGACAACCAGACAGAAGGAGGGAGTGGGGCGGGTGAGAGCTCTACGGAGAAGAGGAAGACTGGTAGGACAGGATGAGAAAGATTGTAAGAAAGTGTGTAGATTAAGAAATATTAAGGCCAGTTTAAAGGGGGAGGACAAGGCTGAGGTCAGAGGGAGGCAAGGGAGGTAGGGAAGATTAAGGGAGAGATGTGGTAGGGAGCTCTGGAAGAGAGAGAAAGAGGAGGTCAACGGGACAAAGGAAAAGTAAGTAAGGTAGGGTGTGGGAAAGAAAAGATTGAGGGAGGTTTAAAGATAGAATGGAGAGGGAGGCAGATTAAACAAGGGAGGGGAGGTCATGGGAAAGAAAGAGAACTATCAGGAAAAGGGAGAGGAGGCTAAGTGAGAGGTGGGAGGATACTAGGAGGAAGTAGTTTAGGTTAAGATAGAGGAAGATATAATGACAATTACCTACCTCACCACCCCACTACTCCATCTACTCACCCGATCCCCTATGACTCCCTGTCTCACCCCCTCCATCTTCTCAACCCACCTCGACATCTCCCCACCCAACCCCCTCCGTGTCTCCACCTTATCCCTTCCATCTACTCATCCTACTTAGCCTATCTTCTCACTCCACCCCCTCCAGTACCCCACCCCGACATCTCCCTACCTCACCCTTCCATTTCCCCACTCTACTCCATCCATCTCCCTACCCCATCCACTCCAACACCTCACTCCATCCGTCTATCTGTCTCACTCCCTCCATCTCCCTGTCTCATTCTCTCTGTCTCCCTATTTCGCTCCCTCCGTCTCCCTGTTTCACCCCCTCCGTCTCCCAGTCTCCCTCCTTCTCCCCTTCTCACTCCTACTTCTACCCATATTCTTCCATCTCCCTCCTTCCCTTCCCTCTTTACTTCTTCCATCATACTTTTTCCCTTGACTTTCCTTCCTCTTCAGACTTTTCTTAATAACCCTTTCTTTCTCCCTCTTCTATCAATTCTTTAACATTTTGCCTCAATCACCCTTCCTTTACCGACTTCCCCTTAATCATCCATTTCTTCTTCCGGCTCCCCCTTCTCTTTCTTGTCTTCTCCCGGCCCCCATTTCGTCTTCTTTTTCCTCTCCCAGCTTCCCCTTCTCGTCCTGTTTCTCTCTCGGCTCCTCCTTCTCTTCCTTTTCTTCTCCCGGCTCCCCTTTGTCTTCCTTCTCCTCTCCCGGCTCCCCTTTGTCTTCCATTTCCTCTCTCGGCTTCCCCTACTCTTGCTTTTCCTCTCCCTGCTTCCCCTACTCTTCATTTTCCTCTCCCAGGAGACCTGGCAAGATACTCTAGGAGTCTGTTTTGGAGGTGGGGTTTGTACTGGGGGGTTGTGAGTGCAGAATGTGGTTTGTTTTCAGCTAATTTGTTTGGATGCGGTGTTCTGTGAGTGACTCCTCAGGTGGTTATGTCTGCTGGTCATCCTGACACTGGGTGCTTCTAGCCTTATCTCTCTTTCTTATCTCTTGCATTTTTGTATTCTCTCAGTTTCTGTCTTTCTATTTGCATTCTGTCACAGTTGGGGTACATCTGTTGGTATTTTGTACTTTCCTTTTTTGGAAATTTCTTCTTTTTTTCGCGGGTTTCTGTCCTAAAAATTTTTTGGTTTCGTTTTTTTTCCCCCCCCTCGAAATTACTCAACTCTCTAAAAAATTGTCACTGGGCATGTCCCCCCTCCCTTGTTTTTTTGGGCATTTTTAAAATCTTTTTTTCTCACCCTTTTGCCCTTTTTTTATATTCCTCCCCCGTCCCCCTAAAACCCCCAAGAAATAGAGATTGACCCTCATTCCTTTTTCCCCCATTGCTTTTCCCCTGCATCCGGGGTTCCTATTTAAGCATCACCTATTGCACCTCCAATCATCTTTTCCCCGGGACCCCTTGGTGGCCTGATAGTGAAATTCAAAAGGGCCCCTATCACCTTTTTTACCTACATTCCCCTAATGACCCGCTGTTTCATGACCCCAAAAAAAGGGCGTACCTACCTTTTTTTTACCCGCACACACTTTTGGCCCTTCATTTTAGTGCAAAACCATCCATTTCCCTTCAACCAATTTTTTTTCCATACTTCCTTGCCCTTTTCCAACCATCAAACCTGGGTTTCCTTGGGGTTTAAACTCTTGGGTCCCATTTTTTTTTCTGATAGGGCAAAATTTACCACAAAAATGATTGTGGGGGTTTAAACTAAAGGGTGTGTTTTTGTGTGTGTTTTGTGTGTGTCTAGTGTTTTTAATGTATCTGTTTTGGGGGTTTTTTGTGTGTGTTGTGTTTTGTTGTGTGTGTACTCACCAATTGAAACTCCCTATTGGGGTTGCGGGGGTCGAGCCCCCGAGCTCCGGGCCCCGCCTCTTCACTAAATCGCTACTGGGTCACTCCCCTAGCCGTGAGCTTTTTTTCATACCTCTGTTTAAAGCTATGAAAGGGAAATCCTCCTCCACTAAAATCGCTTCCCAAACTATTCCACTTATTTCTCCCTTTTTGTGGCTGAAGAAATACTTCCTAACACCCCGTGTTTTCACTGTGTCTTCATTTTCCCAACTGTGCCCCCCTTTTTAAATGTTTTCCAAATTTCCGGGAAACCCATCCTTCCTTTGTCCACCTTTAAATTTCCCTCTCAGTTTTTTTGTATTCTTTAAACATGCCCCCCCCCCTTTTTCCTTTCCCAGTCCTCCAGGGGTCGTCGGGTTTGTTTTCCCTTAACCTCTCCTCGGGACAAAACCTCTTACCTGGGACTAGTTTTGGTTGAAAACCCTTTTGGGCGGGTTTCTCTATTTCTTTAGGGCCTTCTAGGGGGGGTTTCCCAAAACTTTTGCCGCATACCAAAAAAAAGGGCCTAACTTAAAACTGTACAGGGTCCTGAAGGGATTCCTTATTAAATTCGAATGCTGTTCTGATTTTTTGCTAGGCGCCCAAAAGCGGGCAGCATTTTTTTGGTTTTATGTGCCTTAAAGGAATGTCCCTGGTGTTATACTACCCCCCCAAATTTTTTTCCTTGAGGGGAGGTTTGTAGTCCTCTGACCCCCTAATTGTACTCCCGCTGGCGGCCTTTTTTTGGGGCCCTTCCCCAATTTTAAAGATTTTGGGCACTTGGGGGGTTTGAACCCCGGGAGCCAATTGCTGGCCCATTTCCTGCAGCCTGTCCAGACCCCTTTGTAGTTCTCCCTTCTTTCAAATTCGATGTATTTTTTCTCATCAACTTCACGTCATCCAAAGGGGACACCTCAAGCCCTATTCCTTCCGTCATGTCTTCAAAAATCCCAAAAACCCAGCACGGGTCCTAGACTGACCCCTGGGACCCCGCGGTCACGGGTGCCCACCGAACCTCGCCACGTCCCCAAGACTCGCTGCGGTCTTCCTGACAATTTTCCCTAAACCATTGTAGTCCCTTTCCCCTGTACCCCTCTTGGTCCTCCAGTTTTTGCCCCAAAACCTTGTTGGAACTTGTCAAACGCCCTTCTTGCACCCCAAGAAAATGCAATCCACCCACCCCTCTCTCTCTTGTCTTACGCTGTCACCAGGGTCATAGAACTCCATGGGTTTTTGTGAAACAGGATTTCCCGCCCCTGAAACCATGCTGGCTGCTGTTGATGAGATAAATTCCTTTTCCTGGGGTTTTCCCCACCACTCTTCTCCGATAATCTCTCCATTTTTTTGGCTTTACAAAAACATTTCAGTGACACTGGCCCTTATTTAATGCTTCATGTCGTCCCCTTTTTTTAAAGGGTTGGGACAAATTTTTGCTGTCTTCCATGCCCCAGGCAATCTCCCTTTTTCTTTGAGAAAGGGAATATTGTTTTGGGGGTCCACATAGCGCCTTCTCCCCTCTCCAATACCCGGGGGGAATTTTTATCCCCCCATTCCCTTTTTGAGGTACCCTACTCCCCTCAAAACCTCTTCACTTCTTCCTGGGTTTTTCCCACGTGTCCCAGCACTTGGGGGTCCCCACCCCCCTCCGCTTTCTGGATTCCCTTTTTTCCCTCCTCGTGAACACTTTTTGAATCTCTTTTAGTTTTTCACATACTAAACGGTCTTTTTCCTTGTTTCCCCTCTCCCCTTTCCTTCCTTAGCCTTTTTACCTGGTCCTTGCTGTTGTTTTCCTCCTGTTTCTGTAAAACATTTCGGTCAAATTTGGTTTCGTTTGCATGTCATTTTCATATTGTTTTTTGGCCTCCCTTCAAATCTGTGCATTTTCTTTTCCGGGCTCTACGACTTTTCCCTTTATTCTCCGGGTCCTTTCCCGTTTTAATTTTTCTTCCTTTCCCCTAGCACATTTGGGTTTTTCCTCCCTAACCCTTTGGGTTTGAACCATGGGCTCATCCGGGTTTTTTTCATTAACCTGTTCCCTTTGGGGTACAAACCTCTCCCAGCCTCCTTGCATTTTGTTGCAACAAAATTCCCAAACATCTCTTTTAACCCTGGTTTCCCCTGCCAGTTCTCTTTTCCCACAGAACCCCGTTCGGGTATTTCCCCCCTTTCCTGGTATTCCCCCCTTTCTTGTATTTTGGGGCCTTCTTTTCTTTTGGGCCCCCCTGCTTCCCCTCCATTTGTACCTTTTAACGGTGTATTCGAATTTAAAAAACCAAACAGGGTCCGGGCCCCAAGGGTCTTTCATATTGATGTCCTCGAAAACGCACTATAAAGGGTAAATTTTCAAGTCCACCTTGGGGGTTCACCCTTTCTCCTCCTCTCTTTAGTGTCCCTTACTTGTTGGAACATGAAGTTCCCCAATTTTAACCCCCCTCCATCATTTTAAGCCCTCCATTATTTTGGGGCCCCCTTGGGGGTTCCTTTTTTCCCCAATCGATCCCATTGGTTTAAAGTCCCCATTTCAAGTTTTTCCCCTGCATCATGAGCTCTTCTCCACCCCTACCAGTTTTCAACCATCGCTCTTTTGCTCTCTTCGAAATTCTTCCCTTGGGCCCCCCTCCCGTTCGGGTGTGTTAAAATCACTGCTATTACCCCCTTGGGGACCGCCAAGTGAAGTTTTTTCCCCCTAGTAATCACTTTTTTCTCCCTATCTCCTCTCTCCCCAGCTCATAAAAATTTCCCAAGCGATTTTTGATCAGAAAACCACCCCTCCACCCCCCCCGTTCCTCTGTTTTTCCCTCGGGATTTGTATCCCTTTGGAAAGATGGCATCTGTTATAAAACCCTTTAATTTGGTTTTCTGTGAAGTTTATGATTTTCCTGATCTTCTTTACTCTTTGGGTGCCACTCCCCCCCCATTTTAATTTTGTTTTTCCCCTCCCGTTTGGGTACCATACCTTCAGTTTCCTTCCAACACTGTGGTTTGGGGGGGCCTGTGAGGGGGGGAAAACCCTGGTGCAACTGGGGGTTTTCTATAGCCCCGGTTTTTTTGGGGGAGCGTGGAAAGGGATTGAAATTGGTTTGGGATGGTGTGATGGGTTTGTTTTTTTTCCCGAGATTTTTTGGGTTTGTCCCTTGCCCTTGTTTGTTCTGCCTCTCGACTGACCTTCTGCTGTTTTCCCCCTTGTTCTTTTCCTACCCCTTTTCGCTTTTTGTCCCTCCCTCAGCTGCGGGCGTTCTTTTTTTGGGGGGTTCGGGTCTCTGTCTAGGAACCCCCCTCTTGACCTTCCGATTTTTTTCAAATCGGGGTTTCTCTTGGGGGATCCTGTTCCGCACTGTTTCCGCCCCTGAAAATCAGTTTGTTTGGGTGGGTTTTTCCCCCCCCTTCGAGTCCCCCCCTTTTCTCTAAAAATTTTAAAAAATCTCCCCCATCTCTTTCACCAAATTCCGTATGTTTTTTCTCAACCCTCCTTTTTTCCCTTCCTCTTCCTTTCATTTGGGGTTCCCTTTCCCCCTCTCCAAGCCCATGAAAACACTTTTTTTTCCCTTTTTCTTCCTCCCATTCCCTCACCCTTTTGTGACTCGGGAATCCTGCCTGAAATGGGGTCATTTTTCTCCCTTGATTTTCCAGGGGCTCTGATACCCCTTTTTGGCCTCACATTCGACCTATCACCCTCCCCATCTGAAAACCAGCGATTTTCCCCTTTCACCCTTTGGGTCCCCCTTTGGCAGTTTTGATGTACCTTAGCATAATTAAAAAAATTCCCTTTCCCTTCCCCTTTCCCTGGGCGCTTAAATATCTGTTTCTTCTCTGGTCACTCCCCCTGAAACTCGTTTACCCTTTTTATCCAACTTCTGGGACCCTTATCGGGGCTACTGCATTTTCCGACTTGTCCCCCCAATTTTTTGTCCCCTTTCTCCAACCTCCTTTTCCCAATTTCAAAAGAAAACTCTTTCCTCCATTTTTTGAAACTCCCTAAATTCTCTCCCACTCTTTTTCCCAAATTTTTTCCACTGCTCCCCCTTTCCATTTCCTCCCTACCCAAACCCCTTTCCCAAAATCTGACCCTTTGGGGTTCCTCAGTCCCCCCTTTTTAAATTTTTTTTTTTTTAAAGGGTAGGAGAGGGAATTTAAAAGGGGAAAATGGGGATGAGGAGACAAAAGAGAGGGGAGCAAGAGAGAGAAAAGAAAAAGGGGAAAAGAAGAGCAAAAAGAGAAAAGAGCAAAAAAGGAAAGAGAGCAAAAAAGGGGGAGGGGAGAGCAAGAGAAAGAGAAACAAGAAGAAAAAGCAAAAAAGAGATGGGGAAAGAAGAGAGAGAGCAAGAAGAGAAAGAGAGAGCAAGAGAGAGAGCAAGGGGAGAGAGAAGAGCAAGAGAGAAAAGAGAGGGGAGCAAGAAAAGAAAAAGAGCAAGAGAGAGAAAAAGCAAAGAAGGAAAGCAAGAGAGAGAGAGAGCAAGAGAGAGAGAAAAAGGGGGGGGCAAAGAGAAGCAAGAAGAGAGAAGCAAAGAGAGAAAAGGGCAAAGAGAGAAAGCAAAGAGAGAAAGGGGCAAGGGGAGAGGAGAGCAAGGAAAAGGAGAGAGCCAAAGAGAGAGAGAGCAAAGAGAGAAGGAAAAGCAAGAAGAGAAGAGAGGCAAGAAAAAGAGAGAGAGAGCAAGAGAGGGGGAAGAGAGCAAGAAGAGAAGAGAAAGAGAGAGAGAGCAAGAGAGAAAAAGGAAGAAAAAGGGGAAAACAAGAGAAAAAGAAAAGAGCAAAGAGAGAGAGAGAGAAAGAGAGGGGAAGAGCGAAGAGAAAGAGCAAAAAAGAGAGCAAGATAGAGAGAGAGCAAAGAGAGAGAAGCAAGTGAGACCCAAAAAGAGAGAGAGACAAGAAAGAGAGCAAGAAGAAAGAGAAAGAGAAAAGAGAGACCAAAAAGAAGAAGAGCAAGAGAGAGACAAAGAGAGAAGACAAGAGAGAGAGAGAGCAAGAAAAGGAGAGAGCAAGGAGAGAGAGAGCAAAGAGAAAAGAGAAAGAGAGAGAGAGAAAGCAAGAGAAGACAAGAGAGAGAGAAGCAAGAGAGAGAGAAAAAGAAAAGGAGAAAAGAGAGAGAGAGAGAGGGAGAAAAGGGAAGGCAAAGGGGGGGAGAAGGGGGAAAGAGGGGGGAGATGGAAAAGCAAAGAGGGAGAGGCTAAGGGGGAGGGGGGGGGGGAGGGGTTTGGGGAAAGGGAGGGGGGAGAGTTTAAAGGGGGGGGACAAATGTTGGGGGGGAAGATGTTAGGGGGGAAGGGTTAGGGGTAAAAGATTTAGGGGGGAAAAAGAGGGGAAAAGGGAATAGAGAGAGAGAGTAGTAAAGAGAGAAAATTTTAGGTAAAGATGAAAAGGTAGAATGGGCCTACTTATGTAAAAGGGGGGGGAGGGGAAAAAATTTTTCCCAATGTCAGTTCCGGGACGGGGTAAATCCTTTTAAAGGGGTGTTTTGCGTTTAAAAAAACTTACAAGTCTTTTTTTCCTGTGTGTGTATTGGGGTTTTTGGGGTATGTGTGTGTGGGTGGGGTTGTGGTTTGTGTGTGTTTTTATTTGTGGGGGTTATGGGGGGTGAAATGTGTGTTATTCGTGTGTATGTTTGTGTATTGAAAGTGTGTGGGCGTGTGTGTGTTTTTGGTGTTTTTGGGGGTTGTGGTTGTTGTGTGTGTGTGTGTGTGTGTGTGTGTTGGGGCCCCCCACTTCTAAGTTTTTCAACCCCTAATAAAAAACCGGAAGATCCCTTTTTAATTCAAAAAGCTTCCCAAATACTTGAAACCCAACTTATCATTCAAACTTCTAAAATTCAGAAAGTGCTAGGTTGAAAAAATTTACTTGCCCTCGTTTTAAGTGGGGTATTTTAAAGGGGTGTGTGTTTTATGTGTGTGTGTGTTTTTGGTGTGTGTGTGTGTGTGGTGTGTGTGGGTGGGTGTTTTGTGTGCTGTTTTGTTTTGGTCCCCCCCACTTCAAAGATCATACTGCTAATAAATATCAAAGTAAAAACCCGTATTTCTAAAACTACCAACAGTGATTCTAGCATTTTATAAATTCAAATTAAAAAACACAAAAATTAATTGGGTTTGAAAAATTTTTAGCTTGCTGAGCTTTGGGAGTTCTGACGCCCAACCCCCACTGGGCTTCCCCTCGCTGGGTTTCTCCTCGCTAGTCAACACTAACTTCCCCTTTAATCTAGGTTTTTTTTCTGCTCAAATTTTCTGGTAATACTTGCAGGATTTAGGGACCTTATCAAAACGTAAACTAAAGGGGGCAGGATTCAAACCCCCAAAAAAAAAAACCCCAAACCCGGGTAGTGATACTTAAGCTGGCAGTGATGCGAGACAAATGCCAAAATGCTGATGACTACCTTCTATCATTTTTTTTGGGAAAATTTTTCCCACCTGTAAACTTTATAACCTATATCCCAAGCCCCCGCGTCCCTCAATGCCCACTTATGATAGAGTACACTTCACTTTATTTTGGGAAAAACATTTTCAAAATTCGGTGTTACACTTTATATGTATAAAGTCACACAACTTTTGTGAAAGTCACTGTTTTTAGGGAGGCCTAATGCCACCTTTCCCCTTTTTTATATAAAATTTTTTCCTTTCCCACTTTTCTTAATTAAATTTTTTCCCCTCTCACCCGTAATTTGGGGCCCCACATTTCACTTGTTATCCAATCTCTTTGAAATTCTTGAACACCCGCCCTTTCCCCACTCACTTTAATTTTTTGTATATTTGAATCTGTGTAGCAAAAAAGCCTACAAACCCAACGGTTTTTACCCCTTTGAAAAAAAATTTAAAAATTTTTAGGCTTCCCCGACTTTTTTTTAAATAATAACTCGGTTTTTTCACTCGTAGGGTTGGGGTTTACGACGTTGTCACAAACCGCTGATTACTTTCAGCATTTTTTTGGGAACGCCTTTAAAACCACTAAAGACTCGGGGGCCTTGGACCCCCTCGCTGACTGAAATGGTGTGTTGTGTTTGTGTGTTGTGTGTGTGTGTGTGTGTATGTGTGGGGGTATCACCTAGTTTACCCCACCTATTGAGGGTTTCGGGGGTCGAGTCCGACTCCTGGCCCCGCCTCTTCACTTTAACGCTACTAGGTCACTCTCCCAAGGCCCAGCTTTACATACCCCTGCCCTTTAAAACTAAAGTAAATCCTGCCCTCCACTAAAAATCGCTTCCCCAAAATATTTTCCCCTTACGGGCTAATCTTTGGCGAAAAATACTTTCCAACTCCCTTTGATTCATCTGTGTCTTCAGCTTCCAACAGTGGGTTTCCCCTTTTTACTTTTGTCCAAACTTTTTGGGAAAATCCGTCTTTGTCCACCTTGGTTTAATTCCTCCCCCAATTTTGTATGTCGTTATCATGTCCCCCCTTCTCTCCTGTCCCCCCTTGGGCGTCGGTTTTATTTCCCTTAAAACCCCTCCTCGTAGGGCATACCTCTTAGCCTGGGGCTATCTTGTTGCAAACCTTTGCACTTTCTCTAGTTTCCTTTCGTGCTTGGCTAGGTGTGGGTTTCCCAAAATGGTGCCGCATACTCCAATATGGGGGCCCAACAAAACACGGGGTACAGGTCCAGGGGAAAGATTCCTTTTTTAAATTTTTGGAATGCGTTCGATTTTTCTAGGGGGCCCAAAAAGCTGCAGCAGTTATTTGGGTTTTATTGGCCCCTTCAGGGGATTGCCTGGTGTTATTCTCACCCCAAACTTTTTTTTTGATGAGGGTTTTTAGTCTCGGGCCCCCTAGACTTTTAACCCCTCTGTTTTTCTTTCTCATCCAAATTTACGTCACTGCAAACCCGGGGCACCTCCCGAGTCCCATTCCTTCCGCTGTCGTTCACAAATACCAGAAACTTTACTGGCCTAGGGCTGACCCCTCGGGGCCCCGCGGGCAAAAGGTGCCCACTCGACACCTCGCCACGTACCAAAGACTCGCGCTGTCTTCCTACAATTAAACCCTGATCCATTTATGCCCTTCCCCCGTTTTCCCCTTGGGCCCCTCTGGGACCAAAAAACCTGTGTGGGAAATGTGTCAAACGCCTTTTTTGCAGTCCAAGAAAAATCAAACCAAACCCCCCCCCCCCTCTCTCTTTTTTACTGGGTGTCACCATGTCATAAACCCATATTTTTTACACAGGGTTTTCCCCTCCCCGAAACCATGTTTGGGGTTGTTGTGAGATCATTCCTTTCAAGGGGTTCCACCACTCTTCTCCTGAAATCTTCTCCAAAGATTTTTTCATACTAAACATGTAGGGCACTGGTCCCGTAGTTTTAAAGCTTTAAGTCTTTTCTCCCTTTTTAAAGATGGGGGCTAAATTTTTCTGTCTTCCATGCCTCAGGGAATCTCCCGTTTTGAATTTAAAAGTTTTGAAAAATTTTGGTTAGGGGTACAAAATACCGCCTCCCGCCCCCCTCTCTCAAAAACCCATTTGGGAGAAGTTTAAAAAAAGGCCCAATTGCCTTTAGAACTACTCACCAGAAGCCTCTTTTACTTCTTCCCCGGTTTTGTGCACTGTGTTCCAGCACTTGGGGTGTGCCCCACCCCTCCGTCTTTCTGGAGTCCCCTTTTGTCCCCCTCTTTTGAACACTTTTTTTGAATCTCTTTTTTATTCTTCAAAATACTTCCCAAAGGTCATTTCCTTTTTTTGTCTCTCCTCCCCTTTCCCTTTCCCTTTGCCTGATTTCCGGGGCCTTTACTTTTGTTTTTCCCCCTGATGTGGGTGTACAATATTTTCCGGGGGCAATTTGGCTTTCGCTTTCTATGTCAATTTTTATAGTCTTTGGCCCCCCCTTCTTTTCTGTCATATTCTTTTTTTGGCTCTACGACTGTTCCCTTAAACCCCCTTTGTTTTGCGTGTGCGTGGGTTTGGTGTGTGTGTGTTTTGTGGTGTTGTGTGTTGGGGTGTGTGTTTTGTGTGTTGTGTTGTGTGTGTGTCTGTGTTCTGTGGTGTCTGTGTACTCACCTAAATTGTACTCACCTATTGAGGGTTTCAGGGGGCGAGTCCGATCCGGCCCCGCCCCCTTAACTGGGGCGCCCAAAAAGGCCACTCTCCCCGAACCCCTGACTTTAAACATACCCTCTGCTTAGAGCTATGTATGGAACCTGCCCCCCCAAAAATCGCTTCCCCAAAAATTCCACTACTGGGTACTCTGTGGGTGAAGAAAAAGCTTCCTAACATCCCTTATTCCCCTGTATCTTTAACCCCCAACTGGGTCCTCTTTTTACGTGTCCCCAAACCTGTAAAATCCTGTCTTGTCCACCTTTTCAATTCCTCCAGTAAATTTTTTATGTTTGTTTTCATGTCCCCCCAAACTCTAATGTAATCCATGGGCGTCAGGTTTTATTTTCCCCCTTAAAACCCCTCCCCTAGGACCCTAAACCCCTTAGCTCTGGGGCTAGGGCTTTTGAAACCTTTTCACTTTTTCTAGTTTCCTTACTTTCTTGGCTAGGTTTGGGTTCCCCAAAAAGGTGCCCCATACTCCCCAAATGGCCCAAAAGTACACGGGGAAAAGGGTTCCCCCGAACATTCCTTATTGAGGGGGGGGGGGGTTTGGGAAAGCTGTTCTGGTTTGCCCAGGGGGCCCCAAGCTGCACATTTTTGTGGTGATGTCGCTTTAGGGAAGTCCTGGTTTATACTCACCCCCCAGAACTCTTTCCCTTTAGCGAGGTTTGGGAGTCTCTGGCCCCCTAACCCGGGACTTTTCCTCTGCTATCTGCCTTTTCCCTTCCCCATTTTCATGACTTTTCACTTGGGGGATTAAAATTTCCCGAGCCCAAAATTTCTGGGCCAGGTCTGCACCGTCCAATTTTCCCCTTTTTAGTTCTGCCGGTTTTCGTTTGAGTGAATTTTCTCATCAACTTTTACCTTCTGCAAACAGGGGCACCCCCTGAATTTATTCTTTTCCCCAACGTTTACAAAAACCGAAATAGCAAATTGGCCTAGGAAACGACCCCCCCCCTGGAACCCCGCTGGTGACAGGGCCCACTCTGCACCTCGCCACTACCATGACTTTGCTGCTTCTTCCTGGAAAAAAATATTCCCCGATTTCCATTTTTGTGCCCTTTCCCCGTTATCCCCCTTGGGGCCCCCATTTTTCACCAATCTCTTTTGGGGGAACTTGTCCCAAAAGCCTTTGCAGTCCAAAAAAATGAAATCCCCCCCACACCTCTCTCCTTTCTTACTGCTTTACCATGTCATAGAACTCCCTAGGTTTTTGACACAGGAATTTTCCCCTCCCTGAAACCAATTTTTGGGTGCTGTTGACGAATCTTCCCTTTTTAGGGTTCCCCCCCACTCTTATCCTGTTAAACTTTTCCATGATTTTGCATATTATAAATGTCAGTGACACTGGGCTGTAGTTTAGTGTTCATGGGCTGTCTCCTTTTTTAAAGAATTTAGACACATTTTCTTTCTTCCCCCTGCCTCGGGAAAACTCCCTGGTTTTATAGAAAGTATTGAAAAATTGTTGTTAGGGGGCACAAGCACCTCTGCTCCCTCTCTCAAATACCCCGGGGGGATGTTTTCTTTCCCCATAGCCTTTGGGTATCTAGCCACTCAGAACCTCTTCACTTTCCTCGGGTTGTTTGCAAAAGTGCCACACTTGGGGGTGTGTCCCACCTCTCTGGGCCTTTTCTAGAGCCCCTTCTTTTCCCCTTTTGAACACTTTTTTTGAATCTCTTGTTGATTCCCAAAAATCCCTTTTAAAGGAATTTCTTTTTTGTCCTCCTCCTTCCTCCCAGCCTGAAATTTCCTGGGCCTTGACAGTTGTTTTTCCCCCTTGATGTGGCCCCTTTTTAACAGTTTTTAGGGTTTAGATTTGGCCCTTTTGCTGCTATGTCGTTTTCCCTATTGGGCGATGGGCCCTCCCCTTTTTATCTGTGAAATTAAATTTCATTTCTGGGAAATTTGACCCTTTTCTCCCTTTTTAAACCTGGGTCCTTTGCCTTCTATATTTCTTCCCTTCCCTTGCAAAAACTTGGGGTTTTTCCTCCCCCACCTATGGGGAACCATGGGTCATCCTGGCTTTTTCATTTTTTCCTGCAAACCCCTTTGGTTTCAAACCTCTCCCCAGCCTCCTTGCATTTTGTTCTACATATTTCAACAACTCTTAACGCTTCCCTGCCAGTTTTTCTGTCCCCCCCTAAAACCCCCTTTTAGGGAATTATCTTTTCCTTTGGGATCCCCTTTATGTAGTTTGGGTTTAAATTTTTCCCCGCCTTCCGCTTTTCCCACCCACTTGTAACTCTACTGTGTATTCGAAGCTTAAAACCACGTGAAACGCTGGCCCCAAGGGGTTTTTTCATATGTGATGTCCTCGATATCTGCACTACTCAAGGGGGAAAACTAAGCCAGTCTTCTTTCATCCTCTTCCCCCTTTCTCTTGTGTCCCCCAAATGTTGGTACATGACTTTTTTTATACCCCCCTCATCATCTTACCCTCCATGTATCTTGGCCCCCAAGTGGCCGAAGGGTTCCCCCAATAGATCTCCTTTTGGTTAAAGTCCCCCCATGCAGGACCTTTTTCCCCTGCGGGATGAGCTATTCTGGCCACTGCAGCCATGTGTCAACCATCACTATTGCTCCGTCGTACCCCCCTTGCCTTGGCCCCCCTTCTGTTTTTTGGGGGGTTTCACAACAGTGCAAATTTCCACCTTGGGGCCTCCAGAGTGAAGTGTTCCCATTAAGTAATCACTTTTTTTTCCCCCCGCTGTCTCCTTTTTCCAGCTCATCAAAATTCCATCGTTTTTGAATCACCAAAGGCCCCTCCTTTCCCCAAAAACCCCCCCCGTTTCCCCCAGTCCTTTTTCCCCAGGGTCTTGTATCCCGTTGGAAAAATGGGGATCTGTTTTTCAAACCTGTTAAAACTTTGGGTTTTTGTGAGAGCTATGATGTCCCGGGGATGCCTCTTGTTTGGTTTTGTGTTGTTTTGGGGTGGGGTTTTGTGTGTGTGTGGGGTTTTTTGTTTTGTGTTGTGCATATGATTTTGTGTTTGTGATGTGTGGGGGTGTGTGTGTTTTTAAAAACCCCCAGTTGAGGTTTGGGGGTTAGTCCCCAGCCCTTTGGGCCCCCCCTGTTCCTGAACGCTACTAGGGCACTCTCTCTGAAAACCCTGAGCTTTTTCATACCTCCCGCTTAAACTATGTATGGGTCCTGCCTCCACTACATCGCTTCCCAAACTATTTCCCCCCTTCCCGCTACTCTGTGCTAAGAAAAAACTTCCTAAAATCCCTGGGAATTTATCTGTGTCTTTCAAATTCCAACGTTCCCCTTTTTACCCGGGTCCCCAAACTCTGGGAAAATCCTTCTTTGTCCCCCCCTTTTAAGTCCCCTCAGTATTTTTCATGTCGTTATCAAAGGGCCCCCCCCTACTTCCCCCTGTCCTCCATGTCGTCAGGTTAATTTTCCCCTTAACCCCCTCCTCGTAGGAAAAACCTTAGCTCCCGGGAAATAGTCTTGTTTCAAAAACCCTTTTTCCCCTTTTTCTATTTTCTTTAAAGGCTTCTAGGTGTGGTTTTCCCAAAATTTTTGCCGGCCTACTCCAAAAATTGCCCCAACGTAAAACGGGGTAAAAGGGGGCCTGAAGATTCCTTATTTTTGATTTCGGAATGCTGTTTAGGTTTGCAAGGGGGCCCCCAGGGTGCAAACAGTTAAATTTTATTATGTTCGCTTTAGGAATGTGCCGGGTTAACTCACCCCCCAAATCTTTTTTTCCCTTTAGAAGGGTTTTTAATCTCTGTCCCCCTAGAAATACTTTCCCTCTGCGGGCTTCTTTTTCCCCTTTCCCCAATCTTTTGACTTTGCACTTGGTTTGGGTTGAACCCAGGACCAATTGCTTGGGCCAGTTTTGCGCCCTCCAGAACCCTTTTTTAGTTCTGGGCCCGGTTTTTTTCGATCGATTTAATTTTTCTCAAACACCCTTTACGTCCCTCTGCCAAAAAGGGGCACCCAAGGGCCCCATTCCTTTCCCTTTATGTCTTCACAAAAAAACAGAAACACACTGGGCCAGGACTGACCCCTTGGAACCCCCCCTGGGCACAGTGTGTGTGTGTGGGTGCGTAAATTTGGGGGTATATATTGTGTATGTGTTATATGTGTGCGTGTGTGTGTGTTGTTTTGTGTTTTGGGGTTTTGGGGTGTGTGTAATTTTGGTGGGTGTGTGTGGGGTTGTGTGTATTGTGTTTTGTTTTAAGGTGTGTTTTTTTGTTACTCACCTAATTGTACTCATCTAATTGTGGTTGCAGGGGGGCGAGACTCAGCTCCTGGGCCCCCCCCCTTCCCCGATCGCTACTAGTCCCCCTCCCTCCTGCTTCCTGAGCTTTGTCATACCTCTTCCCTTAAAAAATAGTTTTGGTTCCTGCCTCCTCTACTTCACTTGCTAGGGTATTTCCCCTTCCTATGACTCTAGACTGAAGAAAAACCCTTTCCAACTCCCTGTGACCCCCATCTTCAGCTTACAAATTTTGGGGCCCCTTGTTTCTGTGTCCCCTCTCTGGAAAAACCTACTCTGTCCACCTTTTTCTATTTCCCCCCCCCATATCCCCTTTTATTTCTTTATCATATTTTTCCCGACCCCCTGTCTTTCCCGTGCGCATCCGATTTCCCCCCAACCTTTCCCCCGTAGACATTCCCGTGACCCGGGCCCAGCCGGTTGCCAAAACCTTTTTACCCTTTTTCAACTTTTGACTTCTTGACCCGGGTGGGTTTTCCCAAATGGTTTCTGCATACCCCCCCCCCGTAGGCCAAAAAAACCCATGAAAATTTCTTTAACGATTCCTAATTTAAAGGGAAACGGGAAAGCTATTCCAGGTTTTCCAGCGCCCTTTTGCTGCGCATTATTTGGTTGACGTGTGCCTTTCCGGGGAGTGCTCGGGGTTATGGGGGCACCCCAAAGGCTTTCTCCCTGATGAGGTCTGTATCCTTTGGTCCACCTAACCTATACTCGTCGCGTCTTTTTTGCCCCCCCCTCAACTTCATGGGCTTTGCATTTGGCAATTTTTTAATTCGAAGGGAACCAGTTTCTGGGCCCCAAAGTCCCGCCTGTCCAGTTTTTCTTTGCAGTCCTGCCCCTTCCCCCATCCGATTTAAAATTTTTCTCAACAACTTCACATCATCTCGAAAAGGGGGCACTTTAGAGTCTATTCCCTTTCCCTCCAATTCTTTTGCATATATCCAAAAAAAACACTGGTCCTTTAACTGACCCCCGTGGGACCCCCGGGTCTCCCCAGGGGCCCCCCTGTGATACCCTTCACAAACCCTGCTCGTTGCTGCCTCCCTGTCAGGTTAAATTTCCCCGTTTTGAGTGTGGTGTGTGTGGGGCGGTGTGTTTGGTGTGTGGTTGTGTGTGGTTTGTGTTGGGTGGTGTTGTGTGTGTGTGTGTGTGTTTTGGGGTGTTGTGTTGTGTGTTTGGGGTGTTTTGTATGTGGTGTGTTTGTGTGGGTGTGCGTGAGCGGAAAAGAGGGGGGTTTGGTTTCCACCCAATTGTGGTTTTTAGGGGGAAACTCAGCTCCTGGGCCCCGGGCCCCTTTACTAACCGCACTGGGGCCCCCCTCTCCCCGTTCCATTACTTTATTTAAACCCCCGTCTTAAAGCTATGTATTTTTGTTCCGGGGCCCCCACTACATCGTTTGCCAGCCTGTTCCACTTTCTAAAGACTCTGTGCTGAAGAAGTACTTCCTAACATCCCTTTGGGGTCATGTTTAGTCCTTCAGCTCCAATTGTAACCCTTGATCTAAAGCCCCATCTCTTTTAAAATGCTGTCTCTGTTCACCCTGTCCCCTTTTCCCCGCATTTTTTTGTATGACTAACAATTTTAACCTTACCCCCCCTTTTCCCCCCGAACTGTCATGCCGATTTCCCTTAAACTTTTATCGAAAGGGAAATTTCCCTACCTGGGAAATAAACCTTTTAAAAAACCCCTTTGGGGCCTTTTTCTAATTTCCCTTTACGGGTTTTTACCAGGTTGGGGTTTCCCAAAATGGGGCTCGTTCTTTCCCGTATGGGTCGACAGACCAGGTTTTAAAGTCCCCTTTAACGATACCTTACAGAGGTTTCGGGAAAGCTATTCCCCAGGTTTGCAAACGCCCAAAAGTCACCGCAGTTTTCTGGCGACGTACCCGGGATTATTTCTCACCCCAAGATCCTTTCCCCCTTATGAGGGTTTTTTAGGGCCTTTTGGGCCTTTCCCAAACCTATAATCTGTCTGGGATCTTTTTTGCACTTCTCCCCATCTTTTATTACTTTTCATTTGGGGGGTTAAATTCTAGGAGGGCCAAATTGCTGGGCCCCACGTCCAGCCCTTTTCCCGGCTCTTTGTAGCCTGCTGGGGCCACAACTAAATTTAAATTTTCCCCATTAACTTCACCCTCATCTGCAAACAGGGACACTTTGACCCATCCCTTCCGGCAAATTCCCTTCACATACAAACCCAAAAATAGCACTGGACCCAGGAATGACCCCTATGAAGGGCCAAAACTATCACAGGGGCCCACTTTTGATAAACCCCAAAAAACCTTGACCCCCTGTTGCCTCCCTGTTAGGAATTTTTTGATTTCCCCTTGCGAACCCTTCCTGTTATATGTGCCGACCCCTACTTCTGGTTTTAATCTCTTTTGGGAACTGTGTCGAAGGGGCCTTTCCTTTCAGTCCAAAAAATGCAATCAACCCACCCCTCCCTCTCAAATTTTTTACTTTATTTAAATTGTCAAAGAATTCCCTTTGGTTTTGACACAGGACTTGCATTTCAAGAATCTGTGTTGCTGGGCATTTTTTAAACCCTTTTTCCCCTACAGGTGCTCCACCACTCTTTCCCCCTCAAAAACTTTCTCCATAAATTTCCATAAATAAACACTCATTTACACCCGGTCTATATTTGGCCTCTTTTCCCGTCTCCTTTTTTTAAATTGGGACTACATTTGCCAATTTCCATACCTCAGGTATTCCCCCAAAAATTTTAAGGGGTGATTTTAAGAATTTTTGGTTAAGGCACACACTTTTCTGCCCCCCTCCTCTAAAGGGCCCCGGAAGAAATTTTTTTCCCGGTTTCCCCCCGCCTTTAGGGATCAAAGGGCACTTAGGGGCCCTTTTTCACCCCCCCTGAGTTGTGTTAATTTTATCCAAAACTAGTTTTGGGATACCCTTGTTGGGTAAACCCCACGTTTTTTCTTCCCAGTGTCCCCTTCTCTTTCCCCTGTAAAATATCCTGAAATCTCATTTACTTCTCACAAACCCTTGGTTCTTCTTGGAGCTTCCCCCCTTTTTAACCCCAGCCTAATTTCCCGGCCTTGACTGTTGTCCCCCCCCCATGTGGCTTGGGAAAGCAAATTTTGGGTCCCGACTTTACTTTCGATGCTACTCCCCTTTTTGTACTGGCCCCCGTGTCGTGTGTGAAAATTTTTTGTGTACTCACCAAATTGTACCACCAATTGAGGGTTTCAGGTTTGGGGTCCCCCCTCCGGCCCCCCCTTCACGATTTGCTACTAGGTCACTCTCCCTGAACCGTGAGCTTTATCATACCTCTGCTTAAAGCCAAGTATGGATCCTGCCTCCACTACATCGCTTCCCAAACTATTCCACTTCCTGACTACTCTGTGGCTGAAGAAATACTTCCTAACATCCCTGTGATTCAAATGAGTCTTCAACTTCCAACTGTGTCCCCTTGTTGCTGTGTCCCATCTCTGGAACATCCTGTCTTTGTCCACCTTGTCAATTCCTCTCGGTATTTTGTATGTCGTTATCATGTCCCTCCTATCTCTCCTGTCTTCCAGTGTCGTCAGGTTGAATTCCCTTAACCTCTCCTCGGAGGGCATACCTCTTAGCTCTGGGACTAGTCTTGTTGCAAACCTTTGCACCTTTTCTAGTTTCTTTACGTGCATGGCTAGGTGTGGGTTCCAAACTGGTGCCGCATACACCAATATGGGCCTAACGTACACGGTGTGCAGGGTCCTGAACGATTCCTTATTAAGATGTCGGAATGCTGTTCTGAGGTTTGCTAGGCGCCCATATGCTGCAGCAGTTATTTGGTTGATGTGCGCTTCAGGAGATGTGCCTGGTGTTATACTCACCCCAAGATCTTTTTCCTTGAGTGAGGTTTGTAGTCTCTGGCCCCCTAGACTGTACTCCGTCTGCGGTCTTCTTTGCCCTTCCCCAATCTTCATGACTTTGCACTTGGTGGGGTTGAACTCCAGTAGCCAATTGCTGGACCAGGTCTGCAGCCTGTCCAGATCCCTTTGTAGTTCTGCCTGGTCTTCGATCGAATGAATTCTTCTCATCAACTTCACGTAGTCTGCAAACAGGGACACTTCGGATTCTATTCCTTCCGTCATGTCGTTCACAAATACCAGAAACAGCCACTGTCCTAGGACTGACCCCTGTGGCACCCCGCTGGTCACAGGTGCCCACTCTGACACCTTGCCACGTACCATGACTCGCTGCTGTCTTCCTGACAAGTATTCCCTGATCCATTGTAGTGCCTTCACTGTTATCCCTGCTTGGTCCTCCAGTTTTTGCACTAATCTCTTGTGTGGAACTGTGCCAAACACCTTCTTGCAGTCCAAGAATATGCAATCCACCCACCTCTCTCTCTCTCTCTTGTCTTACTGCTGTCACCATGTCATAGAACTCCAGTAGGTTTGTGACACAAGATTTCCCGTCCCTGAAACCATGTTGGCTGCTGTTGATGAGATCATTCCTTTCTAGATGTTCCACCACTCGTCTCCTGATAATCTTCTCCATGATTTTGCATATTATACATGTCAGTGACACTGGTCTGTAGTTTTAGTGCTTCATGTCTGTCCTCCTTTTTTAAAGATTGGGACTACATTTTTCTGTCTTCCAAAGCCTCAGGGAATCTCCCTTTTCGATAGATGTATTAATAATATTTTTAGGGGGAACATACACCTCTGCCCCCTCTCAGGGCCCATGGGG